>CM064563.1:25164993-25257458 GCA_032716605.1 Paralithodes platypus
TCGACTGACTGGGGGACAGTTCCGTTCGTGGCCACCCTTTCGGGGATCACAGCGTCAGGCAATAGATAGATCGATAGACCATGTTAATTACTATTAATATTATTTTTGGTTTTCAAATATATTCAAGCTTAGCCTATGCAAGAAAACTTAAATCTAGGTGTAGCTTCAAGACATTAATCCCTCACAATTCTCTTCTGTAATCCAGGGTACCATTCCGAAGAAGCGCGGGCGGCCACCAAAGGGCATCATCGGCTCCCCCACGGTCAATGGCACTCCCAACTCCACCCCCTCCTCCATGGACTCTACCTCAAAGTCCCTCCCGCCCACACACAACGC
Organism: Paralithodes platypus; assembly: GCA_032716605.1. Lineage (NCBI taxonomy): Eukaryota > Metazoa > Arthropoda > Malacostraca > Decapoda > Lithodidae > Paralithodes > Paralithodes platypus. The sequence continues at coordinate 25,165,330 of CM064563.1, forward strand.
CCTAGGAGATAATATTAAGTCACCAGGTCAGTCTATTTCTGTTTTCTTGTTTAATTTTGCTTTATGATGTGTGTATAATGTTGTTGTTGTTGTTCCCCAATCTGCCTGGCCGAACAGCCCCAAGGCCCCGAGCAAGGCCAAGGCCAAGGGCCATACCGAGCGCCCCCACAAAACCCTCTCTGCCGACCACAATAAAGCCCGAGTGACCGAAGCCACTCCATGGCGAGGAGCCGAGGAGGGCGAGGAAACGTCCAGGAAACCAAAGCCCCACCCAGGGCCCTGTGCCACCTCAGCAATTATGAAGAGAAAGTTGAGGGGCAAAAGAAAAATGTGACACTTTGGCTTCCAATCTTAGTAGATTGGGAGGTCAATCCACGGAAGAGACGCCGTCACTTGAGATCTAGAAAATATAAGTAAAAGGAACAGTCAGAGTAAGCTATGGTTATGGCAGAGATCGCTCAGTTCTCACTCTGATAGACCAGCCCATCACCACATGTATAATATTCTTGTATTTGCTTTTATTTCATGATGTATAGTTGTGCTAATAAGTCATGTCTCAGCTGTCATTACGTTTGGCTCGCTCTGTGCTGTATTAATGTCTGTCAGATGTTGAATAGGGTGGGTAACTGTAGGAACATGTATGTATATCTTACTCAAAATGAATAAATCAAGGTCAGATATTGCTCATGGCTATTATTGATCAAAATATAGTTGGTGCCGAGACATCACTTATTAGCGTGACTGTACAGCAGGGTGTCATACAGTATTTCATATTTATTCACCAACCAACTGTACTTCTAAACTCAATTAATGAAATCAACAAATACATATGGCACTCTAAGGACTCGAACCTAGGATACTCACACCAAAATTCCGCGCATTTATGCATTACGCTATCAAGACAGTTAGAGAATTATGCACAAGCCTACTATTTATTATTTTGTTTTGAATCCTGCATATTTATCTGAGCATGTACAGTTTGCCGCACATATTCAATTCCTTTGGGGTCGTGATTTGGCAGAGCTGCACCCACCTCCCCAACCCCCCTCCCTCACTCCACCTCCTACCAATAGGAGGTGGGTGAAGCGCTGCCAAATCACGACCCCAACGGAATAAATATGTGAGGCAAACTGTACGCATAATAAATCGTAGGCTTGTCCATATTATAGACTAAAATAACTTTCTTGATAGGCCTAGCGTAATTCATAGTGCGCGGAATTTTGATGTGAGTATCCTGGGTTCGAGTCCTCAGAGTGCCACATGTATTTGTTGATTTCATTATTTGAGTTTAGATGTGAAGTTCGTTGGTGTAAACAAAATATAATAATATATAAGAAACCTTTTGCTTTAGGGTCAAAGTACCGGTATCAAGTAGACATTGATACTAGTGTCCATACCCAAGGAGCATAGATTATTTGTGGCTTGCCGACAGATTGTTTCTAGTTCAGGCAGTATGTGCGATTGCCACAAACAAACGTTATGTTTTGTATGTTGACAGTATTGTATATAAATGGAAACAGATTAACATGCTCATGTAGTAATGTACACCCTATGTGGTGGATTGTGTTCTTTTATTTCATACATTTTATTTTAGTAAGCGTTGTTTCCACATAGCGATTTTGATTAGTTATTTTGCCTTTATATTTTGTCTGTCCCAGTTTTAGTTTGCAAGTTTTACATTTTATTTAATAAACATGTTTTTAGTGCATATGCTTCCTAAAAGTAGTGTACAGGTCTCCCTCGATTTACGATTGGGTTACGTTCCTGAAAACCCGATAGTATAGCAAACCCTAATATTAATGGGGTAAATGGGGATGCGTTCTAGGACCAGCCAAAACACAAACACCTAAAACCTATAATAATAACGTAATTGGGGCATTGGAGAGTGAGGGAGACTTGTAACTTGGTCATTTTAAGCTATTTCTCAGTTGAGGCCATTAGTACAAAATATACCTAGCAGTATCCATTATTTCAGATTACATAATACAGTATTACACAATTGAACCTTACCTTTTGTAACACAGTGTTTTCAGTAAGTAAACGCATTCAAGCTACAGTAGATTTCTATACTGTACTCGGTTGCTTTTCAGCCGACGGTAAATTGAATCCCTTAGCAGCTAATTTCTCGATACTTAATGGAAAAATATGAAACTACTATGTGTCTGCATCATCTTAGACTAAGTTTATATAATTAGCACCATGTTTCGCTACCAAATCTTCAAAATTACTGAGAATTCTTGATGGGAACTTTGCAATTTACCGTCAGTTGAAATTATAGTTTGGAATTTTACCTTAATATTAAAAAGAATACCGTATCTGAAAGAGTGGTACTCTATTTGGAGTTTTACACTTTAGGACAATTCAACTTCTCAAACAGGGTTGCCTTCTGATTAGTCTGAAAGATCTTTTCAATTAAATTATCTGTTACATACAGTACTTTATTACTCATGTTTTAGGAAATAATAGTCTAGTTTTATGTATAAAAATATAATTATAGTAGTATCCTGTCATTATGCATATTTAGTATGTATGTATGTATGGCTCTGTCTCGAGTCGGCCACCCCCATTTAAAAAAAAAAAAAAAAAAAAAAAAAAAAAAAAAAAAATGGGGAAGGTGCCAGAGTATAATATACATACATACATACAGTATGTATATGTATGTATACATACAAAATGTTATCTTTATTACAGTACTTATATCTTTAGCACGCTTTCTATTTATTTTCAGGTAAAGAAAAGACGAAGAACCAGCTAAAGCAAAGTGAAATAGATCTTCCCAAAGAGGTATGTATCCGAATGGTTTATGTATGGTATTAAGGTAAACAGGAATGAATGGAGAATGCTTGTGAATAGATAGGTGAACACGTGGTCATTTGGGAGAAGGGATCAGGCGTAAGTTGGACTAGATAATAGTCCATCAGGCGCCTGGTCCGGGGAGACGATTTATATGGAGGGTGCGCCTGGAAGTGTGGTGGGCGGGCTTGTGGCTTCGGCTCCGCTGCATGTCTGCCTGCCGAGATCGGAACCTCTCCGGGTGGTCGGGGGTCGGGGGAGTACTGTACTGGAGGGACATTGGTGACCCTGGTCTCTGGGTCTTCTGAATGACCTAGATTTGTGTGAATTTGTATTTTGTTTTTGTGTGTTCATTGTTTTCTATTGTGTTTTGTGTTATCCCTATTCTTTTCTTGCTTTGTATTGAGCCTCCCCCCCCCCCCCCCAAAAAAAAAAATAATAATAAATAAATAGGAAAAGTGGGGATTGGGTCTGAGTAAATGGATAAATAGATTAAGGAACACCCCGCTCTTAACATTTATCATCCATTACAAACCCCAATGTACTTGAATAAACAAATGAAAGCATATGGTATGTCAGGGCCATTATCTCAGTCAGAAACTAAGGATTAGGTCTTGTAAACAAATGTTTGATTATGTGGTGGTTTTGTGCTGGACTATTGTAAGACATTATCTGATAGTAGCTTGTGAATAGATCTGTGATAATGCGACCGTAGGGAGTGGGGGTTGGTTTCCAGTTGGACTAGATCAGGGGTTCTTAACCTTTTTAGCACCGCACCCCCTTTTGGTCAGGACTGTATTCATGATTCCCCCCCCCCCCCCCCTCATGCCTCTGATGCCTAGAAAACTATTTTTTGTTATCCATTCCATATGGATGCTTGAGATGCAAGATACTGTAAAAAGGGCGAACAAATAACCAATCTGCATGCAAGGATTAAAACTGATTAATGGTTTTTTGTCAACACTACATGTGGTTGCTCGGAATGACGGTCACATTTTGAACTTTCATTACCCCACGCCCCCCCTAGCATTGTCAAACGCCCCCCAGGTTAAGAAACGCTGGACTAGATAATAGTCCGTCAGGCACTTGGCTCGGGGAGTCGGTTTATATAGGAAGGGACCTGGCTGGAAGTATGTGGGCGGGCATTGTGGTTTAGTTCCGCTGCGTGTCTGCCTGCTGTGATCGGAACGGGAGATCTGGGACCTGGGGATCCCTCATGGTCCTTGGTTTCTGGATCTTCTCCTGGGCGACCTAGATGTGTGTGAATGTTTCTATTTATATTATACAGTAAAAGTCCGATAATCCGACTACCAATAATTGGAATCTCCCAATAGTCCGAATTTTTGAAAATGAGGCCAAATCCGAATTCACCCGATTGTCCGAATTTCAAAAAGTCCCGAAGTCCTCTTTTGAGGCATTAGGCTACCCAAAACCCACCCAAATAAAACATAATGGCACACACACATATCTAATGTTCATGAAATCACTTTAAATGTTTACCATTATGTGTCATATTGGATGTATAGCATTATATTGTGCATATGCATAGCCTATATTGTGTTCAGGTTTTCGTCAGGCCATTAATACACAGGTTCATAGGGGTAAATTCCAATAATCCGAAAAATCCGGTAATCGGAACGAGGCCTGGTTCCCTGCTATTCGGATTACAGGACTTTTACTGTATTTTGATATTTCTGTTCTGTCTCTAGTCGGCCACCCCCAGCTATGGGTATGTACACTCGGATACCATAGTCTCTAGCCCACTCATAACATTTCGTGGACTTCACCCATTTATAATTATCGAAGTATATCTCTGGAAACAAATTTATAAATATACTTTTCTATGCATCATTTGAAAAACTATATATACTATTTATTGATACGCAATTTTATCCAAAAATCAATCCAAATAGTTATAATTGCATAGAGAAAATGTAAGGGTTCCATGAATTCTTATGAGTGGGCTAGAGACTATGGTATCTGAGTGTACCTGAGTATATACAGTACATTCATACATTTTAATATAATTGTTTTTCTCATTTCCTTCCAGGCCGATGTAGCCGCGAAGCAGACGTTCCTAAAGCTGAAGACCGATATAGAGGCCGGTACGCTGAACCCCGAGGAACTGAAGGAACTTACCAGAGCCAGTGAAAAAGATGAGATCCACTCAGCAATAGTCGAAGAAACCAGAAAATATACTGAGACCTGTAAGGCAAAGTAAGTTGACGTTTATTTGGTATCATTTAATTAACCTAAGAGCTACGACAATCCTCTTGAGGGGATTTACTGGTGGGCTGCCACGCTCCTCTCGGAAGAAAACATTTCAAACACGTACCAAAACAAGATGGCATTTTTTCTTATATTTTCTAGGGTAGTTATATTTGTTCGTTAACTCTTAAAGAGCGGCGCTCGACTTAGTCGTGCACCAATTTGCAGCAAGTTAGGAGCATTATTAAGGCTTTTAAAGGGTTAAAATCGAGTGCAAATGGCCGGGAGCGCAGCAGGCCACACGTCCGACACCCAGGGCTTACCGCCACCCACTGACTCACGCTCCCTCTGTTCTCGAGAGGCCGGAGTGTTACCAGTAGTGAGCGTAGTGGGAAAAAATATGCCGCTAAACTCCCATGTTGGTGGCACCACTACATGAGAACCACGAGTGCTACGTAGCTCGTTCTGGTCTCATTTTGAAGCTTTTAGCGCCTAGTTTTTTGCTGAATAAATTTATTTTCATGCAGATACTTGATTGATCATTCAGGAGGGCCTGAATATGCCCAAAATAGCCCAAAACACCCCGCTAGACAAGGGTTAATATGTACAGTAGATCTCTATAAAAAGTTTTTCCAATTTCTTGTCAATATATTTGTTTCTTTATGTTTTTTTGAATCCTGAATTTGAATAGGTTTGTTTGCAGAAAACTATATTGAAGACAAACTTGTACATAGCAGAAGGAGCATTGTGGCATGGACATAGTACAGCCTGGAGGTGCTTCTACCATACATTAGTGGGGGTTTCCCAGGTGGAAATAAGGCATCGAAGATAATATTGATAACAATTATTTACAATTAACCTTTTCTCCACAGAACTCTGGACATGGAAGCTCAGTTGTTGGACCTTGATCAGAAAATCCGCGAAGCATTATCAGTCAACAACCCCCGAAAAGATGATGCAAAGACGTTCTTGGAGAAGATGTCTAAATTAGTAATATCAGGCTTGATGCTCAAGAAAAATCCCCATGTAGTAGATGCTATTAGAAAAGTAAGTAACGATTGTGTTCTTATATTATAAATTATTATTTTACTTAAGCGTTGTTTCCACATAGCGATTTTGATTAGCTATTTTGTCTTTTTACTGTGTTTGTATACGTTTTGGTTTGTTTATTTTGCAAGTTTGACATTATAACAGTTTACTATTCAACATATTACTATCCAGAGTGAGGTTTGGCATACTCTACCCAACCTTAGCAATTTCTGTCTTTTCTCTTTTACTATGCTACTTTCATTCTATGTGCGGGTGGCTAGGAATCCTCCTCCCCTTTTAGACTTCACCTACTAGACGAGGCAGGGAAAGGGGCGAGGGAATACGAAAGTGGTCCCAGACACTAAGAATTGGAACTTTAAATGTTGTTTTTGTTCGGTGTCCGTCTCTAGATAGAGAAATGACTATAGATCCGGCAAGAGAAATGGTAATAATCATCATCATCATCATCAATCTGACACCTCGCTTCCAGAAGAAACGCCCCAAAAGGGATGGCCATGGCAGAACCTGCCTCCAGGCTCCCAGACATGCCTCCACTGACCCACTCCACAGTGCCATATCCACTATGTGGATTAACCTATATGGCCCTTAACACTGAAGGAGCAGACCCAGAGCAGTCCCTCACCCGGATGGCAGTTCCACCACTGTTTTGCTATTTTATTTACCCCAGTGGGGCCCTGGCTGGAAGCATACCAAGCACAGGAATTTTCTGAAGATAGGAACCAGTGGTCCACTGCTCGAGAAACTGATTGCACCACCAAAGTGGCGGGCGGTGGGGTCGCCGCATCCCTACGCCAGAGAGAGAAAGGCCGACTTGTGCCAGTGGGCTGTGATAGTAAGACACTAGGGAACCATGGGGCACACCATTATGACCCCATTGCTTTCACACCTCTCAGGAAAAAAGTTAGAAATAAGAATGATGATAAAGGTAAAGTCAGAACCGGCTATGGGAAGTAGAGGACACCAACCTTCACTCTGACAGATCCAGTCCACTACAGTAATAATAAATAGGAATGAATGGAGAATGCTTGTGAATAGATGAGTGATAACGCGGTCGTTTGGAAGAGGAGGTCGGGCGGCAGTTTGAGTAGATAATAGTCCCATCAGGCGTCAGGTTCGAGGAGTCGGTATATATGAAGGGTCATTCCTGGATGTGTAGTCGGCGGGCATTGTGGTGGTGGGGCTTCGCTGCGACACGTGTCTGCCTTCTGAAACCGGAACCTCTCCGGGAGGTCGGACCTGGGAATCTTTTGTTAGAAGACCCCAATTGGGCCTGGGTCTCTGGGTCTTCTGGGTGACCTAGATGTGTGTGAATATTTTTTTATTCTTTTTTTCCCTGTTTTGGTTCTGTCTTGAGTCGGCCACCCCCATCTGTGGGGTATGTGCCTGAGTATATACATGCATGTTTAGGCCTAGATACTCGAGTCAAAGGTGAGTACTGTACATGTATTAGTTATAATTACAACCTTTGATATGTGATATACAGTAAAGCTCTGTCTCAAGTTGGCCACCCCCACCTATGGGGTATGTGCCTGGGTATATACATAAAGCTAATTTAGTGTTTTCAATGTCATGACATTCACACACTGAGAATTATCATGCAGTCATACTGGTAGGTTAGTATACTCAGGATCGAATGTGCAATTGTAGATGTTTTAAGTAACCGTGCCTAGATTTAGGCTCCCTGTTGATTGATTTTCTCTTTGCTGTGCTCATTGATACTGGCTTAGGATTATATAATTTCCTGTAGTTATTGCTAAACAGAATCACAATACTGTATGTTAAAAATAACAATTTGTGTATAATTTATTTGTGGACACAGCATAATTGACTCACCATTGTACACAACCTTTATTACAATTCGCTATCAATAACTTGCCCCTAATCACCAACGATGCCGTCGTTGTTGTTGTTATTGTTGTTGTAGCTCCCCAAACTGTCTGGCCGATCAGTCCTGAGTCTGGTAGACCGAAGCCGCTCCAGATGCTTTGGCCCCCGAAGGGGCCAAGGCGAGATAAGATCTGTCTCTGAGAGGGCAGCGGGGGAGGGGATCATCAACCCACTGGCTTGCACCCCTAGGCCAATGCCCCCACCGTCTGCAGCCCCCCTTGGCAGTGCCACCTAATCGGGCAATCTCGCTAGCACCTAGAAGGAAAAATAGTACAGTAAAAGAGACAGACAGACAGACAGAGACAGCTAAGGTTGGGTAGAGGATGCCAAACCTCACTGGATAGGACCAGCCCTCACCCTATCTTGGGTTTGATCCTGGGTCCCGTCAGTGGGACGCCGAACACTTTCAGTTTCGGATATTTCGGTCTAATAAGTACAGAATATTATTCCTAAGGATCAACAGTCAGTTAACCCTCTCCGACATATGACGCGATTTTGAGCCGATTAGGGATACTTTAAAGCCTTTGCTACCATCAGGGGTATTTAGAAACCTTTAGTTTAGTTACTTCAACCTCTGCAGTTGTCTTTGAGTTAGCTGTGGGCAGAAAACTAATATTGGAGAGGTAATTATAAGAGTGAGAGAACTCTATTTCTTATTGCTAATCTGGCAACCTCTGCGTCATATGAGTCTGAAGGGGTTAAATGCATACCATAAATGTAATATACAGTAACCCCTCGCCATTTCGGACCTCTAATTGTCGGAAACCCGTACTAGCCGGATCGCCGTCACCTCCCGGACACGTACTTCCGTTTTTCCGTCATCGTTCCGACAGTCTCCAACAGTGTCGGATGACGCCCCTCCATCCCCGGTGAATGTCCGTCATAACGGGGATCCGTCGGAGCGCCGATATACAGGCTTGGCTCTGAGTCACCCGCTTGGACGAGAAGTGACGTCACGGGCGTCAGTACTGTATGTTTGAGTGGGTAGCCATCTTGTGTTATTTTTATCTCCGCATATATTCCCGTGTTATGCCTCCCAAAGCGTAAGGTGACCTCGATATCACTTGAGATGGAGAAGGGAAGTGAGGTGGTCAAGGAGAGTGAGGTAGAGAAGTGAAGTGAGGTGAAGGGGTGGACCTGTTTCACTGAAGCGGTGAGTGTTGATTCTTATTTTTCGACCATCAACTGAACTTATTGTTTCATATTCAGTACTATATGTGCTATTACTGTACAGTTTATTAACTTAAAGTACAAATAGGGTAGCCTAGCCTAGCTTATGCCTATTCGTTGTCATGGGTACATGAAGTTCGTTCACGTCTCCCTTCTTCTGAGGTCGCATTTATTCACTGCATGAAGTTCGTTCCCGTTTCCTTATTTAATCAACGGTGAAGTTTTTTTTTTTTTTTTTGGGTCCTCTTTTACATCGTACACAGCCGGACCTCGGACATTTCGGACAGAGTTTCCCCCCAATTAGTCCGAAATAGCGAGCGAGGGTTTACTGTACTGGTTTGAAGTTTTACATAGCATGATTTTGAATCCTGGTAGAATCACATGCTTTCATTAATCCTTAACCATCGGCGCGCAACATATGTCGAGTTAAAGAAAACGTGCCCATATGCGGGCCTCGACAGATGTCGAGTGCAATTTTGAGCACGTCACATCTCTGAGAGAGAGCTGAGCGGTGCGAGGAGCATAGATTCCTGCCTGACCGCTCGCCACCACCGCCATGGGTCGACTGAAATTTATTACACCCTCCTCCACCCTCTCTCACTCGCTACACAGGGAATTATGTAAGGAAATTACCTTATTTTAGGGTTTTTGCACTCGTGTTGCACGATCGTTGCAAGAGAACCAGTGGTCATAGAAGGATGGTTCGGGTGTCATTGGAAAGCTCTGTTTACGCCCTTTCAGGGATAGATACTTGTATTACGCTCTGGGTCTTGTTTATGCATGAAAAAGAGCACGGAAACAACCCCATTTAGGGTAAAACCACCCGCATGGCGGGTAATAGAAGTTACCGACCCACCCGCTCGTAATGTGTTAATATCTGGGGTGTTATTAGTGTTAAGAACAATGTTAAATTTGTTTACCAATTACATGTACCAATACCCTATTATATGTTCTTTTTACTTTTTTTTTCCAGTGTCGTAGATACAAGTATGATGATGAAGTTCGCATGAAAGCAGATGTGGTGTACAACAAGTTTAAGGTAGGTTTAGTGGAGGTTGATATTATTAAGGGTTTAGCAGAGGTGGACATTATACAGTGGCTCAATCAAGTCTACAACTATCCCGAACATCAGCCCCCCGAGACTGATGTGGCCAAAAATGGTATTCAGCTTCAGTAGTTACACTTTACTATAGTCTGTTCATTCTAGGTTGGGCAGAAATCGTAACCTCTAACCTCAGTAACACATATAGGGCTAGAGTAATCGAGCTAATTTTTCTACCAAATAGGAAGACTTGGCCAGGGAATAGGTGTGGAAATTGACAGCTCATTTGCTCTAGCCCTTTTTGAGTTACAGAGTTTAGAGGTTACGATACCTGCCCAACCTCGAGTGAACGGACTTTAATTATGAAGCAACTCGGAGCTTACCAGTTTTCTGATTGGTATACTTTTCTCGTCTTTCTCTTGAACTGTACGGTCAGTTACTCTTGCCAGTAATGTATTTGCTCATTGTGTTTTAATTGGTTTACCATTGTGCCATAACCCATACTATATCGTCTGCCAAAGAGTCGGTCAGCTCACAGTACTCATTTAGGGCCATTTTTTCTAGCAGTTTTTTGGGCCATTTTTTCTATCAGATTTTTGTTTTACTAGTTTTGTAAATGCAATAATAAATTTAACATTTCTATCCTTTTTTGGCAGTCAAAATTATATTGACCCTTTGAAGCTCTTGACGCATTTTAGCAGTTTATTTTGGCTATCATTAGATTATTTTATGCAACTTAGGAAGTATCTGTGGGTATTAAAAGGGTAAATACTATCTCAATCAACCCTTTGACTTCCATATACCATTACTAGTCTGAATAAAATCGTCTAATAGTAGCCAGAAACAGAACAGAAACGCGTTATGGAGCTTGAAGGGTTAATGATTCACTTAGTTCAGTTAGCAGTAAATTAACTGTGTCTGTAATAAGTAATACAGTCAACATTGTATAATGTTATTACTATTATTAACATTGTTTCTTAAAGTATTTAAGAGAACGCCTAGGTCGGTGGAGACCAACTTTATGATTGGGATAGTTGAGGTGCTCTCCACAGACCTTTGTGCTGTCCAGGTGGTAGCCTGTCTTCCTAAAACTTTTATTTTGTGATAAATTAATTTAGTTTTTAACATTGCGATTCTCTTTAGCTTTTTATGTATTTTGTTTAGTTATTGTTTTATATGCTGTGTTCAGCATGACTTACAGTAAGTTCTCAATTTTCATACATTTATTTATAAAGAAAAACAAATGAAAAAATGGCCCTTAAGAGAGTATCACACAAAAATCTTTGTTTACAACCTTTGATTTGCACCTTTATTCTGGCAACTTTTGAGACTTTTTTGCACTGGTATTAGGGGCGGGAGGCTAGGAATCCTCCTCCCCTTGTAAACTTCACCTGCTAGATAAGACAGAGAAAGGGTTGAGGGAATGCGAAAGTGGTCCCGGACCCTAAAAATTGGAACTTTAAATGTTTCTGTTCGGTCTCTATCTCGAGTCAGCCACCCCTTAGCTATGGGGTATGTGCCTGAGTATATACATACATACATACATACATACATACATACATACATACATACATACATAGACAACAAGACTGGAGGTAGATTATTACTAATGACAGAATGATTATCATACTGTATTTCCAAAGTTGTTGAAATAAGGACAAATGGCCGTGTGTTACAGTCGGCCTAATAAGTGATGTCTCAGCACTAAGTATATTTCGATCAATAATTGGTATCAGCCATGTCTAAAACTTGATATATTCGTTTCGAGTGAGATACACAAGCATGTTACTACACTTACCTACCCTATTCAACATCTGACAGACATTAATACAGCACAGAGCGAGCCAAGCGTAATGACAGCTGAGACATGACTTATTAGTGCCACCGTACCTCAATACCTCCATTACAGATTTGACTCTCGACTTTATCTTGTTATAATGTTACTGATGGTGTTTTGATTAGAAAATGTTAAATTTTATTAAACCCTTGACGCATTTCAGCGGTTTATTCTGGCTCTCAATGGACGATTTTTGTGTAGCTTAACCCCCTCAGCATGATGACGTCTTTTTATCCTTGAATCCGGCTAACATAAGAGGATTTTCTGCAGTTTAACCCACGAAATCCGGGGGGCCTCATATAATCCCGATCGCTGTGTCCGGGGCCCTTTTGGTACAGGCAAGCTTCATAATTCAGTAGCTACTGATTGAGACCACCTAGAGCAGTCAATTTTTTTGGCAAATTGTAGAACTTTTTGTTTTCTGTAGAATGACGTTGCGATGACGTCGCTACGACGCGTGGTTGCCGTGCTATGATTTTAGCGGCGATTTTTAGCCGCGCATTTTGCCTCATATGAGGCCTCCCGGATTCCGAGGGGTTAAGAAGAATCTATGCTATTCGGAGGGTTTATTGAGATCGTATTTACCCCTTTGAATCCTAGAGGTAGATTATAAACTAAAGAAAATCGTCTAATGGTAACCAGAATAATATGTCATGGTGCTGAAGGGGTTAAGCGGGTATCACACTAGGCAAAATTTTCTCCATTCCCAATTCTCCGTTCTCCATTTGCAGCCAGTAGCCAGTAGCTACTATCACCCTTGTCTAGGCTTTGATTGTGCCCTTCTGACAATCACACCACATACTATCGTAAAATCGCGCTAATAAGTGATGTCTCAGCACCAAGTATGTACAGTATTGATAAATAATTGGTGTCAGCAGTATCTAAGCTTCATTTCTTCATATCGAGTGAAATATACACACATGTTCCTACACTTACCTACCCTATTCAACATCTGACAGACAGTAATACAGCACAGAGCAAGCCAAACGTAATGACAGCTGGGACATGACTTATTAGCGCGACCGTACCAAAATATATAATTCAACGTCGTATACTTGAGATATCCTTAACCCGCCCAATAACAGCGACGGCAGAAAGCCGTCAGTAGATAAATCACTCCCCACTCCCAGCAACGGCTGCCAACCGTCAGTAATATACGATCCTTGTAACTGCCAGTATCAGGCAGTACCTGGTACCACGACGTTTGAGCATTGCTCTAAGACCTTGACAACACTTCTCAACTTATATCCAAGCCCCCACAGGCTGGGAGAGCCATTATTCCTCCATCTTTTGAGGTGGGAGGTTGTTATATCTTGCCTCTGAAGCCATTTTGGCCACATTGCTTGGGACTGGAGGTACATTTATGCTAGTACCCTATGGTACAGTAGGGGTTAACTCAATGACTGCAGGCTGTTATATAAAAAATACGGTCATCTCTGCGGCACTTGTCATATGACAATTGCCGAATATCTGCCTGGGCCTGGGAGGCAAGCGAGCGAGTCTAAGGAGTGCAGGTCCGTCCCCTCCATCACCAGCCGTGTCTGGGCGTGCACTAGTGTCAGTAGAAGACATCTCCCGCTCCCTTACAGACTTGGGGATAGCGAAAACTGCTCAAACTCACTCATTTTTACCGATTTAGCGTCACCTGTGCAATACGTTGCACGGCAACCAATGGTCGTACAAACATGATTCAGGTATCATTAGAAAGGTCTATTCCTCTACTTTCAGGGATATACAGTATACCTTGTGATGAGTTCGCCACACTTCTAACGGCACCGAGGAGCGCGCCGCCCCTCTTTCTGGGTGGTGATTTAGTGCAGCCGACTGTTCTAGCTCTTGTTTATTCCTGAAAATGTGCAGGGAATGAAGGTCACTTTTAGTCCAAAAAACCTGTATTGTACTGTGGTGACCAAGCAATTGTCATATGACAAGTGCCGCAGTAATTGTGTCAAGAATAAATGCGAACAGCCCAGACCATAACGTGCCTCAAGGTAGCGCCAACGAACTTGACAATTATCTTGATCCCTGACCTCTTTGTAACTTACAAGGACCTGGAGCAAACTGGCTGTAAATATGCACACCTATTTCGTGGTGGACTCTTCCCAAATGGTAGAAACGTCAGCCCGATTGCTTTCATTAATTTTGAGTTATAAGAAGTTAAGGAGTCAAGATTATTGTCAAGTTTGTTGGCACTACCTATACCTCCATCAAAGCACTTACTTCCCACCCGGTGAGGGCTGCATCCCTCCTCCTTTCAAATGACAAAATTTGTGCTAGAGACTTGCGGTCATTCATCATCAAATCTGACGCCCCACTTCCACTTCCAGAGGAAGCACCCCAAAAGGGATGGCCATGTCAGAAACTGCCTCCAGGATCCCAGACATGCCCTGACTGACCCACTCCACAGTGCCATTTCCACTAAGTGGATTATGGCCATGAACACTGAAGGAGCAGACTCAAAGCAGTCCCTCACCCGGATGGCAGTTCCACCACTGTTTGGCTATTTTATTTACCCCAGTGGGGCCCTGGCTGGAAGCATACCAAGCACAGGAATTTTCTGAAGATAGGAACCAGTGGTCCACTGCTTCAGACTTACGGTATCTCCATTATTGTGGGAGAATGGAGAAAATTTTGCCTAGTGTGATACCGCTTTAGCTTAAAAATTTTTTTTTATATATATATATATATATATACTGTATATATATATATATATATATAATAAAATTAATACATAAAATGGGGTATGTGCCTGAGTATATAGTGATACCCGCTTTAGGAAGGAACTCTGGGAATCAATACAGTATCTTCCTTAACATGATAAAATCGTCTGATGCAAACCAAAATATGCTGAAGAAATACCCTCATATACTAAAAGAGCTATGATTTACCTCAATAATTTATTACTCTGATTTCTTCACAGTATTATACATTTATTTTCTCCTTTATTCATATTTTGTAACAGACTTCCCTTTATTTTTTATTTATCCAATGCTGTTTTGATTTTAAGTTTTATTTTTATGCATGAATGTTGATGTTTTCCTTAAGTTTAGTATGAATTATTTGTGTGATATAAGGATAGAATTTTATTATATCCTTCCACATAACTTGCTTGTGAAATTTATTTAGATATGAATGCCAACTCCTTCTGCCCACTGTTTTTGTAAAATGTTATTTGATGATAAGTAATTGCCAGTAAATAAATCGTTTATATATTAATGTTATATGTATTTTAATTTTGTCAATGACCCAACCATTTCAGTTACAATTGGTTACCAAAATTTAAGTCCACATTCAAACCTTATTTATTAATCTCCGCCAAGGAGAGATACTGTACAGTGCAGTACATGATTTGGATCATGTTAAACCACATTTCTATTAATTTTGCATATAGGGAAAACCAAAGATCCTTCTAAAAAGAGGTAAACAGTGTAAGGCAGAACATGGAGAAAATGTCAGATGTAGTGAAAGGTTAAGATGAAGAGGGGATACTAGTGGTAGATGTAAAGAATAGATAAGTGAATATTGTGAAGAGCTTAGAAGAATAAATCTCTTTTGACACAGGCGAATATGTGTCTTTTGACACAGGTAAAGATGTGAATGTTGTTGTTATTGTTGTAGTTCCCCAGACTGTCTGGCCGAATAGTCTTGAGTCCGGTAGACCGCCGCCGCTCCCAAAAGGGACAGGAGGAGATGAGATATTTCTTGAGAGGGTAGCAGGGGAGAGGATCATCAACTCCCGGGCCAATGCCCCTACCATCCGCAGCCCCCGCAGCCCCCTTGCAGTGGGGGAAGTTCAGAGAACTGCTGCCAATTCTGACCATGAAAAGAATGCCTCTCCCCCTGAAGGGGAAGGTGTATGCCTCATGTGTTAGAAGTGCAATGACGTATGCCTCAGAAACATGGGCCGTTAAAGTAGAGAATGTCAACAGAATGGAACGTAATGAGATAAGAATGGTGAGATGGATGTGTGGGGCCAGGCTGCAGGATAGAATAACAAATGATGAGCTGAGGGGAGACTTAGGTATAATGAGTATTAGCGAGGAGATGCATACAAGTAGACTGGGATGTTATGGGCATGTGGAGAGAATGGATGAACAAAATTGGGTGAAAAGATGCAGGTCTGTGATTGTGGAGGGAGCTGCACCAAGGGGTGGATCGTGGAAGACCTGGGATCGGACTATACGTGCCGATCTCTAGTCCAAAAACTTTACCAGTGAAGTAGCCCTTAACAGGGTTGCCTGGAACGCCACCATTAGGACAAGAGACTGAAACTGCACGTACAGTATGTGTGGAACACTCAGTCTTAAAATGTTATGTATGTACAGTATGTATGTACCCAATCGGGTGATCTCGCTAGCACTTAAAAGGAAAAGTAGTACAATAAAAGAGACAAAGAAACAGTTAAGATCGGCTAGAGGATATTAAGACTCACTCTGGATAGGACCAGCCCTCACCCAAGATTTGAATGTTTTAAAGGTTTAGTTTGGCCAATAGTACTGTGATCTTTGAAGGCATGGACCTTGAATGCCAGACAGTGTAGGAGAGTGGAATAGCTAGACATGAAGTGTTTGAGGACAAGTGGTGTTTGATGGTATGATAGATGATGAGAAGTGAGGGATGTGTGGGGGTAGGTTCAATTTACTGAAGAGAGAAGATCGATGATAGACTTCCCAAATTGACTCTTCCTTGAACGTGACGATAGTGCGTTGTTATTTGTGCGATTAGTTTGCTTGGGAAACAGATTAACTTGCTCATGTAGTGATGTACAGTACATCCTATGTGGTGGATTGGGTTCTTTTATTTAATGTTTTTTTATTTTGCTAAAGCATTGTTTGCGATTTTTATAAGTTATTTTGCCTTTATACTGTGTCGTTCCAATTTTGGTTTGTTTATTTTGCAAGTTTTTCATTATAATTGCACAAATAGTATGGGCATCTGAAGAGAATAACAAAGAACATTTACAAAGCAGAGGTGGAGAATGTGTGAGAGAGGATGTCTAAGGAGGAAATGGATAAATTGTGTGGAAGACATTTTGTCAAATGAGCCTGAATAATCCTGGAGTGTGCAAGAGAGAGTGGAATGTAAAGCGAACGGTATATAGAGTGGGACAACGCATTGAACACAGAACAAACACCGGTGAATTAGTTTAGGAGATGAGGATAAGGATGGATTAGGTTGGGGTGGGATGTGAGGGGTTGAGGATGTGGGTGGTGTGGATAGGATTGGTGGGTTGGAAAGGAGAGGTGTGGGGGGTGTAGGAGAGATGTTTGACTGGGAAAGGGAGGGGCATCATGAACAGGTCCAGGTTTTTGTGTAGTGTTCCTTGGAGGCAAGTGTTGTGCAGGTGAAATGGGTCCAGTTCCTGCATGAATTGCAGAGAAATTAACCCTTTGTGTGGCGACTCATAGTGAAAGGTTTTGGGCACGTTGGACATATGTATTTGTAGGTGGTTCCTGGGTTGCTCTCGATGTCTCTGGCTAGAAGAAGTCTTCGAGAAATGACAGCCGGAGAGTCATTTCTCGGTGTAGAATAAACTGTAATGTGTGTGTGTGGTGTGAGAGTTGTGGTACTTGCCTGGGCGACCGAAGCCACTCCCAGGTTCTCGTGCCCCCGCGAGGGGACTGGGGTTTGTTGTGGCGGTTTGGCTCCCAGGACTGCTCCCCATGGTCGGCGATTTTGTCTCCGGCCGGGAGGGTCGGCAGCCATCCACGGTCGGCAGCACCGGGAGGTGGATCCACAACGTAGATGCCGCCACTCCAGGTCCAAAAAGACTAGGTTATTATTAGTAGTACAGTAGTAGTATTGATTACAGTTGGCTTGCTGCCGTGGTATATTTGTTAAGTTTCTTACCCTTTCAATACTCCCTCTTTATCCCTCCTCTGGCATTCTTAACGACCAGCTTTGGCCCGGGGTTCCCACCGCCCCCTCCACCACCATGGTCCCCTTATTAGTTTTTCTACATTTCTCTTATCCGCCCTCTCCTTTTTTCGAGTTTCCAGCCTTATAAAGGCCCCAGCCCAGTAGACTGTAGACAAATTGTTCATTCATAATCGTTCCACTGACTCATGTTTTGCTAACATTTATTCACTATGCTATGTTTTGCTAACATTTATTCACTATGCTGTAAGTCCAAAACTAACTTGACTAATAAAGCCTAATATTGCTTCAACATACTGTACATACATACATAAATTTAAAGACCGAGTCTCAAATCCTAATGGTGGCATTCTAGGCAACCCTGTTAAGAGTTGCCTCACTTGTCAGGTTCTTTGATTTAATATCAGACGGCAAAGTTCGATCCCATGTCTTTCTTGGTCCGACCCTTGGTGCAGCTCCCTCCACAATCCTGGACTTGCATCTTTTCACCCAGCCTAGTTCAACATGGTCAACATTTTCCTGTAAATACAAAATAATTCAAACCAGTTGCCCTAAAAGGATAAAACTGATGTACTGAAGCTGGTGCAGATAAAGCCCGCCCCAATACCAATGAACACATCACTAAAAGCCAGTGTTGTCATTGGCTGAGTCTGGGTGACCACAAAAGCATATTCTTTTGCAAAAACGAATCAAAAGGGTCAAACAGGCAGAGTAGTTACAGGTCTCCCTCGATTTACTATTGTGTTATGTTCTTGAAAATCTTATCTTAAATAGAATTGTCATAGAGCAAACCCCATAATTAATGGGGTAAATGATCCATGACCCCATTCTCTTTATTGCTGATTCCTTGGCTTTTGCTAAGGCCAGCCCTATAAGAGTTACATGTTGGGGTAAATGGGGATGCTTTCTTGGACCAGCCAAAATACAAACGCCTAAAAACCTAAAATAATATCATAAATTGGGGCATCGGATAGTGAGGCAGACTAGGTACAGAATTATGGAGTTATGAGTCGTCAATAAGAACAATTAATAGTCAAGACCCAAGATTTGTGAAGATTGGCGCTAATCCAAGACTGAAGGATCTACCACGCTATGTCCAGTCAGAATTGGCTGCTAGGAAGACATATACCAATATAGTGTTTTCTGGACGGTTTATTCTTCAAAATTACCGAAAAAGGTGAGTTCGGGTGACATTCGGAATCATTTGGCTATACTGTACTGTATACATTTGGGTGACATTCGGAATCATTTGGCTATACTGTACTGTATACATTTACTAACATTTGTTTTCTACTAACACGCATAGTACTGGAACCGGTTGCCCGCGTTAGTTAAAGGATTGCTTGAATGGGGCACTTAACCACACAGGAAGTCCTCGCTATAAATTAGCCTACTCCTGAACCTGAATAAATTCATATTTGTTTTCACCAACCCACCAATTAATTAACAAATAAACCTAACTAATGAAAACAATGAAAGCTTGTTATATATTTGCTTTCAACATCATAATATGTTCATAGTAAGAGAAACCTAAGGAGTCACAAGTTGTATGTTTATACTCTGGCACTTTCCTAATTTTTTTTTTTTTTTTCCTTTTTTTTTTGGGGGGGGGGGGTTTGACAGAGATAGTTACAAGTATTGAATATTACTGGTGTGAGAATTGACTGTCAAGCTGTGTATTATAGGGAGATGCAAATTTCCATCTATCTATTGCCAGACGCCATGATCTCCGAAGGGGTGACCACGAATGAATCGCCCCCATGCACCTCTGTCCCCTGTCAGCCGACGCCCCTCCTCCCATCCAACACCGCTTCCGCACATATACCTCTCAATTCCATCCTTCCACCTCACTCTCGTACACTCTCTTAGTCATTCTCTCGCTTCCCATACATTTCACATGGCCTCATTTAGATGCAAATTTGCAGTGTGTAAATTCTTTTTGTCCCTGGGCCCTCGTTTTCATTCTTGGTATAATTCCATTCGTCTATACATTAGGCTACCATAGCGCAGTTGGAATGTATGTACATGCTCAGATTAATATGCAGGATTCAAAATGCATAATAAATCGTAGGCTTGAGCATATTTCTTTAACTGTCTTGATAGCGTATTGTATAAGTGCGCGGAATTTCGATGTGAGTGTCCTAGGTTCGAGTCCTTGGAGTGCCACATGTATTTGTTGATTTCATTAATTGAGTTTAGAAGTGAAGTTGGTTGGTGAAAAAATATAATAGATAATTAGTGTATGTAAACTGTAATGAATGTGTGTGGGTGGGTGGGGTGCAGGGGGTTCTTGAGAATGAAGGATGGAAATGAATGGGAGAGATTTGTGAAGGAAATTTTGCAATAATTTTAGTTTGGTAGGCCTATATTGGAAATATTTGGTGATCATTTTCAAATATTTAATATCAATGTTTTTGGATGGTAGTGGATGAATGCTGATAAAGTAATTTGGTAATTTACTGTGGGTTTTTTATCAGTTTCATTATTTAAACAATACAGTATGGTTTATTTATTTTTTCGGATTATTATATTTCTTCTTTGGGTAAGTCTTCAGGATTAGAAACTGACTGACTGACTGACTAGCCACAAATTATAGATAGATACATGTATAAACTTTGATATATATGCTATAGTCTATTCACTGTAAGTAGGCAAGAAATCATAGCCTCTATCCTCTGTAAACTCAAAAAGGGCTAGAGGAAATTGGCTGTAAATTTTCACATCTATTCCTTGACTGACTTCCAAAATGGTAGAAATATTAGCTTGATTACTCTAGTAGTTTTTTAGTTACAGTGGTTAGAGGTCATGATTTCTCGCCTACTTACAGCAAATAGACTATAGATACATATACAGTACAATAGAACCTCGCTCATCCGAAGCCTGCCGATCTGGAAACCCAAGACTTCCAGATGAGCATTTCAATTCGGACCTTCATAATCAGACTTCGGATAAATTTGGAAGTCTGATTAATGTAGTCGAAAATGTAAGATCTTGGCCGGACTACAGTATATTACTCAGAATTGTCCAAGTCTTGAGTAATATAGTCCTCGATTTACGATTGGGTTACATTGCTGAAAACCCACTCTTAAATAGGGTTACGTTGCTGAAAACCCAATCTTAAATAGAAAAGTCGTATAGCAAACCTTAAAATTAATGCGGTAAATGGGGATGCGTTCTCCGACCAGCCAAAACACAAACACCTAAAAACCTATAATAATATTGCAAATCTGAGCATCGGATAGTGAGGGAGAACTGTATGAGATCTTGTCCGGACTACAGTACATTACTCAGACTTTCTGCACTTCTCCGGAAGTCTGAGTATTATAGTCATGATATTATAATGTAAAACTTGCAAAATAAACAAACCAAAACCATGATCTTGTCCGGACTGTTAAGCCGGTATCACACGAGCGCTTTTTCACTCAACATTTATCCTTAACACTGGTCTGGCAGCTTATGGGGTCAACTTTTAAAATATTTCGGTTACCTAAACTCATCTATCATCAGTCTAGTTTCCGATACCAGTGTAAAATATTCCAGAAATGTTGCACGAAAAATGTTGATCATCGAATGTTGACTATAAATGTTCTCGTGTGATACCGGCTTTACTCAGACATCCGGGCTTTTCCAGGAGACAGTATAAAATTTGAACTTTTGGCAGATCCGGACTTTTGGCATATACAGACTTTTGGCACTCTCGGATCAGGTCAAAGTCCATTTGGGCGGGATTATGCTGTACTATAAACAATATATAGGATTTGATTGATATGCCTTCACTGATTAATATTTTTGTTTATAGATTTAATTATTTTGTAGTTTTAGTTTTTAACTCGCTTTGTACCGGTGACGTACTTTTAATTATATTCTGGCAACTGTTAGATGGTTTTTATTAAGATTAGGAAGGACCTCTAACCATGAAAAAGCTACAAACTATCTCAATTAATCCTTTTAGCTACCACAGATCCTTCCAAAGCCGAATAAAATTGTCTTAATAGTTGCCAAAATATTATAAAAAGGACGTCACCGGTACAGTACGGGTTAACCCTTTCTGTTCCGGCGACGTCTATATTTTTATTCTAGCTATATTTAGACGATTTGGCTCTCAGAAAGATCGATCTACTCTGGACTCGCTTACGTTATTAGAATCTCATATCAAACGTGGCTTTGAAAGCAAGTCCATCACCGTCGCCGTTTTCTTTGACATCCAGAAGGCATATGATACCACGTGGCGGCATCCCATCCTGCAACTACTTCATGATAGTGGTGCCCGTGGCCATCTACCTTTTTTTATTTCCAACTTTCTTTCGGATCGAACATTCCAGACTCGAGTGGAGGGAATTCTTTCTAATGTCTTTCCACTCGTCAATGGTGTTCCCCAGGGCAGCGTTCTCAGCAGCAAACTTTTTGCCGCGGCCATAAATAAAGTCATTCAACAATTGCTGCCGGAAGTCCATAGCAGCCTGTACGTTGATGATTTTACCATCTATTGCACTGCCCGTACCCTCAGACATGCTTAACGTATACTCAACATCTCCATCCAACGGGTGATCGCCTGGGCATCTTCAGTTGCCTTTCAGTTTTCGGCTGAGAAAACTAAGGCAATAGTCTTCTATCGAGACAAACGCTGGCTCCGTGGCCAGTCAATATCGCTTCGAATGGGACCCTCTCAGATTTCTTTCTATCCCAGTGTTAAATTCTTAGGCGTAATCTTTGACCAACATCTCAACTGGAGAGACCATGTTCAGTATACTAAAGGTAAAGGCCTACGTGCTCTCAACCTCCTCAGAAAACTATCCCATACCACTTGGGGTGCCAGACGTACCACTATGTTGATGCTCTACAAGGCGGTGGTTCTTTCCATCCTCGACTACGGCTGCCCCATTTATGGGTCTGCCTCTGCTTCCGTTTTGAAGATGTTGGACCCTGTTCATACGCAGGGTATGCGTCTCTGTACTGGAGCTTTCCGTTCCTCCCCAAATACCTCCGTCTTAGCTGAGAGTGGCGAGCCCCCGCTCTCCCTCCATCGCGATTTAGTTACTATGCGCCGTGCATTAAAAATTAAACATATTGACTCTCCCACTAATTCCCTTTTCAGTGATATCTTCATTCCCGATCCGTGTCCATCTTCCCCCTCCTTTCCGATTCGTGCTACAATTCTCCTCAACTCTCTTGACTTTCACATTGCTGTTTCGCCGCCTGTTGTCTCCCCCTCCCCCCCATGGGTTATCTCTCTCCCCAATGTTTGCACTCACCTCTCCTTCCTCTCTAAGAGATATCCTTTTGTCCCTAGCCATCACTGCCAACACGCACTCGAACACATACGTCGTAAAGGCCCTCATTTTGCCATCTTCACTGACGGGTCTAAGACTGACTCTGGGGTGGGCCTCGCTGCTGTGTCCTCTACTAAGCTCCTTCAGTTTTCTCTCCCGCGCCAAGCCTCTATCTTTACTGCTGAACTTTTAGCTATCCAATCCGCTATTGACATTATACATGACACTCCTCAACAGCCCTTTATAATTTACAGTGACTCTCGTAGTGCCCTTGATGCGCTCTGTGCTTATTCGTCCTCCCACGTAATAGTTTTAGCCATAAAACACGCTCTCCACGAGATGAGCCTACGTGGATTCCAGGTCCAGTTATGTTGGATTCCTGCTCACATCGGTGTCCGTGGCAATGAAGACGCCGATGCTGCGGCTAATGATGCTATTTTAATGATCTCTCGCCAGCCCCACCTTCCGTTAGGTGATTGGCTGTCCTTACTCAAGCCTTCTATTCTTTGCACGTGGCAATCTCATTGGGATGCTCTACCCTGCAATAATAAACTCCGTGCAATCAAACCTTCTGTCCGTCCTTGGCCCTCGTCTTCCAGGTCTCACAGGTGTGAGGAAGTTTTACTAATTAGACTTAGGATAGGCCATTCCCGGCTGACTCACGGTTATTTAATGTCCACTCCCCGCACTCCGCCCCCTACCTGCTCCTCCTGTTGTTCCCCTCTAACTGTTCGCCACGTCTTTGACTGCCCAGATACTGCCCGTCTGCGTACGGCTTGTTTTGGTACTAAATCATTCACTGACCTTTTATCCGATTCTCCGTCATTTTCCTTCCCCCCCATCGTCCGTTTTTTGCGTCGCCTTAAGCTCCTTTCAGTAATCTGATCTAATCCTTCGGGCCAGACCTATGAGAGTTCCGTATGGAGCTCAGTGGTCTGGTTAATCTGCTCTACATAAATAAATAAATAAATATTTAGACGATTTTGTGCAGTTTAAGAAGGATCTGTGGTGATAAGAAAGGTTAAGTGAGATAGTTCAAAGTCTGTTAATTGCTGGAAGCACTTTATAAGCTACAATTTTGTGCAGTTTAAGAAGGATCTGTGGTGGTAAGAAAGGTTAAGTGAGATAGTTCGAAGTATGTTAATTGCTGGAAGCCCTTTATAAGCTGGATTAAATCGTCTAATAGTAGCCAGAATAAAGGTAAAAGAACGCCACTGGTAAAGAAGGGGTTTATTCATTATGCTGGTAGAATGCATCAAGTCATAATATTTGGGAAGACCTATTTTCTCCTCTGAGTCAACCTTTTCCATCAGACGACAAAAATTTATGTTTCATCATGCCTACCGTCAGATGATTTTATTTCGTTCAGAATCACTCATCAGGAATCAAAGGGATAAGTCTATCTCAATTAAGGGGGAAGGGTATATTTTTTGGCTGATTCTTTAATTTTTTTTTTTTTTTTTTTTTTTTTTTTTTTTTTTTCTCCCTAGACCTCCATCAAACTTTAAAAACACATCTATTAGATCCCTCTAGATTAATTTGTACATTTTTTGATAGAAAAATGTTTCGGCCGAAGGCCGGTTCTTCTAAAATTACAGGCACACTGTTCGCCAAGGGAAAAAAATTGACGCCTATATAGCACGAAAGGTCCTAATATTGACAAAGAAATGGGGCGAAAGGTCTTAAAATTGCCAAACTAATGGGGCGAAAGGTCTTAAAATTGCCAAACTAATGGGCCGAAGGTCTTAAAATCTGAAAACTAAAGGGGCTAAGCATGAGGCAGAAGGGGGACCAGAAAAACGACCCATCTCCCCTTAACCCTTGAACAGACACGCCCTTCCTAAATTGGGAAAAAACAAAAAAATGTCTGGGGGTAGCTGGAAGCAAAACTAGCATCTTTTGATTGAAAGGGTTAAGGGGGGTCACCGGCTTTTTACATCTTTCTCCTTTTCTCTTTCTCTTGCTTGTATCCATTCGTCCCCATTCAACCAACTGTTTTAAGACGTTTATCCCCATCCAGGTGTCGATTTCAGCATTGTATGGAGAAATCCGGCTTTGCCGGAGAAATTTTTCTATCAAAAAATGTACTAATTTAGTTTGCTATCAAAACAAACATATATATAATATTGACACGTGGATGGGGGTAAACGTTTTAAAACAGTAGGCTGAATGGGGCCGAATGAATACAAGACAAAGAGAGAGGGAGAGAAAGAGAAAAAAAGCGAGGTGGGCTCCCTTAAGCTATTATCTATGTTCTTGTATATTTTCTCTTGAAAATTAGTTTAAAATTTTCCCTCTAAAATGTCCTAAATGAGCAAGAAAGTACTGTTCAAGAATTTTATCCAAGTCGTTGAATTATAATGTACAGTCGCGCTAATAAGTGATGTCTCGGCACCATGTATGCTTTGATCAATAATTGGTATCGGCAATATCTAAGCTTCATTTCTTCATATCGAGTGAAATATACAAACATGTTCCTACACTTACCCACCCTATTCAACATCCGACAGGCATTAATACAGCACAGAGCAAGCTAAACGTAATGACAGGTGGGACATGACTTATTAGCGCGACTGTACAGTACTTCTTGTATCATTAACCTCTTCTGTACCGGTGATGTACTTTTCATTATATTCTGGCAACTATTAGACGATTTTGCACAGCTTCGGAAGGACGTCTACTCATTAAAAGGCTACAGACTATCTCAATTAATCCTTTTAGCTACCAAATATCCTTCCTAAGCTTCATAAAATTGTCTAAATGTAGCTGAAATCAAATCAATAAGACGTCGCCGTAAAGAAGGGGTTATTGGCGATATATTATTTTTATTTTTATATAATACTGTAATGTAATGGATTCATTTCACTCCCAACACCAAATACCTCCCAATCAAATTAATGAAAGCATGTGATCCTCCCCCTCTCTAAATTTAAAATTAGCCATGAAAGTACAAGATGAACACATTTAAAACCATTCATTAAAGGGGGTCCACCTCATTTTTTTTTCTCTCTCTCGGGGTTGTATCCATTCGGCCACATTCAGCCTACTGTTTTAAGACGTTTATCCCTATCCGGATGTCAATTTTTTCCTGGTGAGCGGTAGCAAACCAGCATATTTTTAATAATGTTTTTGACAGCAGGCTAAATTTGTACATTTTTTTTATAGAAAAATCTTTCTGCAAAGCCGGATTTTTCTAAATCGACACCTGGATGGGGATAAACGTCTTAAAACAGTAGGCTCAATGGAGCCGAATGGATACAAGCCAGAGAAAGCGAGAAAAGGAGAGAAATATAAGCAGGTCACCCCCCCTTAATTGATCATGTTCTTGTACCACTATTGACAGCTGTTTTGTTATTGTTTGAATATTCCATTTTTCTAATTGGCCATGGAAGTACAAGACGGAAAAATTTAAAGCCCTTCATTTTAATTCACGATGTTCTTGTACCACTATTGGCAGCTGTTGTTTGTGGTGCCCGAAAGTCAAGAGTGGGACGCCCTGTTTGCTGACAAAGTGGCTGAGTTTGATGATGCATGTAACAGGTCTGGTATTACGGAGGAGAGCAAGATCTCGCTGGTCCGAGACCCGACCCACCACAGTAAGTAGCGGCGGCCGCGAGGGAATGTTGGGGGATCAATGGGGCTGTCGGGCGTAAGTATAGATGCGCCTTTTTTTTATTTGTCTTCATATATGTACACTCGAACCTCCATTCAACGGACTAAATCGGGGGGGAGGGGGGGGGGGGGGCCTGTCCGTTAGGTGAAAACCTTGTCCTTGTCCATCTTCATATGTTTGCGTTATGTTAACTTTCCACTTTTATTGGCTAATGCGTCGACACAATAATTTGTGTCATATTTCTTAAGCTTGTGTTTCGCTTTCCTAATGTCAGACACAGTCTGTTTCTTAACCCCTTCTGTACCGGCGACATCCTTTTCATTTTATTCTAGCTATATTTAGAGGATTTAGTGCAGCTTAAGAAGGATCCGTGGTAGTATAATGGGTTAAGTGAGCTAGTTCGAAGCCTGTTAATTGCTGGAGGCCCTTTCTAAACTGCATAAAATCGTCTTATAGTTGCTAGAACATAATGAAAAGATTTCACCGGTATTGAAGGGGTTAACACTTTACTCGTCGCACACTTCGTTACACTCGTGCCACCCTCAAGTTTCCTAATTCATTCCAGTTTCTGTATAACATTTAAATCCTCTGAGCCTGGATGCCCTTCCTGAAGTCCATAGTACTCCTCCCCGTGGGACACGGATGTCCTTCGTGAAGCGTAAGAGCTATTATATGGCATAAAGCCACTTAAAACCGTGCTAGAGAAAGTTTTGTTGTCTTCATGGGTGGTCCGTATAACCAACAAGAACAAGAACACACAACCAGCCAGTCATGTGACTCCTGCCTTCAAGCTTACGAATGCTTGTGTTGCTTTTCCTGAGTCCCAAACGATGCATGAAAGCAGATGACAGTGAATTAGGAATGGTTACAATGGTGAAATAAGTCAGTAATCAATAATCAATATACCAGTAATCAATATTATTACATAATACGTAATCCATAATCAATAATCAGTTGTTGAACGAAGGTAAATAGACCGTAGCCATGGCCGCCGCTACTTCGTTGCCACATTCGAACGATGCTCAGTATTTGGCCAAAACAGCGGGTCTTATTTCCCACCTCACACAATAACCGCTTAATGTACAGTGTTCTAGTCTTCACCCATTGCAAGACATCACCGAGTACTACCTCTGGGTTACGTAATTTATTTGCAGCGATATGAGTATCATTAAATGACGAAAACCGGGAGTAGACACAGATTCTAGGCTCACGACTGCCATAACTGAATAATTATTTTTACCATAAAAACTGAACCACTTGATCTAGAGGCGTCTAGTCTTCACACATCGCTAGATAACAACGAGTACGATACTGCCTAGGTTAGGTCGTTTTATGCGTACAGTACAGTATTTATAAGCGCGCCAAAATGCAGAGAATTCGCCGAAACTCCTGGCGGGAAGATTTAAAGGGGCGAGCGATGAGGGTTAAGGCCACACATTTGCGTTTTTCCACCTTGAGGAGCATTTTGATATGTGTAAGTAGTAGAAGCTGTAAAAAATTGAATGTTAATCACTAGCGGACTGAGCGGCTGGGGGAGAGCTGAACACAGACTGACGACGCTTTGCCAGTTTTGGCGGGCTCCGACCGCCTGCACTGCCACCTACCGGACAAACGATTCAAGCAATGGTCATTTGTCCACGGTCCGGACAAATTGTCCGGTGACAGAGTCCGTTAAAGCCGAAATCCATTGAATGGAGGGTCGAGTGTATATTGTCGGGGGGGATCTATTGGGCTGTTGGGCGTAAATGTAGACGCGCTTCTTTATTTGTCTTCATGTTTGTGTATTATTCATGGGGGGAGGGATTGTTAGCGGGATCTGTCGGGCGTATGTATAGATACGCCTATTTTTATTTGTCTTCATGTATGTACTGTATATTGTTTATGTAGGGAGGGATTGCTGGAGGGATCTATGGGGATGTCGGGTTTAAGTACAGTATAGGCACACCTCTTTATTTATCTTCATGTATCGTTATTGTTCATGTGGGGCCTAGGGATTGTCTGGAGAGATCTATGTTGCTGTCAGGCGTTAACTGTAGACGCGCCTCTTTTTTATCTTCATGTACAGGTCTCCCTCGATTTACAATTGGGTTACGATCCGGGAAACCCGATCTTAAATAGAAAAATCATATAGCTAAACCCTAAAATTAATGGGGTAAATGGGGATGCATTCCGAGACCAGCCAAAACCCAAACACCAACACCTAAAAACCTATAATAAGTGGTGATGGGCTGGTCTATCAGAATGAGAGTTGAGCGTTCTCTGCCATACCCATAGCTTACTCTGACTGTTCCTTTTACTTATATATTTTCTAGATCTCAAGTGACGGTGTCTTTTCCGTGGATTGACCTCCCTACTGCCAACCCTGGCAGATTGGGAGCCAAAGCGTCACATTTTTCCTTTGCCCCTTAACTTTCCCTTTATAATTGCTGAGGGGCACAGGGCCTTGGGTGGGGCTTTTGTTTCCCGGGCGTTTCCGCACCCTCCTCAGCTCCCCGCCTTTGAGTGGCTTCGGTCACCTGGGCATTATTAGTGGTAAGCTGGGAGGGTTCTGTGGGGGCGCTCGGTTATGGCCTTGGCCTTGCTCGGGACCTTGGGGCTGCTCGGCCAGACAGCCTGAGGAACAACAACAACAACCTATAATAATACTGTAAATTGGGGTATCGGATAGTGAGGGAGATCTGTATGTATATTGTTCATGTGATGATGTGGGGAGGGTTTGTTGGAGGAATCTATGGGAATGTCGTTCGTAAGTATAGATGCACCTCTTTTTATTTATCTTCATTTATTGTTCATGTGGGGAGGGATTGTTGGGGGAATCTATGGGGCTGTCGGGCATAAATGTAGACGCGCCTCTCTATTTGTCTTCATGTATGTACAGTATGTTAATAAAAATAGGAAAAGTGGGGATTGGGCCTGAGGAAATAGATAGATTGATGTATGTTATTCATGTGGGGAGGGATTGTTGGAGGAATCTTTGGGGGTGTCGGACATAAGTATAGATGCACCTCTTTTCATGTATGTATATTGTTTATGTGGGGAGGGTTTGTTGGGGGTATCTTTGGGGGTGTCGGGCATAAGTATAGATGCACCTCTTTTCATGTATGTATATTGTTTATGTGGGGAGGGTTTGTTGGGAGTATCTTTGGGGGTGTCGGGCATAAGTATAGATGCACCTCTTTTCATGTATGTATATTGTTTATGTGGGGAGGGTTTGTTGGGGGTATCTTTATCCAGAATTGTCTTAAATTACCTCCTTGTTCAAAATCTCGGGGTAATGTGGAGCTACTTTGGGATCTATCTATAAATTTATTTACTTGGGCCCATTCCCCTTTTTTTTTTTTTTTTTTTTTTTTTTTTTTTTTTTTTTTTTTGGGGGTGGCCGACTCGTGACAGAACCCGAACAGGGACAGCATAGCACAACATAAAAAAACAATGAACACAAAAACAAAACACAAATTCACACTCCTCTACACGTCTGAATTTCTCGTGTGATATTGACGAGAGCGCTTAGGTCAGTGGATATACAGTTGGCCACAAATTTGATAATGTAATGGTTAGTGCGCAGAATTATGTCGTCCCAGTTTTGGTTTGTTTATTTTGCAAGTTATATATTATATTATATATTATATTATATATTATATTATAATTGGTAATAAACAGGAATGAATGGAGAATGCTTGTGAATAGATGAGTGAACACGTGGTCATTTGGGAGACGGGGTCGGGCTCAAGTTGGACTAGATAATTGTCCATCAGGCGCCTGGCCCGGGGAGACGGTTTATATGAAGGGTGCGCCTGGAAGTGTGGTGGGCGGGCTTGTGGTTTCGGGTTCGCTGCATGTCTGCCTGCTGAGATCGGAACCTCGAAATCGTAAAGTTAGGTGAAAATGCATTCATATAAATCTGCCGTACATGGCCAGTATACAGTCAGGACCCCCAATACGCGAGTTTATGGGCGACACACGACCTCGCGTATTTGGAATCAGCATTCTCGGAAGGTAATTCCTGGGCCTCCCTCACTCTATTAAGTGCCATGTGTCTTGCTAAAATTAGACATGGCAGATTTGGCCATTTCTTCGATCTCGATTCGTGTATTAGTTGTACCACGCGTGTATTCAAAGTTTTGGGTTATTTTCAAACCCCCCCCCCCCCCCCTCGCGTATTGGGCGACCTGATTGTACTGTATATTGAAAAATGCATGTGGTTTGTAATTGTTCTGCTAAAATGGCTGTGGTTGTGAGTTTAGTCCAATGGCAAAATTCACGTTTTTTTTTTTGTTTTTTTTTTCAACTTTTGTGCTGCAATTATAGTCAGTTTATCTATCTACTGTACAGGTACTGTACTGTACGGGGCTGTTCGGCCAGGCAGCTTAGGGAACAACAACAACAACTGTACAGGTATCTATCTATCTATCTATCTATCTATCTATCTATCTATCTATCTATCTATCTGTCTGTCTGTTGACCTATCTACCCATCTATGTCCATCTAATCATCTACAGCTCTCTCTCCCTCCCCAACAATACATACACACATACACACATTGACAAATCTATAATTAAATTAAATTACTTAAGGGTGGATGGGCTATTTATTTTCTAATATAATTATCTTTTTCTTGTACTGTATTTTAGTTTTAGGACATTCAACTCATTAGTTTGACGATTTTATGAATTTACACCTCATTTCTTTGTCAATAGACTTTTCGTGCCATTTAGGTGTTGATTTTTTCCTGGCTAGCGAGCGAGCCTGTAATTTTATAAGAAATCGGCCTTTGGCCGGGACAGTTTTATACCGTAAAATGTTCAAATTTATCTTGAAGGGGGTCTAGGGAGTGTTTTTTTAAGCTTGATGAAGGTCTAGTGAGGAAACTAAAAAATAAATGAATACAGTACTGTATATAAATAGATAGCCCTAAAAATAACCTTGATCCCCTTAAAGTTTATAGCTCAAATGATGTCTTTGGAAGTGATATAATGGCCAAAACAAGGCTATTTTGTGTTAATTTTCTTGTATTTCTTCTCATTTCCATTCAAGTCTTCAAACAAAATTGCTCCGGTTTGACCCCCTGCTTGTGAGAGGGTGCTGTGTCTTGAATCACTTGCTTCTCTTGGTGTGAGTAGACAGACTTTATAGTTGCTTCATGTTGCTTCATACAGTACTGCTTCATTTTATGCTTCATGTACAGATCTCCCTCGATTTACGATTGGGCTACGTTCCTGAAAACCCGATCTTAAATAGAAAAATCATACATCGAACCCTAAAATTAATGTGGTCAATGGGGATGCGTTCTCGGACCAGCTAAAACCCAAACCCAAATACCTAAAAACCTACGCTTCTCAAGTAACTCATTTCCCCCCTCTCACTCTTGATTTGTCTCCAATATTGTCTATGCTTCACTTACGTAAACAACACATTTAAATCACATATTACAAGCATCAAAAACAAACTGACACCAAGACTAAACGCCCTCAAGTCACTTGCCCATAGAATATTCGGACATAACAAGGAAACTGGCACCACAGTATATAAACAATACAGGTCTCCCTGGATATACGATTGGGTTACATTCCTGAAAACCCGATCTTAAATAGAAAAATCATATAGCGAACCCTAAAATGAATGGGTTAAATGGGGATGCGTTCTCGAATCATCCAAAACTCAAGCACCTACAAACCTATAATCATAACGTAAATTGGGGCATCGGATAGTGAGGGAGACCTGTATATACGTTCATTGATGGAATATGCTAGCCTTGCTTGGGCCTCTAACCTCACTGAAACACATCACAACACCCTACAGACCATACAGAACGAAGCCCTCAAAATTGTTACTGGCTGCACAGCTACCACACCAACAGACCACCTACACCAGGAAACCAAAGTTCTCAAAATCAAGGATCACCTTGATATGAGAGGAACACAATTTCCCGCCGCAGCCGCCACAAACCATCACCACCCACTACACTACATGGCAGAACATCCACACACACCAAGATACATCAAAACAACACCAATTATTGTCTTCACTTCCCCCTTGCCCACCACAAGCCAGCCTCCAGATGCATTTCCATGCTCAAATCACCCACCGATCCATCCAGTCACTCAAAGACAACACTCAGCTACATGCACGGCCCCCTGAAGTCCATCCCTCAGAAAACCTCCTTTCCCGTGAGAACAGAGTCCACCTGGCTAGGCTGCGATGTGGGCCCCACCCAGCCCTTCTGAGTTATCAGAAGAGGCTGGATGATTCCGTCCAGGACACCTGTCCGGGTTGTAACACAACACTGCACACTATCAAACACATTATGGAAGACTGCATAACACACAACCACTTACACCAACAACACAACACACACTCCTTGAGAACTTTGTGGGAAAACCCTGTCGTGGCCTTCCTTAGGAGCTCGGGGCTGTTCGGCCAGGCAACCTAGGGAATGACTACTTTAATCTATCAAAAAATGTACAAATTTAGCAAGCTGCTTAACTCATTATCCTAAATATGGTGGCTCGCTATCGCTCACCAGGTATAAAGCGACACCTAGATGGGAATATACATCTTAAAACAGTAGGCTGTATGAGGCCGAATGGATACATCCCAGAGAGAGAAAAAAACGCAGGTCACCCCTCTTAAGCTTGTACAGTATGTATGTACTGTATATGTATGTAATGATACGGCTTGTCTAGGAATATGGGCCTTTGTGGTAGCTTGAACATTAAGTTATCATAGAGCAGTTGGGAGTATGTACAGGCTAAGATTAATATGATAGAGGAATGACTATAGATCAGGCAAGGGAAGTTGTAATTAACAGGAATGAATGGAGAATGCTTGTGAATAGATGAGTGAACACATGGTCATTTGGGAGAGGAGGTCGGGCGCAATTTGGACTAGATAATAGTCCGTCAGGCGCCTGGCCCGGGGAGCCGGTATACTATATATGAAGGGTGCGCCTGGAAGTGTGGTGGGGGGGGGACTTGTGGTTTTGGCTCTATGCATGTCTGCCTGCTGAAACCGGAACCTCTCCGGGTGGTCGGGGGCCGGGGGAGTGCTGGAGTGACCTTGGTGATCCCTGGTCTCCGGGTCGTGTCCTGGGTGACCTAGATGTGTGTGAATTTGTACAGTATTTTGTTTTTGTATGTTCATTGTTTTCTGTTATGTTGTGTTGTCCCTGTTTGGGCTTTGTCTCGAGTCGCCCACCCCCAGGGAAAAAAACAAAAAAAATGGGGAATGGGCCTATGTTGTTTTGTACCAGTGGGTTGTACCACTGGTACAAAACAACATAACCTTAGCAACAAGTTGCCAAGTCACTAGCTAGCCAGACCAAGAAATAGTCTAACCTAGTTTAGATATATAGTATATCAGGAGGCAGAAATCACTTTTACCTAAATAATAAAAGTTGTTTTTGTACTCGTGGTCACTGTTTAGAGTCAGCTGATGTGTGTGCGTGTGTTTGTGTGTTGCAGATCGTTCGGTACAGTTGTAAACAATCTCAAACAAGAGATAACAGTGAGTTCTGCTGAATGATATACATCTAACATAGGTTAGGTCACATCTAAACTAGGTTAGGTAATTTCTTTGTGGAGATATATAGGCTAGGCCTATGTCTTCGAGCAGAAACAGAGTAAGCAGACGGCGCCGAGTCTGTCGGCGATCGACGATGCGCATGGCGGGCGGTTTGAATTAATTTTCGCCGCATTTTCTCTGATTTTATACCTAATTAATGCCTGGCCGATTCGTGCCGTTGTTTTGAGGGTGCCGCTGTTCTGAATGCCGGATAAACGAGAGTCTACTGTACAGTACATATATACTGTACATACATACATACATACTGTACATACATACATACATACATACATACATACATACACGATTAATATGCAGTATTCGAGAATGCATAATATATTGTAGGCTTGTGCATAAACCTTTAACTGTATTGATAGCCTAATGCTTAGTGTGCGGAATTTCGGTGTGGGTATCCTAGGTTCGAGTCCTTGGAGTACCACATGTATTCGTTACTTTCATTGATTTCATTACACTCAACCCTCTGTTATCGCGCCTAATTGGTGCCGTTATAACGAGAATCGCGATAATGGAACTTAATAACTTATGGGGAAAAATAATTTGGTTCCCAGGTCCCAACTTTTCGCCCCCAGATTCGTCCAAACAGTCACCCAAGTACCCATTTCTCCCCTTTCGTCAGGCACGGCATTTGACTTGACTGTTTTGATGGTCTCAGGCTTTCAATTCCTACATCATTACCACCAGGCCCACCATCCCTATCACTGAATGCACTAGAGGTCATAATAAACGCGAGAGATAAGAGGTTCAGGCACAAATAAGCAAGTACAAGGCGGTTGGACTTAGAAGCGTCTGGCTTATGTTGACGTCATCAAAGATGGCGGCCGTAAAATGCGCAAGTGACGCTCTGATTTCGATTATTTCGGATTCATTGGATTCACTTGTTTGTTTGTGTTTTCTAGTTTGATGTCGAGTCTTTCATTATTATTGCTCTTGTTTTCGGTGCTCCACTGTATGATACATGATTAATAAATATAAGAACAGAAAAAAACAGCCAATGAGAGCCCCACCTCACTCTGACGTCAAGCCAATCAACTGCTGAATCAACCCATGCTTGGCGGTGACGTAGACAGGCGGGATTTTTGAGTTTTCCCGTCAAAGAGGGACCGCGATAACGGCTCTAGAACCTGCGATAACAGAATAGTTGGGTTTTTTAGGTATGCGCGATAACGGTGAAACGCTATAACCAAACCCGCGATAACGGAGGGTTGAGTGTAGTTTGGTTTATTTGTAAATTGATTGGTGAGTTGCTGAAAACAAAATATGAGTTTATCCAGGTTCAGGAGTAATTTATAGTGAGGCCTTCCTTTGTGGTTAAGTGCCCCATTAATTACCCTCCATTCGTCTAATAATTACGTTATTAGAAGTGCAGTTGGGTTTATGTACAGGCTAAGATTAATATGCAGTATTCGACAATGCATAATATATCGTAGGCTTGTGCATAAACCTTTAACTGTCTGAATAGCCTAATGTTTAGTGCGCGGAATTTTGGTGTGAGTATCCTAAGTTCGAGTCCTTGGATATGAAAGGCTCTTTATCAAGTGAGTGAAAGTTGCTTGTGCTACTGTTTGCTAATGATACAGTTACGGCTGTGCCCGATACAATTTTCTGATTTGATCGCCAATTATTTTTATTTTGTCCGATCCGTTACGATATTAAATTTCGGACATATTTACCAGACCCTGCAACTCCCATTCACTATCGCTCATCAGAACTGTATCATCGGCAAACAGCAGTACAGACAACTTCCACTCGTTTCCCTCCCTTATCAGAGGTACACCAACATCCACTGCTCTTCCTTGTATTTCTTTCATGACTCCATATTATATATATTGAACAACTATGGGGACATCACACACCCTTGCTTTAACCCAACATTCAGATAAAAGAACTCCCTCTGTTCATTCTTCACACATACTGACGCCTTTTCACCCTCATACATGCTCTTCACTGCTTTCAGCAACTTGGCCATGTACTCTGTATATTCTCAGTACTTTCCACATTCCTTCTCTATCAGCTCTGTCATAGGCCTTCTCCAAGTCCATAAAGGCAGCATACATCTTTTAGCCCTTCTCCAGATATTTCTCCACAACAGGGAGCAAAAATATGATCTACAGTACACATCCTCTTCCCTTCCTAAACCCGCCCTGCTCGTCACCTATCCATTTCTCCGTTCTCGCTCTCACTCTTTCAATTACTACCCTACAGTACACCTCACCTACTACACTTAAAAGACATATTCCCCGGTGGTTACCACACACTCCTCTTTCCCCTTTACCCTTATACAGGGGGACTATTATGCCTGTCTTCCAGTCAACAGATGCACTCCCCTTCTCCCATGCTAGTTTACACATTTTCCATACCCATTCGATCACT
This sequence comes from Paralithodes platypus, assembly GCA_032716605.1. Classification (NCBI taxonomy): domain Eukaryota; kingdom Metazoa; phylum Arthropoda; class Malacostraca; order Decapoda; family Lithodidae; genus Paralithodes; species Paralithodes platypus. The sequence continues at coordinate 25,202,028 of CM064563.1, forward strand.
ATCTCACCACCATACCTCACCATTTCCCCACACACTCCATCTAATAATAATGCTTTCCCCATCTTCACACTTTTCATGGCTTCACACACTTCTGACCTCCTGATCCCCACCTCCTCCTCCCCATACCACATCCAACTATGTTTGCTGGTGCTTCATTCCTTACATTTAGCAATTCGTTGAAGTACTCCCTCCATCTTTCGACAATTTTATTCAGATGAGGAAGGGTATATGAAAGTCTTTACCCTCATATTTCCCACAGATCCTTCCTAAGTTGTATATAATCGTTTAATGAGAGCCAGAATAAACTGTCTAAATGCGTCATAATCCTCATGGGGTTAATTTAGCTAACCTAAGTGAAAGGTTGGGATTACATAACATGACAAGAACGTTCTTCATAGTGGGTCCCCTGGTGGGCAATAACGTTAGTAAGTAAGTACAGTAAGTAAATACAGTAAGTAAATACAGTAAGAGGTTTTATGTACCGCCAAAGGGGGTACTTATGGACACCTGGGGCAATTGAGGAAAGTCCATAAAACCCTTAGTAAAGACAGAAATCTAGAATAATTATAATTGAAGTTTTAATGAACTGTCGTCTATTGCCCCAGGTGTCCACAATTACCCTCTTTGACGGTATATTGTTGGACTAGAGTTTATTGGCACTATTTCAAACTTAGTCATTCCAAAAGGTCCTTCCGAAAATGTTCAGATTGTTTGCATTACCCAAGCAATACAATGTGGGACATTCTAGTTATGTCAGTAGACTAAAGATTGATATTTTATCTCCATGTTTATTGGTTTGTATATGAGGTAACCCCAAGCAGAAACAAACAAGCAAGATTCATGAATATATAGGAAACATCCTCCCGACGTTACCCTCCTCACACCACCCTATCACACTCCTTTGCACCCCCTCCAAAGTCTTAGAACGCCTTGTACTACAACTGACCACACACGCTCTAGCCCTAGCTCCAACACAACATGGCATCAGGCCACTGCACTCTACAAACACTTCTTACAGACCTTACACAAAGAGCTTTTGACGGCATCAACTCAGTTAGACCACCACACAGATCACTACTTGCCACACTCGACATTAGTAAAGCCTTCGATGCCATCCCATGCCACAACCTAACAAACAAAATCTATAACACAAACTTGCACAACAATACAAAAAGGTGGCTGGCCAACTACCTAGCTGGCAGATGTGCACATGTATCATTTGCCGGTCAGTCATCTAGCATCAGAAACTTCACAAATGGAGTCCCGCAAGTATCCGTCCTGTCGCCCGCACTCTTCAATCTGTACATGCATGATATACTTACACCCCACACACCCCAAATAAATATAGCTTGTTATGCAGACGACATAACACTCACATGCACACACCAAGACCCAGACAGAGCAACACTTCTCCTTCAACCCTATCTCAACACACTACATGATTGGTGCACTACAAATAGACTCAAGTTGGCCCCAGCCATATCCACCGCAACCCTCCTAACAAGCTGGACAGCCGAACACAAATACACCCCTCGCCTCACCATAAACAACACCCCCTTAACACACACACACTCCCCTAAAATCCTAGGAGTAACATATGATATTCTAATGACATTTAAACAACATACCAGAAACATAAAAAATAAACTGACTCCCAGACTTAACGCCCTCAGGTCACTTGCCCACACAAAATTTGATCACAACAAAGAAACTACCACCACAGTTTACAAACAATACAATAAGATCAGTGATGGAATATGCAAGCCCTGCCTGGGCTTCTAACATAGCTGAAGCACATCACAAGACCTTGCAGACTATTCAAAATACTGTATAGCCCTAAAAATCATCACAGGCTGCACAGCTACTACACCTACAGATCACCTTCATCAAGAAACCAAAGTCCTCAAAGTCAAAGACCATCTGGACATGAGAGGCACTCAATTCCTGGGCTGTTTGGCCAGGCAGCTTAGGGAACAACAACAACAACAACAACAACAACAACAACAAATGTCGAACTTTGAAAATGGACGATATAAATCTCTTGTGTGATACTCCCTTAAGATAGTTATATTGCTGGTCTTTCAATAACATAAGTACAGTAGTCTTAATTTTGAGACCTTGTAACAGGTGGTTCCAGTTTTAAATGATTTATGCTTGTTCGCCTCTGGTGTGGAGCTCCTCATATGTAGACAGCGAAGAGTGTAAACATCAATCCTAACATTTGGTGGTGTAATGGTTTAGATGCTTATGTTCTGGGTGTTGTGTCACGAGTTCGAATCCCGGGAGGATCATATGCTTTCATTAATTTATTCAAGTGCATTGGGGTTTGTAATGGAGGATTAATGTTAAGAATGGGGTGTTTCTAAATTTCCCCCTCTCCTCTTCTCCCCTCAGATGAAGGTTCTCAAGAGGAAGCCGGAAAACGAGGGAAGGAAAACACGAGTCCACTAACCAAGAGCTGAACCTCCCTCCCCACCAGAGCCGTGCACATCGCAACCACCATCACCACCACCACCAACCCCATACTATATCAGCCATAGTTAGTGGTACTTAAGGGGAGGTTTTAAGTGTGTTCCCTAGACCTCCATCAAGCATATAATTACACCCCCTAGACCCACCCCTTTCAAGATGAATGTGTAAATTTTTCGGTAGAAAAATGTCGCCGGTTCCTTTTAAATTACAGGCTTGCTATCGCTCGCCAGGAAAAAATTAACACCTAAATGGTACGAAAAGTCTTTAACATTGATAGAAATGGGGCGAATGTTCTTAAAATCTCTAAAGCAATGGGGCTAAACATGAGGGAGGAAGGGGTCCAGAAAAAAATCCCCGGAATGAAAATCTCCCCTTAAGGAAGGTTGGAAGAGCACGAGGGACGTCTAGGAAGAATGGGATGCCTGAAGAGACTTTTTTTTTTTTTTTTTTTTTTTTTTTTTTTTTTTTTTTTTTTTTTTTCCCCAGATATGTTTACAGTTAGCTCAAGATGTGTTTTGCGTGAAATATTTGCTACACTCGGTTTCTTTTCTGCTGACGACAAATCGAATCCCTTAGAAGCAAATTTCTCGATACTTGATGGGAGACATTTGAAACTTACTTTGTCTCTGCATCATATTAAGACCAAGTTTATATAATTAGCACCTGGAAAAATATGAAACCACTATGTCTCTGCATCATATTAAGACCAAATTTGTATGATTAGCACCATATTTTACTACATAATCTTCAAAGTAATGGAGAAATCTTGATGGAAACTTCGCAATTGACCACTTGCGAGTTTCAGGCTGTAAGGAAGTTGGTGCCGTAAACATCGGTATTAAACAGAAATACAATAATAAAGTAGATATCTAATGGATAAAACTCATGTTGAATTTAGTTGTATGTATTTATAAATGTACTACAACCACATTTTAGCTGGTAATTCTGCTAAATGTCTATGTAAAAAAACTCCAACTTCCTTATAGCCTGAAACTCGCAAGTTGGCGATTTACCGTCAGTTTAACCCTCTCCGACATATGACGCGATTTTGAGCCGATTAGGGATACTTTAACCCTCTCCGACATATGACGCGATTTTGAGCCTAAGGGGATACTTTAAAACCTTTGTTACCATCAGGGGTATTTAGAAACCTTTAGTTTAGTTACTTCAACCTCTCCAGTTGTCTTTGAGTTAGCTGTGGGCAGAAAACTAATTTTGGAGAGGTAATTATAAGAGTGAGAGAACTCTATTTCTTATTGCTAATCTGGCAACCTCTGCGTCATAAATGCGTGAAAGGGTTAAAGCCTTTGTTACCATCAGGGGTATTTAGAAACCTTTAGTTTAGTTACTTCAACCTCTGCAGGGCTTTGTTACCATCAGGGGTATTTAGAAACCTTTAGTTTAGTTACTTCAACCTCTGCAGTTGTCTTTGATTTAGCTGTGGGCAGAAAACTAATTTTGGAGAGGTAATTATAAGAGTGAGAGAACTCTATTTCTTATTGCTAATATGGCAACCTCTGCGTCATATGAGCGTGAAAGGGTTAAAAGAAACATTATAGGTTGGCACAGCAAACTCGAGTTGATTCGGTGACTCAAGACAGCGTTGTTACAGGTTCAGGTTAATTATTCTTCAAATTGGCCACTTCAATGTCCCCATTCTCCACAAGTTTTAAATTTTGTATTATTAGTAATTTTGTTTTATTATTAATATTAGTTATTATTATTATAAGTATTTTTGTTTAATATTATTTATTATTATTTTTATTATTATTATTGGGAGAGAGAACGCGAACGTGGTCTCGGACCCTGAGAATAGGAACTTTAAATGTTTCTGTTCGGGCTCTGTCTCGTGTCAGCCACCCCCAGCAATTGGGTATTTGCCCGAGTATATACGTACGTACATACGGTCGCGCTAATAAGTCATGTCCCAGCTGTCATTACGTTTGGCTTGCTCTGTGCTGTATTAATGTCTGTCAGATGTTGAATAGGGTGGGTAAATGTAGAATTTTTTTTGTATATTTCACTCGATATGAAGAAATGAAGCTTAGATATTGCTGATGCCAATTATTGATCAAAACATACTTGGTGCCTAGACATCACTTATTAGTGTGACTGTACATAGGCCTACATACAATATTATTATTATTATTATTATTATTATTATTATTTTAACCAGACTATATGAACTCCGTACTAGAACTCTTATTATCCTATAGGGCAGGTCAATCTTAACAAGTTGACCTATAGAGCCTTTCCCTATTACATTTAAAAGAACGCCCATAACTTAGCTTTATTTGATTATATATTTTTCAGCATCCATAATTTTCTGGTAAATTTGGCCTGGGAAACTCACTTCTGTTTTTCAGTTTTTCTGTATCAATTTTAATGTAAAACTTGCAAAATAAACAAACTAAAACTGGGACGACACAAGATAAATGCAAAAGAACTGATCAAAATTGCTATGTGTATCAATAATAGTCTTTTTCCATTTTTCTGGTAATTTTTTGGTTAGGAAAGCCACTTTTATTATGATGTGGTTTTTAGCACCATGCACTCCCTGCTTAAGAGCGGGACTAGGGTGGGTGGGTGAGGGACTTCAGTGAACAGTTGCCACAGATTGCTAGACCGCACCATTCACCAACAACACTGGTGTCTACCAATAACACTCATTGGCTGGTTCAAGACTCAAACCATCAACCTCACAGTTTTAATTAAAGTTTGCAGGCGAGTGCTCTACCAACTGTATTATGTATTAACCCTTACTGTACCATAGGGTACTAGCATAACTGTACCCCCCAGTCCCAAGCAATGTGGCCAAAATGGCTTCAGAGGCAAGATATAGCAACCTCCCACCTTAAAAGATGGAGGAATACTGCCTCTCCCAGTATGTGGGGGCTTGGATATAAGCTGAGAAGTGTTGCCAAGGTCTTAGAGCAATGCTCAAACGTGGTACCAGGTACTGCCTGATACTGGCAGTTCCAAGGATCATATATTACTGACAGTTGGCAGCCGTCGCTGGGACTGGGGAGTGATTTATCTACTGACAGCTCTCTGCCGTCGCTGGTACTGAATGGGTTAATTATTTATTATTATTTTTTCAGTATCGATACATATACATAATTATACATACATACATAGTATCGATAATATTATCTTTCCTTTTTTCTGGTATTTTGTTCTGGGAAGCCTACTTTTATTGACAGATGGATGGCATTTGTGTTGTGTGTTACTATCATTACATACTATAACATTTGTTCTATCACTAGATAGTTACTATGTGTAGGGATAAAATTTATATATACTGTACAGTATATAGGCTACAGGTCAGTGTATGGACATTAAATACTATAGTCTGTTAATTATAGGTAGCCCAGAAATTGTGACCTCTATTCCTCTATAACTCAAATTGGGCAAGAGCAAATGGGGTGTAAATTTTCACACCTATTCCCTGGCAGACCCTTCCCAAATATTATAAATATTAGCTCAATTACTCTAGTTGTTTGTGAGTTATAGAGGTTAATGTTCAAGAGTTTTGGCCTACTTACTTGAGCTGGTTCTATTATATCGGAGGTTCACTGTATTTTTATTAACTCTGATAATTGGGCACAGAAAACCCATTATCCATTACCGGTATATATTTGTAAACCCAAGTCAGAATTCCCATTAAGAGAGGAGTTTATAAGTACTGTACTGTATTTAAAATGTGCACGAATGGATGGCTTTTGTGTAGCATTAACCTGACTGTACCCAACACAATATTTGCTGTTAATATGTAGGCAAGTATAATTTGAGCCGTTACAGTGATTTCTTGATACTGCCTTATTGTAGCACTGCTAAGGCTGGTGTGGTGCGGATTTGCCAGGTGCAAGTGCTTCAGGGGGACTTTGTTGAGTCTTGCTGAGACACTTAGCGCTATACTGTACCAACATCGGCCACCACAGTGAAGACATGATGGGGCTGTGTTGTGGCAAGTTTTTATTGTACTGTACAGTACTACAGTAAAAGGACTGAACCTAGGCTCTCTGTGGATGAAGCAGTCTTTAACTCCCAAAAAGTGGGCATGCTTGTTTACATGACTGTATTGCTGGGCGGGTATATTTACCGAAAACGAGCTTCATTCCATGCTCTTTTTCATGCATAAGCAAGAGCCAGAGCGTAATACAAATATATATCCGTGAAAGGGCGATAATAGAGCTTTCCAATGACACCTGAATCATCCTTGTACGACCACGGGTTATCTTGCAAAAACCGGAGATGAAAATACCCTAAAATAAAATATTTTTCGCTGTTTTTTTCCTTGTTGCGTGAGGTACGGAGGTGGGGATGAGACACAGTACGTGTCAGTGACGGCCCCAAGGTGGTGGCGAGCGGTCAGAGGCCAGCTATCGTCCCCCCAACTCGCGGTCTCTCTCTCATAGCTCATAACGTCCTCAAAATGGCACCCATCATATGATGAGCACCGCAGGGGTGGCAAATATTCTCTCCCGTCATATGATGTTCACTGTCGGTTGAGGGTTAAACTTGTATGTATTTCTATGTATGATATGGGTGTTTACGGGCATTAAGTAAACGCACTAGCCACCAGTGTCTTTCCCTCGGACTACAAGAGAGCGATGAAGTAATGCATATACCAGTATATAAATGTCAGTGTTTATTGAAGTTAGGCCTTGTGTTTATGCTATTTTTTTTAAGACCTAACAGTAATAAGAGGATAGTTTGGTTATTTTTTCTGCCCTCTTATCTCAACGAAGGCTGATTCCTCCTAAATTGCACAGTATAGGCGAACAGCTTGGCAAGGATGGGTGTTGGGGTGGTTTACTTAAGGTTATTTGCACTCTGTGTTAAGGGGAGATTTTTTAGTTTGTTCCCTTAGACCTCCATCAAACTTAAAATTACACCCATTAGGTCCCCTTACTAGATAATTTGTACATTTTTCGGTAGAAAAATGTCCCGTTGGTTCCTCTTCAATTACAGGCTCGCTATTGCTCGACAGGATAAAATCAACACCTAAGTGGCAAGAAAGGTCTTAAAATTGACAGAAATAGGGCCAAAGTTCTTAAAATTGCCAAACTTATGTGGCGAACATCTTAAAATCTCAAAAGCAATGGGACTAAGCATGAGGGAGAAAGGGCTCCCGAAAAAAAAACCTATCCCTGAAGTGGAAATCTCCCCTTAAGAATCCGTGTGATGTGGCGTGTGTGATGTGCCCACTGGTTCACTAGATAAATGATAAGGAAATGGAGAAGTCGTCTAGAGTCACCGATCAACGCACTTCCATATGGCCGGCACCAATTGATCACTGTGTATGTTGGATAGAAATAATGTATGTATTTACGGTCGCACTAATAAGTCATGTCCCAGCCGTCATTACGTTTGGCTTGCTCTGTGCTGTATTAATGTCTGTCAGATGTTGAATAGGGTGGGTACGTGTAGGAACATGTCCCAGCTGTCATTATGTTTGGCTTGCTCTTTGCTGTATTAATGTCTGTCAGATGTTGAATAGGGTGGGTAAGTGTAGGAACATGTTTGTATATTTCACTCGATATGAAGAAATGAAGCTTAGCTATTGCTTATACCAATTATTGATCAAAACATACTTGGTGCCGAGACATTACTTATTAGCGCGACTGTACTCTGGCACTTACCTTTTTTTTTGGGTAGGGGGGGGGGGACACGAGACAGAGAAATAATATTAATCCATACATACTATTAATTATTTGCATTATCCTTCGAATAGAGAAATACTAAATGCATAGTTAAATAAACTTCCATATGGCCAGCATCAATTTTCACTATGTTGAATAGAACAAATAATACATACATCTATCTCTATACTCTGGCACATGTCCCATTTTATTTTACTATTATTATTATATTATTATTGGGGGGCTGACTCGAGACATACATACTATTAACCCCCTCAGATGGATCAGGGAAACTTATTGATGTGTGGACAGACAACACAGTATTTGGGTGAACTGTTATTTGTGGTACTGCCTGGCTCGGTAGGAAGTTGCCAACTAGCTCCACATTTAGTGTTGCCCTTCACCGAGCACGTGCACGCGATTATATACGCGATCGCGTATATAATGACTTAAGTTAACACTAAGTTTCCCAAATTTATATAAGTGATTGCGTCAAAATCGGTATTTGGTCCAAACCATTTATATACGCGATCGCGTGTTAACTGACGGAGGGGGTTAATAATTTACATTATCCTTTGAATAGGAAAGTAATAAAGTGCATACCTTACTATCGATAGTTAAGTAAACTTCCATAATGGCCAGCAGCAATTTTCACTGTATGTTGACTAGAAATAATAATCCATACATACTATTAACTATAAGTACATACCTTACTATTAATAGTTGAACTTTTTAGTATGGGAGACGCTCTTTCTTTCTAGCTATCCTTAGAAGATTTTTAGACAGTTTAGGAAGGATCTCTAGCAATATCAGGCTGCAAACTATACCATTTAACCCTTATAACTACCACAGATTGTTTCAAAACTGCATAAAGTCATCTAAATATAGCTCGAATATGCCAACAAACTGCCCCGTGAATTGAAAAGATTAAGTAAGCAAAAAGTACGCGGGAAACTTCAAAATGAGATATAGAAAATGAGCATTCAAGGATTATTTTCCAAGATAAAAATAATACTTTATGTGGAGTTTGAACATTATTGCACTCAAGTATTTTTCCCACAGAGCTCTTCATGTAGTCTTGTCACATTTCCATTGACTATGCTTGAAATTCCACAAGTTAAAGGTGAATTCCAGGGATGAAACCTATTCAAATTACTATGTCCATTGGGATCTGCTTGGTTTTAGGGGAATGATGCTGAAGAACTTTCATCAATGCGTCCTAACAACATAGGAGTATAGCTTATCTAAGTTATTTTATATGGCGAGCACTTGCGTGTTTACCATGACGTGACTATGTTCAATGGCGGGAACACTCGACATGGGAAATAGGCGAATCTGTGGGTTTTTTTTATGTGAGAAACTCTTATAAATTGTATGCATGTTTACAGCTCAACATTTGGCTTAATCACTATCTGGTCAAGGAACTGCGATATATAAAAATAACAGAAAACGATACTATCATTAAGAAATAGGCCTTTTCAAGCGACCTCCCTCGACTCTGGACCAGGATAAACACAAAAAACACTGCCTGTATGTTTATTGTTGGCGAGATTGGATTATTTCTTGATGTGCACCACATCTTCAGGACGTTGTTCGATCTTTTTCAGAGCTTGAGTATTGAATTGAAAGGTATTATCTACGAAAAACAGACCTGACAGTCCATGACTGCTTGTGTTTTTACAAACTGCCTCTCCATACAATGGCGTCACTCTCGATCAGTTGAACTCGTCCAGCTGATTGCCGAGAATGCCAACGACATTATATACTGTATTAGTATTTTTTTCTGGAGTTTAATGGAATTATATCAATATTGCCCATATACATATTACAGTATATTCATGCCAAGTTATGACCCTGCATTAATCTTTGTTTTTTCGTTCATTCCTGTAGTTCACCTTTAAGCAATTTGGTTGTAATCGTAAGAAAGATCAATTTTATATATGCATTATCAGTATATAAATGGAAAGAAAACATTAACAGTAGACTTACTTGAGCCGGTATCACACAAGCACTTTTTCCCTCAACATTTATGGTCAAAACTAGTCTGGCAGCTTCTGAGGTGAACTTTTAAAATCATTCCACCTCTTTTATTGTCCTACTTATCCTTCTGGGGGTGGGAGGCTAGGCATCCTCCTCCCCTTGTAGACTTCACCTACTAGACGAGACAGAGAAGGGGTGAGGGAACGCGAAAGTGGTCCCGGACCCTAAGAATTGGAACTTTAAATGTTGTTTCTGTTTGGTCTCTGTCTTGAGTCAGCCACCCCCAGCTATGGGGTATGTGCCTGAGTATATACATACATACATCTCAAATTCATCCATCTTCAGTCTAGTTTCTGATACCAGTGCAAAAGATCGCAAAAATTTTGCCAGGAAACTATTGACCATCAAAAATTGTAGGAAAAATGTGTGGTGTGATACCCCTGTAGATCTTTTTATCCATCATTGTGTGAACAGACTATACCCTGTTCCAAATAGGTAGTCCAGAAATTGTGACTCCTAACCTCTGTAACTCCAAAAGGGCTAGAGGAAATGGGCTGTAAGTTTCCACACCTATTCCTTGGCTTGCCTTTATTAAGTGGTAGAAATTATGTTTTTTTTACACCAACCAACTTCACATCTAAACTCAATTAATGAAATCAACAAATACATGTGGCATTCCGAGGACTCAAACCCAGGATACTGTACTCACATCGAAATTATTAGGTTGTTGTTGTAGTTCCCCAGACTGTCTGGTCGATCAGTCCCCGAGTCCGGTAGACCGAATCCGCTCCGGATGCTCGGACCCCGAAGAGGCCAGGGAGAGATGAGATCTGTCTCTGAGAGGGCTGTGGTGGAGGGGATCATTAGCACATAGGCTTGCACCCCTGGGCCAATGCCCCCACCGTCCGCAACCCCCCTTGCAGTGCCACCCAATCGGGCGATCTCACCAGCACCAAGAAGGAAAAGTAGTACAGTAAAAGAGACAGCCAGAAACAAATAAGGTTGGGTAGAGGGTGCCAAACCTTACTCTGGATAGGACCAGCCTGCACCCAAGAAATATTTGGTAGATTACTCTGGTGGTTTACGAGTTATAGAGGGTAATGTTGAAGAGTTTTGGCCTACTAACTTGGAACATGGTATAGCCTCAGTGATCCTATATAAACCAACTACTGTAGAAACATCTGTGTTAGTCACCTGCATGTTGTAGATGGTTAAGCATTGGAAAAAAAATTGTATTTTGAAGATTATACATAAAGAAAGATTATTATATTTTATGTCTGTGTCCTTATGTATATACATTGTATGTTATGTATACTTTTAAACCCATTGAAGAATGAGACCTAGAGACGTGTGACAGTTAATTTACAGCTGATTAAGGGGGTAGTGGTTAGTTTTTGGTCTATTTATTTACTGTATATATTTATTCATTTTATAGTCAGGTGAAGGTGTTGAGGGATAAGCCTTTACAATGGCACCTCACTAGACCTCCATCAAGCTTAATAAAACACCCCCTAGACCCCCTTCAAGATAAATTTGTACATGTTTCGCTAGAAAAATGTCTCTGCCAAAGTCAGGTTACCCCTAGAATTATAGGCTCGCTATTGCTCGCCAGCAAAAAACCACCTACTGTAAATGGCATGAAAGGTGTTTATATTGACAAAATAAATGGGGTGAAAGGTCTTAAAATCGCCAAGCTAAGTTGAGCGAACGTCTCAAAATCTCAAAGGTACTGGGACTAAACATGAAGGCGAAAAAGCCACTACCTCCCCCTTAATATTGGAGTTACGAGGAATTGCTCGGAGGTTTGTTTTAAATGTTGCTCGGGCCCTCATATCAAGTGGCTTCGGAATGGTGAAATAGTGGAGCTAAATGTTTTAAAAGTTTCCTAAATATTACCCCTACCCTACTACCTTTCCTATCTCTCGCTCTTGCTCGCTCGCTCTCTCTCTCTCGCTTTCGCTCTTGCTCTTGCTCTTGCTCGCGCGCTCTCTCTCTTATATTGTAGTAGCTTTTGTTTTCATCTCTGAGTCATCTGACATCTTTTTCTTTCTCATCCCTCATTCACTTTCTCTCTTATAATAATAATAATAATCTGGTCTTTTATTTCTCGCAAGCGTCAGTTCTTTTAGAGGAAATCACTAGCGCTCGTAACACATTGCACCACAATCAAGAGAAGTGTGGTGCAGTTCACCTGTAGTTCAAGCAACAACAACTATTTAACATGGCAGCAGTTAGAGTCTGTAACGACCTGTCACTTGCAAGATCATAACTCCTACAGAAGAGAAAGGTTTTCAACTGTTTTTTGAAAGAGTCTATGGAGTTCAGCTGTCTAATTGATAAAAGGCAATTCATTATATAGTAGCTTTTATATCTTCATTTCTACGTCATCTGGCATCTCTTTCTTTCTCTCATCCCTCACTCACTCGCTCATTCTCTCTCTCTCTCTCTCTCTCTCTCTCTCCCTCCCCCCTCACAAAACGTGATGTATTTTTTTGTATTTATCCATGTGAAACCCCCTCTAATCCGGCAACCATTTTCCTTCCTCCACCAGTAGGAGAAATATTCTTGTATTTTGATAAAACCACTGTAGTTAATAATAAAATATTGGTTAAACAGATTAAATATACTATCATAGTACATTATGGATTTGTTCTTACCTTAAATAGTTCACAGGTTTATTTTTTAAGAGAAGTTTAGGTTATTTTAGAAGGTTAACCAATTTAGTACAGTCGCACTAATAAGTCATGTCCCAGCTGTCATTACGTTTGGCTTGCTCTGTGCTGTATTAATGTCTGTCAGATGTTGAATAGGGTGGGTAAGTGTTGGAACATGTTTGTATATCTCACTCGATATGAAGAAATGAAGCTTCGATATTGCTGATACCAATTATTGATCAAAACATACTTGGGGCCGAGACATCACTTATTAGCGCGACTGTACCAGTGACATCCTTTTTGTTAAACTCTGGCAATGATTAGACGATATTTTTCAGCTTAAGAAGGACATGTACCTATGAAAAGGCTACAGACCACCAATTTATCCTTTTAGCTACCATATATCCTTCCTAAGCTTCATATAATCGTCTAAATGTAGCTAAGATCGAATAATAAAGACGGCGCCGGTACAGTAGGGGTTATAAATTTCCATCTCGCGCCATAGTTGCCAGCTAAGTTACCCATGACTTTAATTTCCGTTTTCTTAAAAAAAATTATGTAAATAATTAATGTATTTTTATTTTATATTTTGTCTCCATACTGGTGCATTATTTTTCTAAAAAAATGTTTCCTTTAGTTGGATTTCAAGCGATTTACAGATGGAACTATAAATTGTAATGTTTATCTATCTATCTACAGTATATGCTCAGGCCCAATCCCCATTTTTCCTATATTTATTTTTATTTTCTATTTCATTCGATTTTATTATTTTTTTTTTCCTTTTTTTCTTGGGGGTGGCCGACTCAAGACAGAGCAAGAACAGGGCACATACCCCATTTTTTTTTAAAATTTATTTATTTATTTGTTTGTTTTTGGTAATGTTAGTCGAATTATATTGAGTGCCCTTATCAAGTTAACGAATAGTCTGTTGATAGAGAATTGTTGGGAGCGTATTTGAGTGAAATTATTCTTGTAGAAATATACTGTAGTGTAATGCTAAACTTAGGGTTTTGTTATGACCTAGTACGCTGCCAAAAGTCTAAGGTGTAAAAAAAGTAAATAAAAGCAGAGTCGGGGGTATATTGACTTACAATATTTATATTTATATACTTATGCTTATACCCCATATATATATATATATATATATATACATATATATATATATATATATATATATATATATATATATACTGTATATATATATATATTTTTTTTTTTTTTTTTTTTAAAGCTGGGGATGGCCGACTCGAGACAGAGCCCTTGATTTACCTTTAATTATTTGATGTACCTTTCTATCCTTATGTTAGAGGGGTTTTTCATTATCAATATGTTATTACTGTAATCCCTAATGTACCATGGCATAGTAAATAAAAGTACCCTCCAGTACCAGATTTGTTGCCATATTCAACGAGACAACATCCTGTTAGCTCAACAGTTTGTGGGTAACTGAGCCAGCCAGCCCGCAGTAGCTCAGAGGGACCATGAGAAGTGTTGCCAACTACTCACAGCAATGCCTCCATGTTATGTTAGCAGCTCCAGCTATATAGGTAGCGCCAACGAACTTGACAATTATCTCGATCCCTAACCTCTTAGTAACTCAAAAGGACTTTGAGCGAACTGGCTGTAAATTGCCACACCTATTTCCTTGTGGACTCTTCCCAAATGATAGAAATGTCAGCGATTGCTTTCATTCATTTTGAGTTATAAGAAGTTAAGAGGTCCAGATTATTGTCAAGTTCGTTGGCGCTACCTATAGTTATTAACAGAACAAGCAGAATGGCTGAGAGCCGTCGCTGGTATTGGGGAGTCACTTGTTTACTGACAGCTGTATGCCGTCGCTGGTACAGAAGGGGTTAAGGAGAGATGGGTCGTTTTTCTAGGTCCCCTTCTCCCTCTTGTTAAGCTCCATTAGATTTCAGATTTTAAGATATTTACCCCATTAGTTTGTCGATTTTAAGTCCTTTCGCCCCATTTCTTTCTCAATATTAAGATCTTTCGTGCCCTTTAGGTGTCAATTTTTTTTCCTGGCGAGCGATTGCCAGCCTGTAATTGTGGACGAACCGGCCTTCGGCTGTGACATTTTTCTACCAAAAAATGTACAAATTAATCTCTAGGGGGATCTAATGGATGTTTTTATTTAAGTTTGATGGAGGTCTAGGGAGGAAACTAAAAAATATATGAATATATAAATAAATAGACTCCAAAAAATAACCACTGTCCCCTTAATGGGTAAATTAGAATAGACACCTGAATCACCCTTTGTATACCTTCTTTACACCTATAATTTTTGGGCACTGTACCCACCCACCCATTGATACTGAAAGGGAACATTTGGTCGGTCTAAATAAAATGATGTGGTGGAAGGAGATACTGTTTTTATTGTGGTTAAGTGCCCCATTAATTACCCCTTCCATTCGTCTAATCATTACGTTATCAGAGTGCAGTTGGGTATATGTACAGGCTAAGATTAATATGCAGTATTCGAGAATGCATAATATATCGTAGGCTTGTGCATAAACCTTTTAACTGTCTTGATAGCATAATGCTTAGTGTGCAGAATTTTGGTGTGAGTATCCTAGGTTCGAGTCCTTGGAGTACCACATGTATTCATTACTTTCATTGATTTCATTAGTTGGGTTTATTTGTAAATTAATTGGTGAGTTGGTGAAAACAAATATGAATTATACTGGACTATACTTTGTTTATTTCCAGCTGGCAGTAAATTTAATCCCTTAGCAACTAATTACTCAATACTTAATGACAAAATATGAAAATACTATGTCTCTGCATAATATTAAGTCCAGGTAGTTTTTCTTTGGTATGTAAGTACTGTATTGCATGGGACAATATTGGTGTGTGTAGTAGTGAAAATGTAAGTGCAGAGAAGAATATGGTGCACGTACAATCTCTCTATCTGTATATAGTTATATATATGCAAAGTTTTATATTCTGTATTTCTGAAAATCTTAGCCAGACTTATAGGTATTCTAAATTGTCTACATGTTTTATGGATATCTATAGCACCTGTATTGGGAATCACTGACAATCTGATCCAATATACTGTATAATTACCACCATTATTCACTTCAAAATCTTTAAATTAACTGAGAAATCTTTGATGGGAACTTTGCAATTTACTGTCAGTTGAAAAGAAACGGGGTACTATAGGTAGTGCCAACGAACTTGACAATAATCTTGATCCCTGACCTCTCTGTAACTCAAAAGAGCCTTGAGCAAACTGGCTATAAATATCCACACCTATTTCATGGTGGACTCTTCCTAAATTATAATGTTAAACTTGCAAAATAAACAAACCAAAACTTAGACGAACACAGTTAAAAGACAAAAGAACTAATCAAAATCGCTATGTGGAAACAACGCTTTAGCAAAATAGTAATGTAAATATAAGAACACAATCCACCATGTCATCCCGATTGCTTTCATTCATTTCAAGTTATAAAAAGTTAATGGATCAAGATTATTGTCGAGTTTGTTGGCACTACCTATAGTTTATTTATCATTTTTACTTTTAGTATATCACTACTCAACAGTTGACCATTTTGATATGGGTTATATATTTTCAATTTGATTCTAAGCCTAGGCCTGGTCAAAAATGGTATTACAGAACCGTCTTGGTGGTGTAATATTTAACTCAAATACCGAATTGAGCGAATATGTGTCAAGCTAAGAGAATGCCGGATCAAAGGGAAGGAAATCAGAGGAGAAACCGAGATAAGCGAATCCAACTGAGCGAATGCGCAGTGACGCAGTTTAGCTGACCTCGCCCTGCCTTGTGGGTCTGTCTCGGAACCCCCACCTCTTAAATATCACACCCAATCATCGTAGGATTAAGGTCAGTACACAGTCAAGCTGTTGTTATGAAATTATTACCATTTTGTACTGTTGTACTATCATTTGTTAGGTATAAGGGTGACCTAAATGTGTGTCAATTTGTGTTTTGTTTTTCTGTGTTCATTGTTTTTCTGTTGTGTTGCCCCTGTTCGGGCTCTGTCTCGAATCGGCCACCCCCAGGAAAAAATAAAAAAAAAATAAAAAAATGGGGAATGGGCCTGCGTAAATAGATAGATACAGTAGGTATAAGAAGTCTTGTGCATGGTAAAGTCTGGGTTGGTCATCCAGCAAATAGCGTTCTTCGCATTGTTCCAATTAAGCGACCGCATTCGTCCACCAAATTCTCGCTTATTTCGGGACCCGACTGTATATTCCTGATGCTGATATATTAGCACCTAATATGTTATTGACCATTGTATCACATAATTGCTGTGAATATTTTGTTCAGCTTTTAAGCCAAACAATATGGTGTGAAAGACTTAGATGCCATACAGTAAAGTAATTCCTCACTTAAAGTTGTAGTTAACCCCTCGAGGACCAGCAACGCACGTGATGCGTCGGCAATGTATGTAACGGTAAACCCCAGCTCCGCATAGGGTGCGTCGCGGTTAATTACTCCGGTCCTATGGCATCTAGAGGGCTCAGATTTGTATGGGAACTGCGTAAGTATCCCACGCAACAATGCCGATGTTGAAAACCCTCAAAGTCCAGCCGTGTGCGCGTGATCGCGCATATTAGCGTGTATATTAGCCTACCAGTACAGTATACTCTCTTAGTGGACTGTATAACATTCTTTAGTTGTATACTCCTTGTGTTTATCCCCTTCTTTCTCATGTTTAGCACCTTTATTACTGTAGGCTATTGACATTTTAAGACGTTCACCCCATTAGTTTGACGATTTTAAAGCCTTTCGTCCCATTTCTATATCAATATCAAGACCTTTCGTGTCATGTAGGTGTCGATTTTATCCTGGCGAGCGATAGCAAGCCTGTAATTTTAGGAGGAACTGGCCTTTGGCTGGAAATGCACAAATATATTTTGACAGGGGGTATAGGGAGTATTTTTTATAAGTTTGATGGAGGTCTAGGGAGGAAACTAAAAAAAAATATATAAAACGATACATAAATGAGCAAATAAATAAGCCCATCCCCCTTAAATGATGTGGCCGGTACAGAAAAGGTTAAGAGAGGAGTGCTTGTATATTAGCCTGCCACTACAGCCTCTTAGTGGACTATATTCCATTTTCTTTAGTTGTATATCCCTTGTGTTTCCCTTCTTCCTCATGTTTAGCACCATCACCCCTTAATACATATATATTAGCCTGCCAGTATAGCCTCTTTGTGGACTGTATTCCATTTTCTTTAGTTGTATACCCCTGTGTTTATCCCCTTAGACTTATAGCATTTATAGCATACTGTTATTGAGAAACTTAGCACTTGGTGTGTGTCAGTACAAAGGTGCATTAAGTAGTGCTGCAATCTGTATGGAATCACCCCCGGAATAAAATATGTGAAATGACTCGGATATCTGTTCATTCCACCCATTTAATAGATTAATTATTAGATTATAATGTAAAACTTGCACAATAAACAAACCAAAACTTAGACAAACACAGTAATATAAAAAAAGAACTAATCAAAATCGCTATTATAATTGGGGTTGGGTGTGAGAGGGATTTGCCTTGTGTGGGCCAATGGGTTTTCTGCAGACTCGTTTTCTTATGTTCTTATGTTCTTAAAACTTGCAAAGTAAACAAATCAAACAGGGACGACACAATATAAAGGTAAAAGAGCTTATCAAAATCGCTATGTGGAAATAACTTTAATATATATATACTGTACATGTAATATATATAATTGAATATATATGTGTCAATCTATGTAACTATTATGCTTCATTTAAGGGGGAGGTACTTGCTTTTTCTCCCTCATGTTTAGTCCCATTAGTTTCGAGACGTGTGTTCCGTTATTTTGGCAATTTTAAGACATTTCGCTCCATTTCTTTGTCAATACAGTATAAAGACTTTGTGCCATTTAGGTGTCAATTTTTTTTTGGTGAGCGATAGCATATCTGAAGTCTATGGACTAATCTACCCAGGTTTCACTTACCTTGTACAGTAGTACGGTTTTGACAACCCGTAAGGGAAGGAAGGAAAGACTAATATTTAGCTGTGGCTCCGGAGTCAGTGACGTAAGAACCTATTGTAAATATGGCCTCGTTCTGGTTTCTTAACCCATACTGTACCGGTCACATCCTTTCCATTATATTCTGGCAAACGATTAGACTATTATATTCAGCTAAGGAAGGACGTCTACCCATTAAAAGGATACAGACTATCTCAATGAACCTTTTAGCTACCATATACTGTACAGTATCCCTCCTAAGCTTCATAAAATTGTCTAAATAAAGCTGAAATAAAAACAAAAGGACGTCACCAGTACTGTAAGGGTTAAGAGACCGGGTTAACCTTAAATTGTTGGTCGAGAACCAAGAACATCCTAGGGGGTACCCTTTAATCGTTCCTAAGGTACGTCATTAATTCGGAGCCACTGGATTATTTCAGTTATTAGTCACAATGAACTTATAAATTGCGTCAAGATCCTCAGAGTTAAATAACCTTCATATATATATATATATATATATATATAGGCCTATTATATACTTAGATATTATTTTGTTAACAATAATTATGCCAGGGATTTATTTGACAAGGTGCTGAAGAGGTTTCTTTACAGTAAAATATGTGCTGATCAGACTAAATCCAATGTACTGTACCTAAATTGATAATATACATTAAAAATACCCTTCTACAGTAAAGTAAGTTATCAGTACAGAAAATACATATACAAATTGTTGAGTACCAGTTTCCCCGCTGTGAATTTTAGAATTATATTGACGAATGAGTTTACCATAGGAAATTTCTTCTCATTTAAGATGGAGTGCCTGACCAATTGTGCTCGAACATCGTATATAAATTTACTTGTCCTGGTTGTTAGACCAGGTACAGTATATAGGATGTCCTGGATGTGCCTTTAAAGTGCTAATGTTCGAGCACATTGGTAAACGTCATCGATTAGGTAAATGTTTGCAAAACATTTTTTTTCGGCCACTTGACCACTTGCGAGTTTCATTCTATAAGGAAGTTGGAGCCTTAAACATCGATATTAAACAGAAATACAATAATAATGTACGTTTCTGATGGCTAAAGGGTATGTTGAATTGGGTTTTATGTATTTATGAATGTACTATGACCGTATTTTAGCTCGTAATTCTGTTAAATATCGATGTCTACAGCTCCAACTTCCTTATAGAACGAAACTCGCAAGTCGGCAATTGTAATCATGCTAGAGAACAAAACCATCCCTACACTCCTGAGAATTTTCAAGTAGTTGCCAAGTTTCGGAGCCACTATTAAGCACTTATTGGTGAAAAATTACTATAAAAAAAGATCAATCCTGAACTTAATGTTTCGCACAATTCATATTTGTTTTATTTGATATCATTCTCTGCAATTCTCCCTACCAATTAATGCCTACAGTGGCCGATAGAGGCGCTGAAAGCAAGGTTTACCGTGGTGCATTGTGGGAAATGGGCGACATCGCGGAGCTATCCACCCTCCCTCTCCTTCAACAATTCTATAATATATGCAGTTAGTCAAAATTTCTGTAGCTGACGCATACTTTTGTCTATGCATACTGTTGTTTTATATACAGGGTATTTTAAAATCACCCATATTCATAAATAACATATATTTACAATACAAAGTCAGCAGGTATTTTCGCGCCAATGTTTTTATGATAATTAATCAGCTTATAATTATGTTTGTAGTCATTATCAGCTGCATATGGACTTTCTCTTTATTACTATACTATATAAGCACTTAGTGTAGTCGTATACTGTATACTAAAAATGTGTAGAATCACACAACAATTGAGATAAACTGTGCATATCCTAGGTGTTGGGTGTAGTGATGTCTACAGTCATAGCTCTGGCGCTAGTTCAGAAGTGTCCACCAGAGGTCTCAAGAGAATTGTTGGTAGGGAGAATTAGTGTCCAAAGCTTGGGGATTGGTTGTATGAACGGTTGTGTTTGGTTGAGCTGGGTTAGTTTAGTTGACCCTTAGCTATCATGGGGTGTGGATCTCTTTCGATTTGCTTACGTTTTTGAGGTACTGTACCAGTGAGTTATGGTTAATGTTCTTTTGTATGTATTTGGGAGCTATTTCACTAGGTAATTTTTTTTAGCTTATTAACCCTTCTTTAGCGGCGCGCATCATATGTCGAGTGAAAGAAATTTGGACTATGTGGCGGCTCACAACATAAGTCGTGTGGCATTTTCAGCACGTAATGTTGCTGAGAGAGAGAGACAAGTGGTGGCAGGAGAGTAGCGAGCGTATGACTGCTCCAGACCACCGCGGTGGACCAACTGACATGAATCCCACCCTCCTCCACCCTCGCTACACAGTGAATTGTTTAGGGAAAGTACCGAATTACATGGTTTTTGCGCTCGTGTTGTGCGATTGTTGCAAGAGAACTAGCGGTCATACAAGGATCGTTGGGGTGTTATTGGAAAGCTCTGTTTATGCCCTTTCAGGGATAGATACTTGTTTTACGCTCTGGGTCTTATTTAGGCATGAAAATGATCACGTAAACAGCCCTATTTTGGGTAAAAACACCCCGCTGGTGGCTACATATTATTTACCGCCTAGGCCGCTCGTTAGGTGTTAAGTGATAGAATGTATTAAATTAGATCCATTTTCTTTCTTATAGTATGATACTTATTTTGTATATTTTTAGGATCAGTCTGTATAACCTGAGGATGGCACCTTGTTGATTCCGATTTTTTTTTAATAAACATGGCGTATGGCGCAGCTCTATCCCTATTCTTCCTCTTGCTATGGAAATTGCGGTGCCCTCGGCCACCTACTGATGTCTTATATATACAGTATATATATATATATACTGTATATACATATATATATAATATATATATATATATATATACCGGTATATATATATATATATATATATATATATATATATATACATATACACACAGTATATTAGAGTGCCTCCCCCCCTCCCTCCCACACACACTTTCCTCCTCTCCCCCCCACACCTCCTTCCTCTTCCCCCTCCCAGCCCCCCCACACACACCTTCCACCCCTCCCCCTCCCCCCCACACCTCCTCCCCCCCCCCCCATACACACACACACACACGCACATACCTCCCACTCCCCCACCAGCTGGACCCGCGCCAAGTGAAAATGCTTACTCGTGTAGGCGCATTGATTCTGCCTCCCTGCCTGTCCATCCTGCCTGATTCTGCCTCCCTGCCTGCTATCCTATCCTCCCTGCCCGATTCTGCCTCCCTGCCTGCTACCCTGCCCACCCTACCATCCTGCCTTCTATCCCGCATGCCAACCCACCCTGCCTTCTATTCTGCCTTCCTTCCTTCCCTCCTTCACAATAGCACTCCATCCCAGCCTGCTGTCCCACCCAATACCACTCCCACCCTGCCATCCTATTACCCTACCATCATACCCACCCTGCCTACCAGCTCACCCCCACCCTGCCAACCTACCCCCTTCCTTGTATCCAGCCTGCCATCCCCCCCCCTCTGCCTACCACCCTGCCAACCTACCCCTTTCCTTTTATCCAGCCTGCCATCCTACCTTATACCACTACCACCCTTGCCACCCAACCCATTCTGCCACTCTAACCAGTCAACCACTGTCTCTCTCCTCTCAACCCCTCCACCAATCCAATTCTCTTTCAACCAGTCAACCAGTCTCTAACCAGTCATCCCAATTCCCCCCACAACCTTCTGGACATATCTTTTCTGTGTGTGAGGCACGTTTCTGACCCCCTCCCCCCCTCCTACCCTTCTTTCTCTCCCTCCCTACCCCTCTCTCCCTCCCTCCCTCCCTACCCTTCCTACCCTTCTTTCCCTCCCTCCCTCCCTACCCCTCTTTCCCTCCCTTTCTCCTTACCCCTCTTTCCCTCCCTCCCTCCCTACCCTTCTTTCCCTCCCTTCCTCCCTACCCCTCTTTCCCTCCCTCCCTCCTTACCCCTCTTTCCCTCCCTAACCCTCTTTCCCTCCCTCCCTACCCTCTTTCCCTCCTTTCCTCCCTACCCTTCTTTCCCTCCCTCCCTCCCTACCCTTCTTTCACTCCCTCCCTCCCCAATTCTTTCCCTCCCTCCCTCCCATCCACTTTTCCCTTCTTTTCCTCCCTCCCTACCTTTCTTTCCCTCCCTCCCTCGTTACCCTTCTTTTCCCCTCTCCCTCCCTACCCCTCTTTCCCTCCCATCTTTCCCTTCTTTTCCTCCCTCCCCCTCATTACCCTTCTTTTCCCCTCTCCCTCCCTCATTACCCTTCTTTCCCTCCCTCCCTCCCTACCCTTCTTTCCCTCCCATCCACCTTTCCCTTCTTTACCTCCCTCCCTACCTTTCTTTCCCTCCCTCCCTCATTACCCTTCTTTTCCCCTCTCCCTCCCTACCCCTCTTTCCCTCCCTCCCTCCATACCCTTCTTTCCTTCCCATCCTCCTTTCACTCCTTTCCTTCCCTCCCTACCGTTCTTTGCATCCCACCATTCTCTCTCTCCCTCCCTCCATACTTTTCTGTCTCCCTCTCTCTATCCCTCCTTTCCCTCGTCCCTTCTCTCTTTACCTGCGTCTCTCTCTCTCTCTCTCTCTTCATTTCTACCATGTTTTTGTTTGGTATTGTCTTGTGCCCTGTCCGCCTCCCCTCATAAGTCATTCTCGTCATACTACCTGCCAAGCTCTTTGTCATTTTGTAGATGTATGTGCTACTGTGTTTTGTCATCTTGTTTGCCTCCCCCGATTATTTGTGGAAATTTTTTCACATAAATTATAAGATCTGTTCTACCTGGAACAAACTTCCCTCTGAAGTTGAGAACAGTTCTTCAGTAGAGCAGTTCAAGAAGAGAGTAGATAGTATTTTGCACACTCTACAATGAGTGTAATGCACTAAACTGTCTCTCTCTTTCCACTTCGAGTGTCTCCCCGGAATGGACTGCAAGGTCTGCGAGATATTAACTTCCTTGTAACGCCTTGTAACTCCCGCTCTCGGTGTGTGTGTATTTGTTTATTGCTCGATATACACACCTGTTTATCGCTCTCTCTCTCTCTCTCTCTCTCTCTCTCTCTCTCTCTCTCTCTCTCTCTCTCTCTCTCTCTCTCTCTCTCTCTCTCTCTCGTGCAACATATACAAAACAAAACCAAAGTAAAAGGGAGAAATTGAAAAGCAGGATAAGAATTAACTGAAATACCAATTTAAACATGACAGAGGACAAAGCGACCAACGAAATGTCCTAAAAGAATAGAAGCCTTTCAAAGAGGTAAAACAGAGAGGGTGCAATCAGGAGTGAGGAGTCGAGTTGAGAGGCGCAGAGACAAACACAGGACAGAGAGAGGGAGAGGGTACAATCAGGAGTGAAGAGCCGAGTTGAGAGGCGCAGAGACAAACACAGCTGAGATGGTGGGGGGGGGGGGGCGTAGAGTGAGAGACATTAATGAGACAGCCCTCCTAGGACCTCTGACAACCAACACACTACTGTATACCTTATACTCTTCACTGTACTATCTTACCTCTCCCTGTGTGTGGGTGGGGGGGGGGGGGGGGTAGAGTGAGAGACATTAATGAGAGCCCTCCTAGTACCTCTGACAACCAACACACTACTGTATACCTTATACTCTTCACTGTACTACTATCTTACCTCTCTCCCTGTGTGTGTGTGTGTGTGGGGGGGGGGAAGAGGGGTAGAGTGAGAGACATTAATGAGACAGCCCTCCTAGGACCTCTGACAACCAACACACTACCTTATACTCTTCACTGTACTATCTTATCTCTCTCCCTGTGTGTGTGGGTGTTTGAGAGAGAGAGAGAGGGGTGTACTACCATCTTACCTCTCTCCCTGTGTGTGTGTGTGTTTAAGACATGTATAAATGACTCTTAATTAACGTAGCCACCGAACATCGTGTTATATAGTTCAATAGCATTGTAGATAACGCCACATTAATGTATAACTGTCATGTTTCCAAGTCCCCCCACAAAAAATAAATAAATAAATAATTCAAATTTAAAAATAATATAAAATAAATAAAATATGAATAAAGACAAAACAACAGCACTTATCTCTGCCTTGCTACTCACTTGTCCTCCCCCATGTATAATAGCCTCGCCCGGTGTCCGCTTCCTGGGATAGGCTGACATTATCCGGCTTAGATGCTGACATGGCCGGCTAATATACATCAAACGAGATCGTAAACTGACATTGGCTGGTTCTCTGGGGCTGTACACACACATACACAGTTACACACACACACACACGCATATTCTCTCTCCTCGTTTTCTCTCTTTTTCTCTCTCTCTCTCCTTCTCTCCTTTAACAGAACTATTAAATATTCTCTTAATTCGTGTGTATTCCCTGATGAGTGGAGACTTGTAAATGTTGTACCACTATTTTTAAAAAGGAGACAAATCAATTGCGTTTCAAATTATCGGCCAATTAGTTTGACATCAGTTACAGGCAACATGTTAAAATAATTTATAGCACACACAATCAGAGAGCATCTAGAACGTAATTTACCGGTATATATATATATATATATACTGAGAGAGAGAGTGTTAGTGTTCCGGATATATTATATTTGTGTGTGATATTTGGTGTAGTCCCGGAAGCCTCACTCCTATCCCCCCCCCCCCCCCCCCCCCCCGGGTCTGGGTCTGTATATGTGTGTCTCCATCAATCTCCACCACCACCACACGGCTCCATCTATCTCCATCTTCCCCACCATCTGTCCTCCCTCACCGCCATTACCTCCACCACCTCACCACCTCCTAATTGATGGACTTCAAGGGTACAAACAAGACTACACAAACACAAAAACAGGAAGAATAAAGGCAAGTGTATAAACTGACTTAACTCTAAACAAAATATATATATTTTTAGAAGATAGGTCAGGTCAGGTCAGTTGAAGGTATTGAGGGATAAGCCTTACAACGGCACCTCGTATCTTCGTTCTACTTTTCCTATTTTAATGGAATGGAAGATTAGGACAAAGTTATTGATCAACTGAGTTACTATAATTATGTAAACAAATGTTTACTGAAATAATGAGAAAGAGATACCTTATTCTGTCTTATATTACCTTGTTTATACCTTACATTGTTTTATCTTGCCTTGTTTTATCTTACTTTGTTTTATCATATCTTGTTTTGTCTTACTTTGTTTTATCATATCTTGTTTTGTCTTACTTTGTTTTATCATATCTTGTTTTGTCTTACTTTGTTTTATCATATCTTATTTTGTCTTACTTTGTTTTATCATATCTTGTTTTGTCTTACTTTGTGTTATCATATCTTGTTTTGTCTTACCGGTACTTTGTTTTATCATATCTTGTTTTGTCTTACTTTGTTTTATCATATCTTGTTTTGTCTTACCTTGCTTTATCATACCTTGTTTATGCCTTACTTTGTTTTATCATATCTTGTTTTGTCTTACTTTGTTTTATCATATCTTGTTTTGTCTTACCTTGCTTTATCATACCTTGTTTATGCCTTACTTTGTTTTATCATATCTTGTTTTGTCTTACTTTGTGTTATCATATCTTGTTTTGTCTTACTTTGTTTTATCATATCTTGTTTTGTCTTACCTTGCTTTATCATACCTTGTTTATGCCTTACTTTGTTTTATCATATCTTGTTTTGTCTTACTTTGTGTTATCATATCTTGTTTTTTCTTACCTTGCTTTATCATACCTTGTTTATGCCTTGTACAGTATATCTATTTTGCCTAACGTCTCTCTCTCTCTCTCTCTTTCGTTTGACGGACGGCTTTTTTTTAGTTCTTCTAATGTGTGGAAAAGAGAGAGAGAGAGAGAGAGAGAGAGAGTGTGTGTGTGTGTGTGTGTGTGAATGATAACGAGAGAGAAGACAAAAACATACATAAAACGAAGAAGAAAATAAGATAGACAAATTACACTGAGAAATTAAGGGCTAAAGAGGGAGAGAGAGAGAGAGAGAGAGAGTATGAATGTTAACAATATTATCTTTATTAATCTCACCACCACACCCCCCAATGAAATTAATTAAAGTATATATGATCCACCGGGATTCGAACCCGGGTTATCACACACATATTTTTGCCACCTTAACCATTACACCACCAGGACGGTTAAAGGTTTATGCACACGCCTACGACTTATTATCCATTCTCGAATACTGGATATTAATCTAATCATGTTCATATTCCCAACCGCACTATGGTAGCCTACTGTTTAAGTGAGAGGAAAGAATATTCATGGGGCACAGATCATATAGACCGGCCTCTCGAAGAAATATCCCTAAGCCTACTAATAATATTATTTTTATTAATCTCACCACCACACCCCCAATGAAATTAATTAAAGTATATATGATCCACCGGGATTCGAACCCGGGTTATCACACACATATAAGAAAGAGGACACAAATAGAGCAATTGAAGAAGAAAAGAAGATAGACAAATTACACTGTGAGAAATTAAGGGCCCAACGAGAGAGAGAGAGAGAGAGGGGTCTACTCTCTCGTCTCTTCCCCTTTATTGCATCCATCTTTCAGTAGCCAGCGTAGACACTACTCCCCCCCCACCCCCCTCTCTCTCTCTCTCTCTTTTGGCCCTTAATTTCTGACAGTGTAATTTGTCTATCTTATTTTCTTCTTAGTTTTCTGTTTGTTTTTGTCATCTCGTTATAATTCATATTCTCTCTCTCTCTCTCTTCCACACATTAGGGGAACTAAAAAAAAAGCCGTTTGTCAAGAGAGACATAAGAGGAGTGAAAGGAAAATAAATGGTTTGTTCCATTAGCGTCTATCACCGCTTGTTCGTTTTGGTTTAGTGTGTGTGTGTGTGTGTGCGTGTATGTGTGTGTGTGTTTTTGAATGTGTGTGTGTGTGTTTGCTTTTGCTGTGTTTGTATTTGTGTTATTTTATTTTGCTTGTTTGTGAATAAGATTTGTAATAACTTTGATTCGGATTTTGAGGTCAACTAATGGGGCGAACGTGTTAACATCTCAAAACTAATAGGGCTAAACGTGAGGGAGAAGGGGGTCCAGGAAAAATAACAACACCCTCTCAACTATTTCTCTGAGTGAATTTTGAAGGTAATCAGTCTGTTAACCCCTTCTATACCGACGACGTCTCTTATAAATAAAGAATGTGAAGGGAACCTAAATCAAAGTCAACATAGAGAAATCAAAGAAAAGTAAAGAAATTAAGGAAAAGTACAGACATCAAAGTAACAATAGAGAAATCAAAGTAAAAAAATAGATAAATCAAAGTAAAAATAAAGAGTAAAAAGAGAAGAGAATAAATCAAAACTAAAAATAAACAGAGGAAGACACAGACCACACACACGTCCCCCCCCCCCCAATAAAAAAAAATAAAAAAAAAATCCCCCCCTCCCCCCTCACGCAGCATCTCAAATATTACATGAAACAAGCGTGTGTGGAAATAGTGGGGGGAGTTTTTTTTTTTAGACCACCTTCTCTCTCTCATGTTTAGCCCCATTAGTGTGGCAGTTTTAAGACCTTTTGCCCCATCTCTGTCAATTTTAAGACCTTTTGCCCCATTTATTTGTCAAGTTTAAAACCTTTCCTGCCATTTATGTGTCGATTTGTTGTCTGGCGAGCGAAAGCGAGCCTACAATTTAGGAAGAATCGGCCATTAGCTGGGACATTTCTTTTACCGAAAAATTTACAAATATATTTCGAAGAGCGAGTCTTAGGGGTCTATTTTGTTAAGCATGATGCATAGGGAACAAACTAGAGATATAAGACAAATTTATTATAGGCTACTGATAGAGGTCTGGAAAAGCGTTTGTTTGTGGCTTGGAGGGGGTCTAGGGGGCAAACTAAGAGACGAACTTGCTCATAAATTGGTGGCCATAAAAAAGAAGACGGTGGGGGTGTAGTGGAGAAGCCGAGAGAAGGGCCGGTCCCCTTTACTTCATGAAAATTACAATACCACACGGCCCTTGCATTTTTCCTACATCCTCAATGGCGCCCGACAGCAGCTGGGAACTCCTTCATTGGTGCGTCGAGCTACTCTTGGAACTGTGGTGGTTAATGGTTTAGATGCTTAGGATCTGGGTGTGGTGTCCCGAGTTAGAATCCCGGGAGGACCATATGCTTTCATTAGTTTATTCAAGTGCATTGGGGTTTGTAATTGATGATTAATGTTAAGAACGGGGTGTTACTTATTTATACAGTCATGCTTAACCCCTTCTGTACCGGCGACGTCTTTTTAGCTTTATTTTGGCTACTATTACACGATTTTATTCTGTTTATAAATGGCCTCCATCAATTAACAGGCTTCGAACTATCTCACTGGACCCTTTTTACTACCACAGATACTTCTTAAACTGCACAAAATCGTCTAAATATAGTTAGCATACAGTACAATAAAAAAAGACGTCGCCGGTACAGAAGGGGTTAAAAGTCGCGTCCCATCTTCGTAACTTTCAACTTTATTTTCCTTGCTTGACGAAAGAAAACGGTATGAATCGAGAACACTTTCGCACCCTTACTACAGTATATAGTTCATTCATTGTAAGTAGCCTGCACAAATTGTAATCCCTGACCGCTGTAACTCAAAACGAGCTGGAGCAAATGGGCTGTAAATTTCCACCCCTTTGCCCTATATAGTAGTCTACTTCACAAATGGTAGAACTATTAGCTCGATTACTCAAGTCGTTTATGAGTTATAGCCTAAAGGTTAGTGGTTAAGCGTTTTAACCTACTTAAAATTAATTAGACTATACCTATTATGTTTAGGTGTTTTTTGTCTTCAGAATAGTTAATTATGAATAATAAGCATGTATTGGTGAGGAAGACTACAACATTACAGTCACCACTACTCAAGTCACCACTACTCTTAAGTCACCACTGCTCTGCTGCAACATTACAGTCACCACTACTCTAAAGTCACCACTGCTCTGAAGTCACCACTACTCTAAAGTCACCACTACTCTAAAGTCACCACTGCTCTGAAGCCACCACTACTCTAAAGTCACCACTACTCTAAAGTCACCACTGCTCTGAAGCCACCACTACTCTAAAGTCACCACTATAAAGTCACCACTGCTCTGAAGCCACCACTACTCTATAAGTCACCACTACTCTAAAGTCACCACTGCTCTGAAGCCACCACTACTCTAAAGTCACCACTGCTCTGAAGTCACCACTACTCTAAAGTCACCACTACTCTAAAGTCAACACTGCTCTGAAGCCACCACTACTCTGAAGCCACCACTGTACTGGTTACCATTATACAAGTTACCATAACACTAAATTCACCACACCATTAATATCACTATAACACTAATGTCACCACAATATCAAAGTCACAAACACTACTCACCCCAGTAGACCTATTCTCATAGGTGTCCTTTGTCTACCTTGAAATATTGTAATTAGTTCTGTATTTGTTTTATCATTATTAACGTACGATGTATCCATTCATTACCATGGAATGTTCATAATTATTCATAGAAGCATTCATGCACCATCAATCCTGAGTGCGCTAACATGATTGACGATATCAAACCATATAATACACGGTTTCAATCAATTGTGCAAGATTTCACCCCCCCCCCCCATACACGATAGTTATGCCTGCACAAACCAAGTTTGTGCACGATTGATGGGGTATGGAGGCCTTTACTAAATAATAACATCAACAACACAAGATGCCACTGCGATAAAGTTACCAACTGCCCTTATAAATTGCTAGTCTACTCAGGTTATATCATCTCTAGTAAAGTTAGGATGGCATAGTTGGTTATGGTGATCTTTAGGACAGGTGGTGACTTTGATTTTATTTACGTTAAGAAACTTAACGACGGCATTAAACATAACTAAACTCGCGGAGTGTCAACTTTTAATCACAGAAACCGGAAGTCAGCTGATCATCATCAGGGAGAACCCCTTACGGAGTCATCATATGAGTCTTTAGAATTCAGATACATTTCGAAATATAAAATATAAAATTAGTATTAGGGTAAACCTTTCGAATATATATCGAGATATTTGTAATTAACCATGTGGATTAATTGCATACAAAAACATGAATGGTGTATACAGGCAAGATTTCAGCTCTCATTTGATCATGATCAGTCGCGGTCCTCGCGGAGTGCTTATGGTCGAGAGGAGTGTGTGCATTCGGGATTTAAAATACGCAAATCTAAGTTTATCCGTTTATTGTGTGTATCGGTGACGCTTTCTACAATACCTAGGAGTCTAGTGAACATGGTGAAATGGTGGCGAGGCATGCAACTGGACGATAAAGGTAAATATAGACTTGTTTACGTGTGTCATTTTCTTCCAGTGCTGGCCCAGACCCCGACGCCATGTTCTGTGGTTCACTGTAATGAGGTTTGTCTGTATTATAGGGATCTGCCTCTTCCTCATCACCATTATAATTACTAGTGCCCCAATTATCACTGGTATATTTGTATTTGTGCTTATAAATGCTTGAAGATGCAGTTTGTATGTGTAGGCCAATGTGTAATAATCTAACATTCCTCGAGGGTTGGCAATTCGTCAGGCGTCAGCATGTAACATGCGCCTAAAGGCACCGACGTAGCCTATGAGGAGTTTTCTGGTGTTATTTGTAGCCCATTGCCGAGTCTGTCTACTAGGATTCATAAATTTTTCGGTGTTTTGGCCTATTATATTACCGGAGTTGATAAATGTTTACAGTTTACCTATGGTCCCGTTAAAATATCGTCGAGTAGCCTAGGCCTAACCTATTAACCTCTGAAGTGCGCATGGGGGTAATCGGAAACGTCCCCCTGTGCTGACGTATTTGAGGTGTTTCCGTCACTAAAATATTCATTGTACCATTAATAGCATTAATACTTATCCATATGCGCCTATTATGGGTTGATTATAAAGGTATTAACCTGAAACAACAATAAAACGAGTGAAAACAGCGTTTGGATGGTCAAAATCGGAGATATAGCCCGCGAGTTGTATAATGTATGGATGAGGCAAGCTGCTTTCCCGCCAATTTCCCCCAAGGCCACTGAGACACAGTTGATCGATACTCTCTCTCTCTCTCTTAGCTTGCACTCCTTGCCATCGTGATGACAACACCTGCTTGCAACTCGCTAATGTTAGCACGAAAATATACCTCAGAATAAGGGAATAACAGGGAAAATAGGTGATAACTGAAGGATAGGAGGACAGTGGGGAAGAGGGGAGGTAGAGGACTGAGATTTTGAATGGCCCAGGGGCCAAGAAAAAATAAAAAAATAAAAAAATAAAAATAAACAAAATATTTTTTTTTCGATGTCAAAAGTTGATTTTTTTTTTTCACTCACTCTTAAGAGTCTCCCAGCAGTCCGCCAGGGGAACTCTTAAGAGTCTCCCAGCAGTTCCCGGTTAACGCTCTGAAGTGCTCATGGGGGTAATTGGAAACGTCCCCCTGTGCTGACGTATTTGAGGTGTTTCCGTCACTAAAATATTCATTGTGCCATTAATAGCATTAATATTTATCCATATGCGCCTATTATGGGTTGATTATAAAGGTATTAACCTGAAACAAACAATAAACGAGTGAAAAACACAAGCGTTTGGATGGTCAAAATCGGAGATATATAGGCTGCCCGCGAGTTGTATAATGTATGGGTGAGGCAATCTGCTTTCCCGCCAATTTCCCCCAAGGCCACTGAGACGCAGTCGATCGATACTCTCTCTCTCTCTCTTGCACTCGCTTGCTATCAGTGATGACCACACCCTCCAATCGGATTTCTAATGGTTATGGCACGAAATATACCTCAGAATAAGGGAATAAACAGGGAAAATAGGTGATAACTGAAGGAGAGGTAGAAAGGGAGGAAGGGGAGGGGAGGTAGAGGACTGAAGATTTTTTTGCATGGCCCAGGGGCCAAAAAAAAAAAAATAAAAATAAAAAAAAAAAAAATAAAATTTTTTTTTAAGGGGGGTTTTTCGATGGTCAAAAGTTGATTTTTATTTTCTCTGACTCTTAAGAGTCTTCCCGCAGTGCGCCGGGGGAACTCTTAAGAGTCTCCCCGCAGCTCCCGGGTTAAAAACTGAGTAAAAATTGAGGAGACCCCGGACAGCCTTTTCACTAGGCCTAGTTAATGTTTTTTTGTTTTGGTCAATATACAGGAGGCGCTACAATATAGGTAGCAAAATTGTAATGGTAGTTTTGGGTTCCTATCACCACATGCTTCATTCTATATACTTTTTATCCCCGGGGAAAAAAAAAAAAAATTTTTTTGGGATTTTTCATTTATTTTCTTGGGATTTTTCGTTTTGGTCATTAACCTAACCAAAAAAACCTAACCTAACCTAATAGCCCCCAAATACATTTAGGTTAGGTTAGGTTAGGTTTTTTGGTTAGGTTAATAAAAAAAAAAAAAAAAAAAAAAAATCCAAGAAAAATCCAAGAAAAATAAAAAACCCAAGATTTTTGTTTTTTTCCCCCGGGGATAAAAAGTATATAGCCTAGAAATGAAACATATGATGATAGGAACCCAAAACTACCATTAGAATTTTGCTACCTATATTGTAGCGCCTCCTGTAAATTTTGTTTTGTTTTTTTCGATATAGCCTACAGTGTTTTTTTTAGGAATTATTCTATAATTGCACCTATACGAGCTAAACAAATTATGGTCAATATTAAGGAGCCGGACCACAGCTGGGATCTCATTTCTAATGGTAGTTTTGGGTTCCTATCATGTTATGCTTCATTGCTAGGCTATATACTTTTTATCCACCGGATTTTTTTTTTTGATAATATTCAAGGACAGTAGTGCGACGTTATGAGAAACAATTTATTAGGTAAAATAGGCACCAATAGATTCGTCATATTTTTCTCCATAGGCTATAGGCCTAGTCTGCATGGAGGATTTTCGTTATCAACAAATTGAAAATACCCACTTCACAGACAAATACACCAAAAATCTAAGTCAAAGCGGGGGTGTGGCCGTGGGGGCGGCAGCCCCCACCTATAATACTAGGATAGGTTAGGCTAATGTCCTTTCAAAGGCTGCTCGTGCCTTCGGCGCTCGCCGCTCAGTCGCGCTATAATGATAACAAAATAATAAACCATAATGATAACACAATTCACATTTTGTGGATTGATACCCTGCAAAGGGGTATAGGCTAGTAAACACTAGGATAGCCTATACCTGGTCAGAGGTAAAAAAAAGAAGGGTAAATGTTTATCACCAACCAGTGACAAGTTTCTCAGGTTATTTTTTGTTGTTTTTTGTTTGATACACAGTGTTGTTTAACCCTTCCTACCCGGCCTGTCTTATCTAAGGACGGTCGCCCGTACCTGGGCGAAATGGCTGAAAAACGTCTAGGCCTAGGCTACCGTATTTATGTTTATTTTCACTGCTAGAACTTTCCCACTCATCTATAATCGTAGTGCGGTTTTCAATCTGTATTTTGGCGTTAATAAAAAAATAATAATAATAATAATAATATTTATTCAGTCAGCAATTTACAGAGTTGGTACCACATAGTTTGTTACAAATATGACATGTACCAGCCTTGCATAATTCCAACTAAGGATAGCCCAATAAGGCCGTTAGGCGTATTTCCATTGGGGTCCTTGTAAGTTAGAGTAGTTGAGTAGAGCTCTGTAAGTCAACTGGTTCAGTTGTGATGACGATTTCAGTGGAGCAAATATTGCAGAGATGTTGCCAATATGGGGGCTTTTCAGACACTAATTTCGTCTGACGTCAGAACAATAACATTGAAGAGTCTTCTCCTTCTTGTTTTCGGAGGTGCGGTGACATACGTCGTACGCACGGCATTCAGACCAAGCTTAATTAGGCTATTAAGCTGCCTTCTTAGGTAAGGACGGCCGGGTAGCGGCCCTTCTGCAGAGCTGTCCTTACCTAAGGTAGCCCGGGTAGGAAGGGTTAACCTAAGAAGTGCGCATGGGGGTTATGAGACACCACACTCCTGTGGTGACGTATTTGAGCTGTTCCCATCACTAACATCGTTATTTTACCGTAAATAGCATTAATACTTATCCATATGCGCCTATTATAGGTTGATTATAAAGGTATTAACCTGTTACAACAATAAAACAAGTGGAAACAGTGTTTGGATGGTCAAAATCGGCGATACAGGCCGGGAGTTACATAATGTATGGCTGAGGCAACCTCCCTGCCCTCCACCCCTCCCCTTGTCTGGAGAGACACTGTTCCGCAATAGTCTCTCGCTCTTTCCCACGCTTGGTAACAGTGATGACAACGCCCTGCTACCAACTCGCTAATGTTAGCACGAAAATTAACCACAGAATAAGGGAATAACAGGGAAAATAGGTGATAACTGAAGGAGGGGAGGAAAGTGGGGAAGGAGGGGAGGTGGAGGAGTGATATTTGGCATGGCCCAGGGGCAAAACAAAAATAAAAAAATAAAAACAAAAAACAACTTTTTTTGGGGGTGTTTTAAATGGATTTTTTTCCCCCTTACTCTTAAGAGTCTTCCCGCAGTTCCCGGGTTAATACCAAGGACTGTCGCATTTTACTATTTTCCCATTATCCATCAATCTTAAAACACGGCCCCCGATAGTGGGGAGGGCTATGAAGATCATGGAAATTGCGGGGTAAAAGCCGTAAATAAAGGGGTAACATTGGAAGAACTCTGAAAATACAATATTGAAAAGTAACAAAACCTGAAAATGGAAAAATCCGAGCCAAGTTTTGACCAAACTTGGCTCGGGTTTTTCAATTTTTCAGAGTCCAAAATCACAGAAGGAACCTCATTTCGAAAGTTGGCTCTGGCTTTTTTTGTTTTTCAACGTGGATAAAGCCAGTAAGAATGTGGTTAACATTAGCCTAGCCTAACCTAACCTAACCTAACCTAACCTAACCTAACCTAACCTAACCTAACCTAACCTAACCTAACCTAACCTAACCTAACCTAACCTAACCTAACCTAACCTAACCTAACCTAACCTAACCTAGTATAATGGGTGGGGGCTGCCGCCCCCACACCTCCGCTAAATCCATGAAATCCGAGCCAAGTTTTGTCATTAACCTAACCAAATAACCTAACCTAACCTAACCTAGTATTATGGGGTTAACATTAGCCTAGCCTAACCTAACCCGCTAAATCCCTTAAATCCGAGCCAACTTTTGCCAAAGAAAAAAGAGCCAACTTTCGAAATGAGGTTAGGCCTACTGTGATTTTGGACTCTGAAAAATTGAAAAACCCGAGCCAAGTTTGGTCAAAACTTGGCTCGGGTTTTTCTATTTTCAGGTTTTGTTAGTTTTCAATATTGTATTTTCAGAGTTCTTCCAATATTACCCCTTTATTTACGGCTTTTACCCCGCAATTTCCCTGATCTTCATAGCCCTCCCCACTATCGGGGGCCGTGTCTTAAGATTGATGGATAGGCTAATGGGAAAATAGTAAAATGCGACAGTCCTTGGTATTAATCAACACCGTGTATCAAAGAAAAAAACATCTTCAGACTGATCCGGTAAATAAAAATACCAAAGTACAACAAATTACCTGAAAAACTCGTAGCACATACCACCACGACCTCCATGTTAGGGTTCCATCTTCAAACTGAGCCCGCCCGGGCCGGCGAGGGGCGTGGCGCGTGACGTGACGACTGAAAGACTGTGTGATTGGTTGATAATTTGATGGAAGGCTGTGATTGGTTCATGCTATGGTTCATGATTCCTAAAAAGACCGCTAGGTGTAGTAACGTTCGACTGAAAGATTGAGGGTAAGAGCTCCTGAACGACGGCCATTGTGTACTATTGCGCCGCGGCCATCAACAGGGAGGTATTTCTTACAGTTTCTCGTATTTCACTTATAGCGAATTTGCGACGGTAAGTACATATACACCAACAAAGTATCGTTCATGAAAGTGATAACACACAAATAATCATCGATGGGGCCCGTCACTGGTTGGTGATAAACTCTTACCAAAAGAAGAAGAAGAAGAGTCCTGCAGTAGTCTCCTTGAATGCTACCATTTTTTTTTCTTGACTTTATTTTTTTTTTAGCATTAGGGTAAATCTACAGTTATACTACCCCTCCCCCACTACCCCCACCACCTCCCCCCTTCAAAACACGCCTTTTAGCGTGTTTTTTGGATGGTTCAGCAGACGCGGAAACTGAAAAAAACTTATTTTGATACAAAATGATCACCAACCAGATAAGAGTTTTTCAGGTAATTTTTTGTTGTTTTTTATTTTTCTTTGATATACAGTGTTGTTTAATACCGAGGACCGTCACATTTTAGTATTTTTAATATTAGCCTAACCTAACCGAAAACTAACCTGTCGACGGTCTAAACCCAGCTCACGTTCCCTGTTTATGGGTGCGCAACGGTCTAAACCCAGCTCACGTTCCCTGTTTATGGGTTGCCGACGGTCTAAACCCAGCTCACGTTCCCTGTTTATGGGTTCGCGAAGGTTTGTAATACTTCAATGTATCTATTTCAAGTCAAATATACATTTCCGCGCATCATCAAACCATACTAAGTCTACTACTAATAATATTAACCCATTAGTACCAACAGAATAACGACAAAATAGGGGTAGTATAACTGTAGATTTATCAGCATTAGTCCTAACCTAACCAAAAAACCTAACCTAACCTAACCTAACCTAACCTAACCTAACCTAACCTAACCTAATCTAATCTAACCTAATAGCCCCCAAATACATTTAGGTTAGGTTTTTTGGTTAGGTTAATGCAAAAAAAAAAAAAAAAATTGGCCAAGATTTTTTTTTCCGGTGGATAAAAAGTATATAGCAATGAAGCATAAAATGATAGGAACCCAAAACTACTATTAGAAATGAGATCCAATCTGTGGTCTGGCTCCTTTATATTGACCCAAATTATTATTGTATTTAACAGGAAGGTACGACGAGGTAAGTGATGTGGTGTAGGTGGCAATATGCGGAAATGGAGTATATGGGCATTCCGCCCCCTCTGACCCCCTTACGAAAATCCACGGTTACTCACTCCACCCCAACTGGATTTCTACCGTTTTACCCAACCAGCGGGGGTGTGGGGGCAGCAGCCCCCACTCATAATACTAGGATAGGTTAGGTAAGGTTGCTAGGTTAGGCTAATGTCTCTCTGAAGCATTGTAAAATCTGTGTCACATCTAGATTCTAGATTGATAGACTATTGTCAGAGGGGGCGGAATGCCCTTATAATCCATTTCCGCATATTGCCACCTATACCACATCACTTACTCGTCGTATCTTCCTGTTAAATACAATAATAATTTGTTTAGCTCTTATAGGTGCAATTATAGAAATTTACCTTCTTTTATATCAAGGACCACTGGAAATTAGTATTTACCCATTATCCAACAATCTAAAATCACGGCCCCCGATAGTGAGGAGGGCTATGAAGATCAGGGAAAATGAGTAGGCTAACTAAATAAGTTGGTCACCAATTATTTTGCAATATTTGAAAACAAATATGGATTTATATGCTCTAAACATCATATGAAAATGTGTTTTAAGCCTCGGCAAAACCTAACAAAAATATATGGTACTAAAATGGAATTTTTTCGTAACATGGTTGTCAATACCTTCCTATAGACGGCACCGATTCGTACACACGCCATTTTCACCTGTCTCCCGAGGTCTGTCCACCAGCATTTTAGTCAACACTAACTCCACCTGCCCATCTCTGTCGAAACTACAGGTCTTCATTTCCACAGCTTTGCGCATCACGTCACGAGACACTACTGGGTTCCTATTGTTTTTTTTGTGAACACGTCATTATAACGCATATGCTACGTCACGCATACCCTCGGGAGCCAATCACTGAGGTATAATATGTTGATTACGTCATTGCAATCGGCCAATCACAGATATCCACCTTGATTTACCTGAAAATTGCCAGTCGAGTCATGGCGGTAGAATGCAAAGGATGTTCACCTCTGCCACACTCTATTATTGTAGACACTACTCATCCACTCAATGTACTGGGTACCCTACTAGGGATATACCTACTGAACATGGGTGTTTGCCTACTGATGTGACGTGTAAGAGGTAAGATTTTTCGCATAGGTTTAAACTTCCGGAAATTAATGGGTAATAAATACCACGTACTAAGTACTATGAATCTGCTGTAGCTGGCATGCAAGGGCTAGTTTAGTATGCCACGTACTGAGTACTATGAATCCGCTGTAGCTGGCATGCAAGGGCTAGTTTAGTATTCCACGTTCTGAGTACCGTACTATGAATCCGCTGTTGCTGGCATGCAAGGGCTAGTTTAGTATTCCACGTACTGAGTACTATGAATCCGCTGTAGCTGGCATGCAAGGGCTAGTTTAGTATTCCACGTACTGGGTACCGTACTATGAATCCGCTTTTGCTGGCATGCAAGGGCTAGTTTAGTATTCCACGTACACTGAGTACTGTACTATGAATCCGCTGTTGATGGCATGCAAGGGCTAGTTTAGTATCCCACGTACTGGGTCTAGGTTAGGTTAGGTTGGGTTGTTTGGTTAGGTTAATATACTAGGTCTCAGAAACAAGATTCATAGTTGCGGTAGTATTTACAGATACGTCCGAATACTAAATGGGCGGCGGACCGGTAAGGGTTCGTGTTGTATCCCACGTAGGCCTACTAGGTACTATGGACACATTGTAGGCGTTAGGTGTGGATTAGGCTTGTATCCAATGTACTAGGTCTATGTTACTGGATATTTATGATTTAAATAAGTGCTACGTTTTCGATAAATCAGGTTATATGGCTTTGCAATTAGGGGCAAGAATGTAGTTACCGGGTGTACCGCCCGTCTTGTTTACACTACGCGGATGCTCACCATCATGTTCCCGTCTATTTTGACTGCCTTTGGATACAAAAATACATTACCCTAACCAAACAACCTAACCTAACCTAACCTAGTATTATAGATTTATAAGTATTTATTTGATTATAAGTATTTATAGATGATTTATGTTGTGGTAGTGGTACACCCGGTAACTACATCCATCCCCAATTAGGGAAATCATGAGGCGATTACCGACATTTTGTTACTCTTTTTCGATTCTCAAAATACGATCCAAGTTTTGCCAAAAATTGCCTCGGGTTTTCCAAAATTATGCTTTTTGGGGTTTGCAATTTCAGGAAACCTGAGCCAAATTTCTAAATGAGTTTACTGTAATTTTTTTTGTCTACAAACTCTCAAAATCCGAGCCAGCTTTCGCCAAAACTTGGCTCGGGTTTTCGAAATATTGGGTTTTAGGCCTTTGAAATACCTTAAAATCCGAGCCAAGTTTGCTAAAATACGTTTTAATCGCCGTTTTACGGATTTAACCCCTCATTTTCCCTGTACTTCATAGCCCTCCCCACTATCGGGCGGCGTGTCTTAAGATCGTTGTATAATGGGGAAACGGTTTCGCCGAGGGTTGTAATTATTTCCAAACACTATATATTGATGAAAACTAACAGGGAAAAATAAAAAAATCCATGGGAAAATTGGTGACCATCTTATTTAGTTTTTCCGGAAAATGTGGGGTTAAAGACGTAATAAGCCGCTAATAGAGGTTTTAAAATTAAACTTGGCTCAGGTTTCCTTGTTTCTCAACTTAAGAAAACCTCAAAATGGAAAAACCCGAGCCAAGTTTTGGCAAAACTTGGCTCGGATTTAAAGTATTTTCGGCAAGAATGTTAAGTGCGGGCGTACCGCCAGCTTTGTTTACACTACGCGTAGTGGCGTCAGACCTTTCCCATCATGTTCCCGTCTATTTTGACTGCCTTTGGATATAAAAATACATTAGCCTAACCAAACAACCTAACCTAACCTAACCTAGTATTCATGACAGGGGGCAAATAGCAGAAAATATAGCGTCGAAATAGAGACTGCGAGCGCACATGACGACCGTACGCCCGAAAACTACATCCATCCCGTATTTTCAGAGTCCAAAAACCCTTAAAATTAATTTCGAAAGTTGGCTCGGATTTGTTTTGTTTTCAACTTAAGAAAACTCCAAAATGGAAAAAGCCGAGCCAAGTTTTGGCAAAACTTGGCTCGGATTAAAAAAAAAATCAAGAGTCCAAAAACACTTAAAATTAATTTCCAAACTTTGACCTAGTATATTAACCTAACCAAACAACCCAACCTAACCTAACCTAGACCTAGTACGTCGGATACAAAACTAGCCCTTGCATGCCAGCTACTTTGGGTGCATAGTATACCCAGTATGTTGGATACAAAACTAGCCCTTGCATGCCAGCTACTGGGGGTGCATAGTGCCCAGTACATGGAATACAAAACTAGCACTTGCATGCCAGCTACTTTGGGTGCATAGTATACCCAGTACGTTGGATACAAAACTAGCCCTTGCATGCCAGCTACTGCGTGTGCATAGTACTCAGTACGTGGGCTACAAAACTAGCCGTTGCTCTCTCGACGGCAGCGAGAGATTGACAACAATCTTTAACCTAACCTAGCAACACCAAGTAACACCAAGTATATGTCCCTAGTACTAACCTTATTGTGGTTACACACCCATTCTCTCCTTTTTTGTCTATATGAGCACACAGTCCCGCACGTCGCACAATTCACAGATGTAAGTAGTACTCCGTGGTCCACTAACAGCTTTAATGAAGGCTTATTTTCTTCGAAGGTTTTCTTAATAATCGAATGTGGAACAAGAGCACAACCTCTACACACGGGAACCATCCTCCAAATGTAGACAAAAAAGCCGGCGCATTCAGGTTCGTCGTACGTGACATGACGTGACGTATTGATGGACTGTGATTGGTTACTATGATGATGTAAGGCTGTGGTTGGTTCCGTGAGTGGCGAGATGTGACGTAAGCCATTGTAATTGGTTCACACATGCATAAAAAGATCGCCAGATGTAGTGGCGTTCGACTGACAGGTTGGTGTTAACATGGGGGTGCCTT
This sequence comes from Paralithodes platypus, assembly GCA_032716605.1. Taxonomy (NCBI): domain Eukaryota; kingdom Metazoa; phylum Arthropoda; class Malacostraca; order Decapoda; family Lithodidae; genus Paralithodes; species Paralithodes platypus. Next base: position 25,243,581 of record CM064563.1, read on the forward strand.
CTGGACCGCCATTTGTATTATCGGCGCGCCGGCATCTAGAGGGACGGTTTTGCATACAGAGGGAAGTTTTTTTTACAGTGTTTTGTATTTTACTTATAATGAATTTGCGACGGTAATTACATATGCACCAACCAAGTATCGTCCATGAAACTTCTAAAACAACGATAATTATCGATGGGGCTCGTATCCGGGTTGTCTTCAATTTAAACCAAAAACTGTTCAGGGGACTGGTTAGAACTTGTAGGATGTTTAATTGAAGTGCGGAAATCAGTATTTACTGAGAAATAACAGTCTTAAAATACGCTATGGGTCACCCAGGGTCCCTGCCCTCTCTTTCAGGCAAAAATGTTATATTATATTAGGGTTAGTTTTAGGTTAGGTTAGGTTAGGTTAGGTTAGGTTAGGTTAGGTTAGGTTAGGTTAGGTTAGGTTAGGTTAGGTTAGGTTAGGTTAATCTAATCTAATCTAATCTAATCTAATCTAATCTAATCTAATCTAATCTAATCTAATCTAATCTAATCTAATATTTGTACATTGTGGGCAGTGGGCGGGGCCGCGCATGTGCATGTAAGGTATGTGGCGGCGTACAGACCATAGAGTACATATGACCTAGAGGCGAAAGCGCGACGTCACAAATCTGAAAATAGCGATCCGCGCATTCGAGAGATGACAGCACGGTCGCAAAGGACAATGGGAGGGTCCTCACAAAGACATTATATTGACTATCGTTGATCCCCATTAATTCGTAATAATCCCTACCTTGTACTAATAACGCTATTAATAATCAATTGAACGTTATCCAAAGACTCTGCAGACATGACATAGTTAAATAGACATAAATAAAGGCTACTGTAAAGGCCAGTCATCGCGTAATTGTCGTCATTATGAGGAGGTACACAAGCAAAACTCCTCCAACACCCGCCATTGTTAATGTGAGATTCGGGAGTTGCCAACGTCAATGGTGGGACAAAATATCCCTAGATGTCATAAGTATATGTCAAGTTTTAGTGCTACTTTACAAATTAACATCTACATAACATGTAACACAATAATATACTGTATATTCAAAATGACATTTTAATGTTGTGTTGCTTGAAGGTATACAGCTTGCATCATATATGAGTATGGTTTATAGTGTATATGTATACTTAATGTTTTCATCTTGCTTATATATATCTAATTTATATTAAATAATTTACAAGTGTTTTTACCAACATTAAATAACTCTTAAATACGTTCCCTCTTTAATCTATTGCTCCCTCGTTTTGCGGATATTCCCTTAACTTTGGTATCACTGCAGCAAGCCAGCTGGCAGGCGCGCGCGGTGCACAGACTATCTATAATAAGGACAAGCCACTGAGGTGCTTTGGTTGTTGTTGTTCCCCAAGCTGCCTGGCCGAACAGCCCCAAGGCCCCGAGCAAGGCCAAGGCCATAACCGAGCGCCCCCACAGAACCCTCCCCGCCGACCACAATAAAGCCTGGGTGACCGAAGCCACTCCATGGCGGGGAGCTGAGGAGGGTGCGGAAATGCCCGGGAAACCAAAGCCCCACCCAGGGCCCTGTGCCCCTCAGCAATTATGAAGAGAAAGTTGAGGGGCAAGGGGAAAAATGTGACGCTTTGGCTTCCAATCTTGGTAGATTGGGAGGTCAATCCACGTTAGAGACGCCGTCACTTGAGATCTAGAAAATATGTAAGTAAAAGGAACAGTCAGAGTAAGCTATGGGTATGGCAGAGATCGCTCAGTTCTCACTCTGATAGACCAGCCCATCACCACATGACTAGAACCCAATCCTCTCAGCATCAGCTAGGAAAGGCCCTAGAAAGCCGCCTTTGGCGGGGGGATAGCTCCCCTATTTCAACCCTTTTCGGGGTTGGGCACCCGCCGCTTTGGTTGTTGTACCGTACAGCAGTGCTGCCACCAAATCCCTAGGACGCGCGGCAAAATAACCGTGTGACGTCACGCTTTCGCCTCTAGGTCATATGTACTCTACTGTATGGTACAGACCCTCCCGTAAAACATAGCGCATTTTAAGACTTTTATTTCTCAGTAAATACTGTTTTCCGCACTTCAATTAAACATACTACAAGTTATAACCAGTCCCCTGACCAGTTCTTAATAGGTTACTTTACTTGAGGATAGGAAAACGGGAACATAGAGACATTTTTACCCCGGAGTTATGTACGGCCGCTATAACTTCCAGGCTACTTAAAACTAGGATGAGAATCGCATTGTGTGGCAGACTGTGGCAAGAATCACAATACCGAATCGGATATCGGTTATTAAAAACACTAAATATTGTTCGTGTGAAGCGGCCTTTAATTTGGAAGACGATTTAACAGAATTGGGAGAAGGATATTGGGTTTAGGGAATGTACACTCACGAGCCATAATACCTGCACACCTAGGCCTATTTGAATCTTTGAAGCCAACTTGTAAAGCCTCTGAGATATTAACCCTTTGAGTACCAGCGACGTGTTATTTTTTATTTTAGCTATATTTAGACGATATTGTGCAGCTTAGGAGGGATCTGCGGTCATTAAAAAGGGTTGGTTAAGATAGTTTGAAGCTATTATTGCTAGAGGTCCTTCTGAAGCTGAATAATATCGTCTAATAGTTGCCACAATATAAAGAAAAGGACGTCACCGGTACTGTATGGGTTAAGGAACACCCCGTTCTTAACATTATTCATCCATTACAAACCCCAATGTACGGTACTGTACTTGAATAAACTAATGAAAGCATATGGTCCTCCCGGGATTCGAACTCGGGACTCACACCACACCCAGAACATAGCCTAAGCATCTAAACCATTACACCATCAACACAGTGATACAGAACATTGGACTGTCTCGCTTGGGTTCGATATAGATTCAAATGGGTGTGCAGGTATTATGGCTCATGACTGTACTATCAACAACAAAACTTCGTTCCCCCAAACAGCCACTGTGTGAATCCGAAACACCTGGGGGTCGAACACGAAGCATCAGAAAGAAGTGCAATTTACACTCAATAAATGCGTCGTTTTTTCGATCTCTAGGAGTTTCGGATTCACACAGTTGCTGCTGATTAGGGGAACGAACTTTTGTCGTAGTCACTCACAAAAATTTGAGGCCCACCTGTATTTATTTATGCAAATACAGCCATCGATATATATATATATATATATATATATATATATATATATATATATATATATATATGTAAAGGTACGATTTTAATTTACAAGCGCGCACTTTACAGGTAGGCTACCCCACGGACTTACTAGATATATATGGTATAAGTTTCCACGCATCCATCAACAAGCTACACCTTTTTCTGGTCTGGTTTAATAATCGTCATTATTAAAGTCACCTTTTGATCACCTGTCCAAAATCTCCCACATGCCCCAAATCACCCAGTACCCACATGCCCAAAATCTTCCACATATCCAAAATCTAACATGGAAAATGACTATTTAATATCTTTAATTTTTTGTATATCTTTCACCTACCCTCCTCCCCCTCCCTTCCCTTCCCTTCCCTTCCCTTCCCTTCCCTTCCCTTCCTCTCCTCCTCCTCCTCCTCCTCCTCCTCCTCCTCCTCCTCCTCCTCCTCCTCCTCCTCCTCCTACCTTCCCTCCTTCCTTCCCTCCTTTTCCGCTTACCCCCCCCCTCTTCCTCTTACCCCTCTTCCTCTTGCCCCTCTTCCTCTTACCCCCCCCCATGCTTTATTATCCTCTTCTGTACCGAGTAGTTAGTAGCTTAGCAGTGTAGATATGCCTCGTAAAGACCAATTAGTCTGTTGCAGTTTGTAAGTCCTTTGTATCCTTTGAATTCCTCCTCTTACCCCTTCCTCCCCTCCTTTTCTTACCCCGCCTCCTCTTCCTTAACCCTCCTCCACTGTTATCACTACTCCACCTCCACCTCATACCCCCCTTCCTCCTCCTTTTCTTATCCCTCGTCCTCCTCCTCCTTATTTTTACTCCTCCTCTAACCCTCCTCTTCCTCCCCTAACCCCTCCTCCTCCATATCTTATCCCCCTTCCTCTTACCCCTCCTCCTCTTCTTACTCCTCCTCCTCCTTAAGCCAGGCAATCAGTCACAACTTGAATAAGACGACATAAGGACATCACCGGGAGGCAGTAATCCATTCTGGGTGTCGTGCTGGAGGTGCTGCTGATTAGTTGTGGTGGTTGTGGTTGTGGTGGTTGTGTGTGTGTGTGGTGGTAGTGTTGTGTTTTGGTTGTGTGGTTCTGGTGTGTGTGGTGGAGGCGCTGATGAGTTGTGGTGGTAGTGGTAGTGTGTGTGTGTGTGTGTGTGTGTGTGTGTGTGTTAGTGTTGCGTGTGTTATGGTTGCCTGTGGTAGTTGTGGGTGTGTTGTGGTTGTATGTGGTAGTTGTGGGTGTGGTGTGGTCACTACCACACCACATGGTTGTCTGTGGTAGTTGTGGGTGTGTTATGGTTGTCTGAAATAGTGGTGATGTGGGTAAGATTATGGACGTCTTGGTGGATCTGACGTTTTGTAGGTAAAGATAAATTTGTAAAAAAAAAATTGTTAAATAAATTTCCCGGTCCTTCTAAAATTACAGGCTCGCTATCGCTTAATGGCACGATGGGTCTTAATATTGACAAATAAATTGGGCGAAAGGTCTCAAAATCGCCAAACTAATGGAACGAACGTCTTAACATTTCAAAACTAATATGGTAAACATTAAGAAGAAGGGTCCAAAAAAAAGCGACTACCTCCCTTTAAGTGGTACAGTAAACAATAGTAAACATAATAGACAAAATACTCTCTCTCTCTCTCTCTCTCTCTCTCTCTCTCTCTCTCTCTCTCTCTCTCTCTCTCTCATACATCTGGTAGAATGGACAGCCCCCTGGATTTAAGAGTCAGTCCGCCAGATATTTGGATCGGGTGAAATGTGTAGGCTAACCCTTTCAGTATACATGTGTGAGAGAGAGAGAGAGAGAGAGAGAGAGAGAGAGAGAGAGAGAGAGAGAGAGAGAGAGAGAGAGAGAGAGAGAGAGAGAGAGAACACACACACAGACGAACTTGTTTGGTACCGGTAGACTTCGCGTACCGTACCTTCTCCTCCCCGTTTACCTTCCTTTTCTCTCCCCCCCCCCCCCCCCCTCCGCCCCCCATCCGCCATCTCCCGTTCCTTTTTCCCTTCCTTTTATCACTTTCCCCCTCCTTCCCTCTCTCGTTCACCCTTCTCCCCCCCCTCTCCCACTTTCCCTTCCTCCCCTCTCTCTCCCTTGTTCCTCTGTCCCTCCCACTTCCCCATTTCTTTCCCTGCCTCTCCCATCCTTCCCCCCCCCTCCCACTTTTCTCCTTCCCCTCCTCTCCCCCTTCTTCCCCTCCTCCCCCTTCTTCCCCCTCCATCCCCCTCTTTCCCCCTCCTTCCCTCCTCTCCCACTTTCCCACTTTCCCCCTCTCTCCCACTTTCCCCCTCCCTTCCCCCCTCCTTCCCTCCCTCCCCCACTTTCCCCCTTCTTCCCCCCCCCTCCCACTTTCCCCCTTTCTCTTCAACCCCGCCCCATTTTCCCCCCTGCTTTCCCTGCCTCTCCCACTTTCCCCTCGTCTCCCCCCTCCCACTTTCCCCTTTCTTCCCCCTTCCCTCCCACTTTCCCCTTTCTTCCCTCCTCTCCTCACTTTCCCCTTCCCCTTTTTCCTCTTCCCCTCCCTCTCCTCACTTTCCTGCTGCGCTATCTCTCCTCCCCCTCCTCCCCCCTCTCTCCCCCTCCTTCCCCCCTCTCCCACTTTCCCCCCCTATTCCAATTTCCCCCTTCCTCCCTCTCTCCCCATCTCCCGCCTCCTCCCTCTCCGCCCTCCCACCCCCATCTCTCTCGCCGTCTCACCCACACTCTCTCGCTCTCTCTCTCTCTCGCTCTCTCTCTCTCTCATGTTATGTTACACCTTCCTCCCATCCCCTGCGTTCCCCCCCCCCCCATCTTCCCCACGTGCTTCCCTTCTCCACTTTCTTGCTTCTACCCCCCCCCTCCCCCATCCCTCACCCACGTTTCTCCTTCTCTTCCCCATGTCCTCCCTTCTTCCCCCCTCCCCCACCTCTCCCCCCTCCATCCCTCCCTCCCCCACGTTCCTCCTACTTTGAAGGGACTGGAGTTCTCGAAAAGAGTCTCCAGTCCTGACGCTATTCTTGACTTACAGTGTGCTGGCTTAACCCTTGTCTAGTGGGGTGTTTTGGGCTATTTTGGGCATATTCAGGCCCTCCTGAATGATCAATCAAGTATCTGCATGAAAAGAAATGTATTCAGCAAAAAACTAGGCGCTAAAAGCTTCAAAATGAGACCAGAACGAGCTACGTAGCACTCGTGGTTCTCATACAGTGGTGCCACCAACATGGGAGTTTACCGTATAGCGGTATATTTTTCCCAGCTATGCTCACTACTGGCTACACTGCCGGCCTCTCGAGAACACAGGGAGTGTGAGTCAGTGGGTGGCGGTAAGCCCTGGGTGTCGGACATGTGGCCTGCTGCACTCCCGGCCATTTGCACTCGATTTTAACCCTATAAAAGCCTTAATAATGCTCCTAACTTGATGCAAATTGGTGCACGACTTAAGTTGAGCGCCGCTCTTTAAGGGTTAATAATCCAGAAGGGATGATAGCCTCGGAAGTCCTATTTTAATTAGCTAACTAACTTCTCCTTTTCTCCTTCCACATTTTAAGAAGTTAAATTAATGGTAGTTTATTTATATTCATGCCTCCTCCACTGAGGCTATTTATATTAAGTTGCAGATATGACTCCCTCTATTCTTTCTTTCTTTCTTTCTTTCTCTCCAGCACAAGATTTCTGTCTTTCTTTTTTTTCTTTCTTTCTTTCCAGCACAAGTAAACGCGTCCTCAATAAATTCTTAGCCTCAGGACGTTTTATCTCGGGACTCAATTTCTTGCCTGGCTTGGTAATGGTGGGGTGAGGTAAGGCAGGCTGGGGTGCGGTGAGGCAGGTTGGGGTGAGGTAAGGCAGGCTGGGGTGCGGTGAGGCAGGTTGGGGTGCGGTGAGGCAGGTTGGGGTGAGGTTAGGCAGGTTGGAGAGAGGTAAGGCAGGCTGGGGTGAGGCAGGTTGGGGTAGGGTGAGGTGATGTGAGGCAGGCTGGGGTGAGGTGAGGTGAGGCAGGCTGGGGTGAGGTGAGGTGAGGCAGGCTGGGGTGAGGTGAGGCAGGCTGGGGTGTGGTGAGGCAGGCTGGGGTGTGGTGAAGCACCTTTGCCTTTGGTCTCAGTTCATGCACATACTGGTCATGCTTGGGTGTGAGGTGAGCGGGCATTGTGGTGTGCTCCGCTGCGTGTCTGCCTGCTGAGACTGGAACCTCTCCGGGAAGTCTGGGGCCGGGGAAATGCTGGAGGCCCCTAGTGATCCTGGGTCTCTGGGTCTTCTCCTGGGCGACATATACTGTATGTGTGTGAATATATATTTTGTTTTTTATGCTGTGTTGTGTTGTCCCTGTTTGGGCTCTGTCCCGAGTCGGCTACCCCCAGTTATGGGGTATGTGCCTGTGTATATGCACACATATATGCACATACTGTAGGAATAGAAGAAATTTGTCGCTTTGCTAGTGGTTGTCCCTTCACAGGATGGGGATCGCTGCTCAATAAACTCACCCCTCGTGGCAAAATCAGATATATATCTCTCTCTCTCTATTCACGTTTATCTTATTCTCATTAGTGATATTCTCTCTCTCTCACTTTCTTTTATCTCTCAACGGAAGAGGACCATTAGTGAACAACATCAGCGGGGGGGGGTAGGTGGACGTGAGGACGTAGGAGGGGGGAAGGGGGAAATGGGGGGCATAAAGAAGAGAAGGGGAGGGGGATAGGAAGGGGGATGTGTGGGAGGCATAAGGGAAAGGAGGAGGGGGGGGGGGGGGGGCACAACCGCACTCCCCCCCGCCCCCCCAGCCTCACTTAACCAACTTTGACAATTCATCTTACATATAAAGCTCCTGTTATGGCCACTTCTAATACTCTGTGGCAGGCTACCCTCATCACTACTTGCTTCCTTCCTTCCTTCCACTCTTCTTTATTCCCGTTCTTCCTTACTTCCTGCCTTCCGTCCTACCTTCCTTCCTTCCACTCTTCCTTCCTTCCTTCCACTCTTCCTTATTCCCGTCCGTCCTTCCTTCCTTCCTTGCTTTCTTTTTTCCTTCCTTCCTTCCCCCCTTCCTTCCACTCTTCCTTATTCCCGTCCTTCCTTCCATTCTTCCGTATTCCCATCCTTCCTGCCCTCCTTCCTTCTTTCATACTTCCTTCCTTCTTCCCGTCCTTTCTTGCTACTTTCTTCCTTCTTTCCTACCTTCCTTCCACTCTTCCTTCCTTCCACTCTTCCTTATTTCCGTCCTTCCTTCCTTCACTTCTTCCTCTCGTCCTTCCTTCCTTCCTTCACTTCTTCCTCTCGTCCCTTCCTTCCTTGCTACCTTCTTCCATCCTTCCTTCCTCTCGTCCTATCTTCCGTCCTTCCTTCCTTCCTTCTTTCCTTCTTTCCTTCCTTCTCTCCTTCTACCCATCCTTCCTTCTTTCCTTCCTTCCTTCGTCCTTTCCTTTTTCTTCCTCCTTCCTTCTCCAGTTATATGGGAATGAATGTGTGTGTGTGTTTAAAAGTATGCTGTACAGTATTGTGTGCAGTTATATACAGGGTGTTTCATAAATACCTTTCATAAATTTCAGAATGAATAGACCTAGCGATAATAAATATACTTTACTATGTGACGGTTTTGGAAATTTCTCATATTTACCGGGATATTACACATTTTAGTTTAAATAGGAAAGTCTAGGGGATGAAAACGATCAGTAAATTACCATCACCTCAATTACTTTATTTTGTCATAAATGTTTGAACATCAATGTATTTTATAGTATTTACAATAGTTGCTCGAAGTTTCTCCCACCCTCGTTGATACAGGCTTGGGCTCGGCGCATAAGAGACTGTCGCACTCTTTCAAATATCCCTGGTGTGTTTCTTACTTCTCTGCAAGCCTCTTGAACTCGTTGCCACAGTTGCTGACGGGTGTTGATTTGTGTAGCATACACCCTGCTCTTCAAGTGACAAAATAAAGTAATTGAGGTGATGGTATTCTACTGATTGTGTTCATCCCCTAAACTTTCCTATTTAAACTAAAATGTGTAATATCCCGGTAAATATGAGAAATTTCCAAAACCGTCACATAGTAAAGTATATTTATTATTGCTAGGTCTATTCATTCTGAAATTTATGAAAGGTATTTATGAAACACCCTGTATATATATATATATATATATATATATATATACAGGGTTTTCCAGTAATGCTTTTCATAAATTATATGGTGGACTCGTCAGACAAAAATAAGAATAGATTACCGGTACTCTATGAACATGAGGTTGAGTATTTATAATAACCGAGTTATTACACGATTTAAGTTAACGATAGATACAATGCCATTCAGTCCAAGGGGTAATGTTGCCATTTTAGTGGATTATATCCATTTGGCCTTCGCTATCGCTTGCTAGCCTCAAGATAGTGAGCAGTAGCGATCTGACTTTTCGGTAGAAAGCCGGACATATGTCCGGCTTTGCCGGTAGAAAAATCAAATCCGGCGAAGCCGGACATATTTTTCTACCGAAAAGTCAGATCGCTACTGCTCACTATCTTGAGGCTAGCAAGCGATAGCAGCGAAGGCCAAATGGATATAATCCACTAAAATGGCAACATTACCCCTTGGACTGAATGGCATTGTATCTATCGTTAACTTAAATCGTGTAATAACTCCGTTATTATAAATACTCAACCTCATGTTCATAGAGTAATGTATTCTTATTTTTGTCTGATGAGTCCACCATATAATTTATGAAAAGCATTACTGTAACACCCTGTATATGTATATATATATATATATATATATATATATATATATATATATATATATATATATATATATATATATATATAATTATATAGTACCGTATATTATACTGTATTATATAATGAATTTGTCTGCATTTGTGTGAATAAGAGGTGTGTGTGTGAGAGAGAGAGAGAGAGAGAGAGAGAGAGAGAGAGAGAGAGAGAGAGAGAGAGAGAGAGAGAGAGAGAGAGAGAGAGAGAGAGAGAGAGAGAGAGAGAGAGAGAGAGAGAGAGAGAGTTTTTATGTGTGTGTGTGTGTGTGTGTGCTCGAGAAATAAAATATTAGTGTGTTTATGCAGAAAGTAATGTGTGTTTTGTGATCGTGTGTGTACATATTGTGGGGTGGCCCCGTACATCTGACAATGTTATCAGTAAGTAATGTTCGCGGAAACGGTTGCCTACATTCGCGCAATTTTACCGGGAAATAATGGCGCTCGGTTATTTTCCATTCTGTTGCTTTTTAAAACATTCTACGCTGTGAGAGCTGGGCCTTTGTACACAGTTTTTTGTATATATATATATATTTTTTTTTTGTATATATATTTTTCACTATTCTCTTATATATATATATTTTTTTTTTTCATATATATATATTTTTTTTTTTTTTTTTTTTATATATATACAGTACATGTACACATTCATTTTTTTCTTCATAGACCCCCACTATCTATTCTGGCTACCGAATATTTCTTTTTCTACAGGACTTGTCAGGACTGTCGAAAATCCTTTATTTTGATATATATACCGGTATATATTTTTTGTTTAGATTATATTTTGCGAGGCGGCGCTGCGTGGTGGTGGTGTTGTAGTGAGTTGTTATTTTCTGTTGTTACTCTCAATCTCACACACACACACACACACACACACACACACACACACACACACACACACACACACACACACACACACAGACACACACACACACACACACACACACACATACACACACACACACACACACACACACACACACACACCCCCCACCCACCCCCGTGGCGTAACGGATAGCGCGTCTGGCTCACAACCAGAAGGTCCCGAGTTCAAGACCCGGGCGGGGAAGAGACATTTGGGCAAGTCTCCTAACGGTGTAGCCTCTGTTCACCTAGCAGTATAAATAGGAACCTGGAATAAGTGGACGAAGTTGGGACGTCCCATCTGGGGTTGGTGATCAGTTACAAGGTGAGATGGGTATTGCACTGGTCAACCTAAGCTACTGGTCAACCTAAGCCTTCGGGTGAGACTGGTACCGTAGTGAGAATGGTACTGTAGGGTATACAGATTAACCCTAAGCCTTCGTTTCCAGATGTCGCCAATTGGCTAAAATACAGACTACACACACATCCACAGCCATTCCAACGATGCATAAACACTTAACATGCATTTCACGCAATACATTCCCAGTTAACCCGTACAGCCCAACCGAGCGACGCGCCTGACCGCGTCGGCTGATTGTATGTAAAACGCACAGCCCCAGAGACGCGTGGGCCTGGGCGCGTCCACCCCCTAATTTGCGCCGACTGTAAAAACCTCAAGGTGTAGCCACTCAAGAGGGCCTCAGATTTGTATGGGACTGTGTCACGTATCCCACACAACCAGTGCTGATGATTGCTTTGAAAAACTCTCAAAGTCCACGTGGCGTGCGCGTTGCAATAACCTGTTTTTTGTTTTGGGTAATTGCCTAAATTTTTTTACCTCTTGTAAAATACGGTTTTTCTTTTTTTCGGGGGAGCCCTTCTGTAGGACCATTCTTTAATATCTTTTTGAGCGGTTTTTCCTTTTTCGTGGGATTTTTTTATTTTCTGTTGTTTTTTTTTTTTTCCTCTTCGATAAGTTTCTTCCTAACAAAACCATTCGCTATTGTTTTCTGGAATAAACCAATTTTTTTTGAAAACCGGCCTGGTTCCTGGTGAACAAACATTACAAAACTAAGCCCGGGGGCTGGACGGGTTAAGGAGGCGCGATGAATAATGAGCTTATCTCCGCATTGCGTGGATTCCCCTTGACGACACCAAGTGAATTGGAATTACACAACAACACACACCCAACACACACCACATATATAGACTAAACGGGTACATATATCTGTTTTGTTTTTTTTTGTTTTTTGTTGTACTAATCTCCCTGTTTTGGTTTGTTTATTTTGCAAGTTTACATTATAATTTCACTGTCACACACTTGTTTTTTCTTTCACACACAATAGGCAACTCGTATCCTCAACTCTCCTCCATACACACACACCACCACAAAACCACACACAAAAACACCCTCCACTCTCACTCCCTCCTCGTCACTCGTCCTCTCTCTCCTCTGACTGTGTTTCCTGGAGAATTAGGGATTACGACAATCGTCAGGGGGATTTTAGTCGGCGATAAAGATGGGGGTCTGAGAATTATGGGGATGGGAGAGAGAGAGAGAGAGAGAGAGAGAGATAGAGAGAGAGAGAGAAGTTTTATGTGTGAGAATATGTGGAGAGAGAGAGAGAGAGAGAGAGAGAGAGAGAGAGAGAGAGAGAGAGAGAGAGAGAGAGAGAGAGAGAGAGAGAGAGAGAGAGAGAGAGAGGAGATAGGAGCGAGATAGAGAGGAGAGAATGAGAGAGAGGGGGGAAGAGAGAGAGAGAGAGAGAGAGAGAGAGAGTACATGGTGTGTGAGGAGGGAACGTTTTGATTTTCTTTCTTTCTTTATTTTCTTTCTCATTCCGTCAGTTCGGGGTCACTCACTCTCACTCTCTCTCTCGGCTCTCTCTCTCATCCTCTATAGATATATATCATATATATATAATCTATATATATATATAGATATATATATATATATATGTATATATATATATATAATATGTCATAATTATATAGCTGTCTATATATATATATATATATATATATATATATATATAGATATATATATATAGATATATTATATATATATATATATATTCAGACCAATATATATTTATTTAACAGCAACCCTTTTCCAGTATATTCGCTTTGTTACTTAGTTCTGTAGCGGTTATTTCATCAGTATATAATGAATGTGTTTTTAATTTACCCCAACACCCCCCTGGCTCCTACCCTCCCCAACCCTCCGCGCCCCCCCCCACCCATGAAATATTATAATCAATATAAAACATATACCGGTAACATGACGTAACTCGGACACTCTAGAAAAAGTATATATGAACCACAGTTATGGGATAAATACATGATGTTAGGGAAAAACAAGTATGTCTGCGGTATGCCTTTCTTTCCATAGATGCCAGTAATTTATTTTTATCCATAACTGTAGCTTACATACTTTTATCCAGAAATGTCCGAAGGATAGCCCCGTCCGAAGCTAGGTCATTTCACGGTATATATTTGGTAATACGAAAGTATAATATTATGCTTTTTCCACCAACCAACTTCACATATAAACTCAATTAATGAAATCAACAAATACACAGTGGCACCTCCAAGGGAACTCGAACCTAGGATAACGCCAATACGAAAATTCCGCGCACTTATGCATTACGCTATCAAGACATTTAATAACATAGCTTACCATTAAAAAAATACATGAAAGCCATTTTCTTTGCCTCCTAACTTAAAAGAAAATGTTTGAGGTAGTGTGGTTAAGAGGGTAAACTAAAGTATTTGACCCAAAATTATAGAAGTTCCAATAACATTTTAAATGCACTGTGACACATATATATATATATATATATATATGCATTAATCTATGGCCAGTAACAAATAAATATAAACCGATGTTATTGTATTTTTTCACAGTTATCAAACATCTTCATATACTGGTACCGGTACACATTATGTTGTTTGGAAATTGCAATTAATAAATAGTGCGCATGTGAAGAAGGATGAATTTTCTAACTTACTTTATTATTATTTTGATTTATTATAAATACTGTAGTTTTTACACTTGCTACTAATCTAACCGAAATAATTAATTGACATAATTATGGTAAATATATGGTGTAAGATACCTTGTCAAAAAATAAGTTTCCTAATAT
>CM064563.1:25857558-26097558 GCA_032716605.1 Paralithodes platypus
ACTCCTGTGCGGACATATTTGAGCTGTTCCCATCACTAACATCGTTATTTTACCATAAATAGCATTAATACTTATCCATATGCACCTATTATAGGTTGATTATAAAGGTATTAACCTGTTACAACAATAAAACAAGTGGAAACAGCGTTTGGATGGTCAAAATCGGCGATACAGGCCGGGAGTTACACAATGTATGGCTGAGGCAACCTCCCAGCCCACCACTTTTCTCCACCTCTGGAGAGAGACTGTCGATCGATACTCTCTCTCTCTCTTGCACTCGCTTGCTAACAGTGATGACAACGCCCTGCTACCAACTCGCTAATGTTAGCACGAAAATAGACTACAGGAAAAGGGAATAACAGGGAAAATAGGTGATAACTGAAGGAGGGGAGGTGGAGGAGTGATATTTGGCATGGCCCAGGGGAAAAAAAAAAAAAATAAAAAAAAAACTAAAAAAAATAAAAAAAATAATTCGGTTTTAAATTGATTGTTTTCCCCCTGACTCTTAACCCTTCCTACCCGGGCTGTCTTACCCAATGACGGTCGCCCCTACCCGGGCGAAATGGCTGAAAAACGTCTAGGCCTAGGCTACCGTATTTATGTTTATTTTCACTGCTAGAACTTTCCCACTCATCTATAATCGTAGTGCGGTTTTCAATCTGTATTTTGGCATTGAGTAGAGCTCTGTAAGTCAACTGGTTCAGTTGTGATGACAATTTCAGTGGAGCCAATATTGTAGAGATGTTGCCAATATGGGGGCTTTCCAGACACTAATTTCGTCATGACGTCATAACAATAACATTGAGGAGTCTTCTCCTTCTTGTTTTCGGAGGTGCGGTGACGAACGCTTGGGTTTGTTGACATAAGTTGTACGCAAGGCGTTCAGACCAAGCTTAATTAGGCTATTAAGCTCATGCCTTAGATAAGGCATACCGGGTAGCGGCCCTTCTTTCGTGCTGTCCTTACCTAAGGCAGACCGGGTAGGAAGGGTTAAGAGTCTTCCCGCAGTCCGCCGGGGGAACTCTTAATTCCCGCAGTTCCCGGGTTAACACCCCGTTCTTAACATTAATCATCAATTACAAACCCCAATGTACTTGAATAAACTAATGAAAGCATATGGTCCTCCCGGGATTCCAACTCGGGCCACTACACCCAGAACACAAGCATCTAAACCATTAAACCGCCAAAATAATAATACCAACCTCTTTCTCTGTTCCACTTGTGGCTTCTGTGTTACTCTCGCTTGGAACAGTTGATCCCGCACGACCGCTGGAATGGGCCTCGTCTACTTCTATTTCTTCTTCTTCTTCCTCTGGCGGCTTCAGGGTCGCACGGTTCCATAAGACGACGGGAGAAAATAATGACTTATAGCAACGGTTTAACCAATAATGTATACAAACTAAATATTATCAAGCATACATAGCATTTAACTTAAAATATGATAAGTTTGGTATATGAATACTCTTCTCCTCTTCAACACAACCAAAACCACCAACAACAATACACCCACAAACATCATTCAACAACCACCAACACAAGAACAATCACCACACGTACCTGTTCTCCCGTGCCAAATATGATACATGACCAATTCTTCTTTTCTTCATTCTTGACCCATGGCCGACCCCCGGCTTCATCCAGGATCCAGTGCCACTTGCTGGTGTTGGACTTATTTATCTGATCCCCGTAAGACACGATCAGAGACACTGTGTCGCAATACGTCTTGCCGTTCAAGATGATTACTTCGCCTTGTTCGCCGTTGGCGACCGGGATGGGCATTTGGTTGTCGATCTTGATGAAACTCTTCTTGCAGTATTTAAAATCTGGCTTCTCTCTGGGCTGTGACAAAAACAAAATGAAGTGTGCATTAATTTTGGTACCATCTAAAGCCGGTATCACACGAGAGCTTTTATAGTTAACATTCGATGCTCAACATTTTTCTGGTAACACTTCTGGACTATTTTGCACTGGTATAGGAAACTAGACTGGTGGTAGATGAATTTAGGTGACCGAAATATTGTAAATGTTGACCTCATAAGCTGCCAGACCAGTGTTGAGGATAAATGTTGAGGGAAAAAGCGCTCGTGTGATACCAGCTTAACCATTATCATCAATATCATACAGTAATTTTGATGTTTGCATGAGTAAGCCATATTCTCACAACCATCATCACAGAAGATAGTACCACAACCATCACTACAGCTACCATAATCACCGGCATCTACTACCATTACTACAACTACCATAATAACCATCACTTACCGTTTTTTTTCTCCTTATTTTCTTCTTGACAGTGGTGACAGGTTTCACTTCTTCTTTTTCTTCTTCTGTGACTCCTTCAGTAGCTGTTTGTTCCTCCTCCTCCATCACCTCCTCCTTCTCCTTCTCTTCCTCCTCTTCCTCCTTCTCCTCCTCCTCCTCATCTTCTTCTCGTGGCTGCAAGGTCAAGGTTCAGGTGTAAATTTAGTGTAAGGAAAGACAAAAATATAATGACAACAGTTGTTTAGATACATTATATTTCTTCATAATAGTTTATTATAATATACAGTAATAAAAATAATATATGGAATGTATGTACAGTATATATATTTACTCAGGCACATACCCCATAGCTGGGGGTGGCCGACTTGAGAATAATAATAATCTGGTCTTTTGTTTCTAGAAAGTGCCAGTTCTTCAGGAGGAAGTCACTAGCGCTCGGAATGCATTACACCACAATTCAGAGAAATGTGGCGTTGTAAAGTTTGCCGCACATATTCTATTAAGTTGGAATCGTTATTTGGCAGAGCTACACCCACCTCCCCAACCCCTCTCCCTCATCCACCTCCTACCAATAGGAAGTGTAGTGAGGGAGGGGGGGTTGGGGAAGTGGGTGCAGCTTAGCCAAAGCATGACCCCAACGGAATAGAATATGTGCGGCAAACTGTACATATCTGTATATGTAAGCTGCAACCATGGTAATGGCAGCAGCTAAAGCTTGTCATAATTTGTCACTGTGCCACTCGCAAGATCATAACTTTTCTCTAGATCTAAAAACCAACCTAGATGTGTGTGAATTTGTGTTTTGTTTTTGTGTGTTGCGGCCTTATTGTTTCCACATAGCGATTTTGATAATTTAATTTGACTTTATTTACTTCCTTGTCCCAATTTTGGTTTGTTTAGTTTGCAAGTTTTACATTTTAATTCATTATTATTGTTTTGTTTTGCGCTGTGTTGTGTTGTCCCTGTTTGGGCTCAGTCTTGAGTTGGCCACCCCTAGCATAAAAAAATACAAAAACAAAATAAAAAATTAAAAATAAGGGGAATGTAGCTGATTACTGTATATAGATAGATAAAACCTACCCCACCCATGACCTACCTCTTCCCCTTTCCCATGTATGATACATTTGAAACTCTTGTCGTGTTCGTTCTTGATCCAGGGTCGTCGGTCAGCTTCCTCCATGAGCCACATCCATTTACTGATGTCCGAGTGTTTCAGTTCGTCCCCGTACATCACAACCAGGGTTACAGAATCTCCGTACATCTTGCCGTTCTTGATGATAGGTTCGGCCTTATTGTAGCCCACCACGGGGACGGGCGGTAGCTTGTCAATTTGGATGAAGCTCTTTTTGCAGTAGTGGAAGTCGGGCTTCTCACTCGGGGGCTGGAAAAGGAAATGAAATACCACACATTATGAACAGTATTTGGTTACCCCTTTCAACTTCCAGAAGCACATCCATACTCATATCTCTTGCCGTTCCATCCAATCATTCAACGACAATATGCAGCTGCAGGCACGACCTCCCGAAATCCATCCTTTCGAATCCCCCCTTCCTCGCGAGGGCAGAGTCCACCTGGCCAGGTTGAGATGTGGGCACCATCCAGCTCTTCTAGCTATCAAAAGAGACTGGATGACTCCGCCGTCGACACCTATCCAGGATGTAACACAGCACCCCATACCATTAAGTATATCATAGAAGACTGCATTCTACACAATCACTTACGCCAACATAATCTAAACTCCTTGAGAGCCCTGTGGGAAAGCCCGATCATGGCCATGGCCTTCCTTAGGGACTCGAGGCTGTTTGGCCAGGCAGCCTAGGGAACGACAACAAACAACAACCACTTTCAACCCTTTTGATGTTATGCTGGCTACTGTTAGACAATGTAATTAAGTTTAGGAAGGACATCTAGCATTTCACAGGCTACAAGCTATCTCTACTAACCCTTTTAACTACCACAAATCCATCGTAAGCTGAATAAAATGTTCAAAATATTGCTAGAACATAAACAAAAAAAACATGACCCATACTGGAAAAAAAAAAAAAAAAAAAAAACTTTCTGTTGAGCACTTACCACAACTGCTGGCATCTCAAGTGACGGCGTCTCTTCCGTGGACTGACCTCCCAATCTACTAAGATTGGAAGCCAAAACGTCACATTTTTCCTTTGCCCCTCAACTTTCTCTTCATAATTGCTGAGGGGCACAGGGCCCTGGGTGGGGCTTTGGTTTCCCGGGCGTTTCCGCACCTTCCTCAGATCCCCGCCATGGAGTGGCTTCGGTCACCCAGGCTTTATTGTGGTCGGCAGGGAGGATTCTGTGGGGGCGCTCAGTTATGGCCTTGGCCTTGGCCTTGCTTGGGGCCTTGGGGCTGTTCGGCCAGGCAGCTTGGTGAACAACAACAACAACTGCTGGCATTACATCCAAACCTGCAGTGAGCTCATTGTGATTTTTTAGTGTGGTTATTGTCCAATTTTTTTGTTTTTTTCCAAAAATCAATAAAGCTAACCTACCTTCTTAACCTTCTTCTCCTCCTTCTTCTTCTTTGGTACGATGGGTGGAGGATTCAGCTTCTTCTCCATTTCCTTCATGGCTTCAGTCGGCTGCAGGGACGACGAGCGAGGGTTTGGCGGCAGGAGGCGAAGCAGGTAAAGGTTGGGTGGGATAAGGGGAAAGATAAAGTAAGGTTATTGTTATCATCTGCACCTCACCATCTATCTATCATGTCAGCGTCTGTATGTGTATGTACGGTCGCGCTAATAAGTCATGTCCCAGCTGTCATTATGTTTGGCTTGCTCTGTGCTGTATTAATGTCTGTCAGATGTTGAATAGGGTGGGTAATTGTAGGAACATGTTTGTATATTTCACTCGACAAGCAGAAATTAAGCTTAGATATTGCTGATACCAATTATTGATCAAAACATACTTGGTGCCGAGACATCACTTATTAGCGCGACTGTACTCTGAATAAATTTGAATCTCAACTGAACTTCCGCCAACTCTAGATGCCTATTAAAAGATAAGTGAACTAATAATATAGGGTACAAATATTTGAAATATTAATTTATATATCAGCCTTTGACAGGGTAAAAGCTCACTTTATAATCATCATCAATCTGACGCCCCGCTTCCAAAGGAGGCACCCCAAAAGGGATGGCCATGGCAGAAACTGCCTCCAGGCTCCCAGACATGCTCCCACTAACCCACTCCACAGGGCCATTTCCACTAAGTGAATTATGACCATGAACACTGAAGGAGCAGACCCAGAGCAGTCCCTCACCCGGATGGCAGTTCCACCACTGTTTTGCTATTTTATTTACCCCAGTGGGGCCCTGGCTGGAAGCATACCAAGCACAGGAATTTTCTGAAGATAGGAACCAGTGGTCCACTGCTCACTTATCCAAATAATTCACACAACCAAATGTTTCAAAACCCTGTGGATTTTGGATAACTGAGAGTCTACTGTATTAACATTTAAGGATCTGGCCTACAACAAATATAACGATCATTACAGAAACCACAACTACTCACCAAGTCCTCCTCCTCAGCAATCACACAGACCCAGTTCTTGTCTATGTAATTCTTCACCCAAGGTTTTCCCTCCGCTTGCTCCAATAGCCACCCCCACTTGCTGGTATTTGAGTTGCGCTTCTCGTCCACAAAGCTCACAAGCAGGGACACGGAGTCGCCGAACTTCTTCCCGTTTTCAATGTATGGCTTGGCTTGTTCGTATCCTCCGACCGGCACGGGTACACGGTTACCAATTTTGATATAGCTCTTTCTGCAGAACTGGAAGTCGGGCTTGATGGGCTCCCGGGGCGCCAGGGGCTCCTGTACAGCAACCTATGCAAAATAGAATATATAATGTAAACCTTACAAATTAAACAAACCAAAACAGGGACGACACAATACAGTATAAAGACAAAATAACAAATCTGAAAATATAAATCTATTAAGTTTCATGGTAAATGAGTTTGGAACAGTGTGCGAAAAACGGAATTTGAATTTAAATGTGGGGAAGAGCAAGGTTATGGTCTTTAAAAGGGGTGAAGTCACAGAGTGTGAGGTGAAGTTGAACGGCCAGGCTATGGAGATTGTCAGCTCTTTTAAGTATCTGGGCAGTGTGTTGAGTAAAGATGGGACTATGGATGAAGAAGTACGGGAGAGGGTACAACAGGGGAAGAGGGTTGTAGGAACGTTGAAAGCAGTAACAAGAAATAGAGTGGTCAGTATGGAAGTGAAGAAGTCCTTGCATGACAGTGTGGTAATCCCGACACTAACTTACGGAAGCGAAGCATAGACGTTCGGGAAGACTCAGACCAAGAGTGAGAGCGGTGGAAATGAGTTACCGGTACTTGAGAAGTGCGTGCGGAGTTACATGGAGGGATAGACAGATGAATGAGGAAGTAAGAAGGAGGTGTTCTGGAAAGTGTGAAATTTGTGAAAAGGAACAACTTGAGATGGTTCGGCCATATGGAACGTATGGAAAGCGAGAGATTGACTAAGAGGGTGTACGAGAGCGAGGTGGAAGGACAGAGAGGGAGAGGTGCACCGAGGGAGAGGTGGAAGGATGGAGTAGGAAGTATATGAATGAAGGCGGTGCTGGTTGGGAGGAGGGGCGTCGACTGACTGGGGACAGAGGTGCATGGGGGCGGTTCATTCGTGGCCACCCCTTCGGGGATCGCGGCGTCAGGCAATAGATAGGTAGATAGATTAAGTTTATCAATAACTTCTACTGAATTGTCAACACTCCAATAATAGTTAATGTTACACGAATGGAAGAAGTTAATATATATAAAGTAGTGTTACCTGAGCCTGTGCCTGTGCCTGTGCCTGTTCTTCTAGCTGCTGCTTCTGTAACTCTTCAGGGTCATACACCACACAGCGCCAGACCATCTCCTTGGTGTACTGGTACCACGGCCTGCCCTCGGTCACCTCCAGCATCCACTCCCAGCCCCGGATGTCGAACTGGCGGATGTGGGCGTCGTATTTGGCCACCAGCGTCACCTTCAGTTCGGCGTACTTCCCCTGGTTGATCAACCGTTGGCCCCACCCATGGCTGCTCACCGGGCTTTGTTCAGCCTCACCCAATTGTATGAAGCTCTTTTTGAAGTAACGCAAGTCGGGTATCTTTGCCACCTGAAAAATTACCGGTCAAATATGAGCAAGCTTTTGATATGTGTTATCTTTCATAAATTTTTTAATTTTTTCGGTAGAAAATGTCCCGGCCGAAAGCCAGCTCCTTCTAAAATTACAGGCTCGCTATTGCTTGCCAGGAAAAAATCGACACCTAAATGGCACGAAAGGTCTTACTACAGTATTGACAAAGAAATGGGGGGTGGGGGGAAAGTTCTCAAAATCGCCAAACTAACGGAAACAACGTCTTAAAATCTCAAAAACTAATATGCTAAACATGAGGGAGAAGGGGGTCCAGAAAAAGCCACTACACCAACTTACCGGTACACCCGTGTCCTGGATCTCCTCGTCTTTGTCGGCCAGCTCCTCGTCCTCGCCGGAAGAGAACACCTCCCAATCGGCCTCAGACATCACCTGCACAACCGTAGAGAGGGTTGGGGAGGGAGAAAAAAACCGATACAGTACAGTCGCGCTAATAAGTCATGTCCCAGCTGTCATTACTTTTGGCTTGCTCTGTGCTGTATTAACCCTTTCACGCATTTATGACGCAGAGGTTGCCAGATTAGCAATAAGAAATAGAGTTCTCTCACTCTTGCAATTACCTCTCCAAAATTAGTTTTTTGCTCACAGCTAACTCAAAGACAACTGTAGAGGTTGAAGTAGCTAAACTAAAGGTTTCTAAATACCCCTGATGGTAACAAAGGCTTTAAAGTATCCCCAATAGGCTCAAAATTGCATCATATGTCGGAGAGGGTTAACCCTTTCAGGTCCCGGAGTTGCCGCTTAGCATTCAAAATAGAATTATCTTAATCTCCTAATTACCTCTCCAAAATTAGTTTTCTGCCCACAACTCGCTTAAAGACAACTGCAGAGGTTGAAATAATTAAACTAAAGGTTTATAAACACCCCTGATGGTAACAAAGCTTTAAAGTATGCCTGTTGTTGTTGTTGTGCATGAAAGGGTTAAATTATAATGTAAAACTTGCAAAATAAACAAACCAAAACTTATACGAACACAGTAAAAAGACAAAACAACTAATCAAAATCTAATTGTATTCTAATTGTATCATAGTATTTTTCCTTGCATACAGTACATAAAATCTCAGAGTATACAAATTGACGTGGGCAACCGTACTGTACAACGAAAAAAGGAAAACGTACCTCTTTCTCTCCATACTCGTAGATTACACAGCTCCACATCCTTCTGCTCCTAATGATGTACCAAGTTTTATCCCTGGCTAGATCCAATACCCAACTCCAGTCCGTGGTCTCCGTTTCCATGTTCTCCGCCTTTTCCGTCTTCCCCGCCTTTTCTGTCTTCTTCTGCGTCTCTTTCTTCATCTCCGCCTCTTTCGTCTTCTCCGCCACTTTCGTTTTCTCCGCCTCTTCCATCTTCTCCCCATTTTCCATCGCTTCCGTCTTCCCCGCTTCTTCCGTTTTCTGCGTATCTTCCGTCTCGTCGCCCATTTCCATCTCGTCACCCTTTTCCGTCTTCTCCGCCTCTCCCGCCATCTCCACCTCTTCCGTCTTCTCCCCCTTTTCCGTCTTCTGCCGCTTCTTGTACCTGAGCGTCAAAATAACCATGACATCCTGAGACTTGGCCAGGTCGATGACACTCTGGGCGGTGCGCGGGTCAGTGAGGGCCTCAGGTTTCTGGTACCCCATTTGGAGGAAGGCTCCCTTGATGCGACTCGGGTCAATCTGGAACGTTATCAAAAAGTATGTTTAGCTATTAAAAGAAAAGAAAAAGAAAAAGAAAAGAAAAAGAAAAGTAAACAAAATAAATAGGAAAAGTGGGGATTGGGCCTGAGTAAATAGATAGATAGATAGATAGATAGATAGATAGATAGCTATTAAAATGTAAAACTTGCAAACTAAACAAACCAAAACTTGGACAAAGACAATATAAAGGCAAAATTACTGATCAAAATCACTATGTGGAAACAACGCTTACTAAAATAAAATTGATTAAATAAAAGAACAAAGGGCGGATGGTTTGTTTTTCTAAATCCCCTTCTCCAGCATGTTTAGCCCCATTAGTTTTTCGATTTTATGATCTTTGCCCCATTAGTTTTGTCGATTTTAAGATCTTTCGCACCATTTCTTTGTCAAATATTAAGACCTTTTGTGATATATAGGTGTAAATTTTTTTCGCTCGCCAGGAAATAATCAACACCTAAATGGCACGGAAGGTCTTAACATTGACAACGAAATGGAGCGAAAGGTGTTAAAATCGCCAAACTAATGGGCCGAACGTCTTATAATCTCAAAACAAAACACGAGGGAGAAAGGGGACCAGATAAACGACCGATCTCCCCTTAACCCTTCCTACCCGGTCTGCCTTAGGTAAGGACAGCTCGAAAGAAGGGCCGCTACCCGGTATGCCTTATCTAAGGCATGAGCTTAATAGCCTAATTAAGCTTGGTCTGAACGCCGTGCGTACGACGTATGTCAACAAACCCAAGCGTTCGTCACCGCCCCTCCGAAAACAATAAGGAGAAGACTCCTCAATGTTATTGTTCTGACGTCATGACGAAATTAGTGTCTAAAAAGCCCCCATATTGGCAACATCTCTGCAATATTGGCTCCACTGAAATCGTCATCACAACTGAACCAGTTGACTTACAGAGCTCTACTCAATGCCAAAATACAGATTGAAAACCGCACTACGATTATAGATGAGTGGGAAAGTTCTAGCAGTGAAAATAAACATAAATACGGTAGCCTAGGCCTAGACGTTTTTCAGCCATTTCGCCCGGGTAGGGGCGACCGTTATTGGGTAAGACAGCCCGGGTAGCAAGGGTTAACCTCAACAGTCCATCAGCTTCAACTTAATGGAAAAATATGAAACTACAGGTACCATGTCTCTGCGTCGTATTAATGCCATGTTTTCATAATTAACAACACATTTCGCTACAAAATCTACGTAATAGCCGAGTAACCAAGCTATAGTCTAGTCGCTGTACGTAGGCGAGAAATCATGACCTCTATCCTCTGTAACTCAAAAAGGGCTAGAGCAAATTGGCCGTAAATTTCAACATCAATTCCTTGACTGACTCTTCCCAATTGGTAGAAATATTAGCTTGATTACTCTAGGCGTTTTTGAGTTAGAGAGGATTAGAGGTCATGATTTTTCGCCTACTTACAGCGAATAGACTATAGTAACATGGCAATTTACCCTCAGCTGGAAAAAAACAAAACTATAGTACTAATAATAACCAAAGAAACCATTTGCACCGTACCTCTTTCTTGTAGCTTTCTGTAAACTCCTCGGGCGTCACCTTGTTGTTGTGTATCTGGGGAAGAAATTGTAGATGTAACGCTAATTGACCACTTGCGAGTTTCAGGCTATAAGGAAGTTGGAGCTGTAGACAACGATATTTAACGTAATTTACAGCTAAAATACGGTCGTAGTACATATATAAATACATAAAACCTAATTCAACATACCATTTATCCATCAGAAACGTACATTATTATTGCATTTACGTTTAATATCGATGTTCATGGCTCCAACTTCCTTATAGCCTGAAACTCGCAAGTGGCTAATTAAAGAGAAAACTACAGTCACCCTCACTTATAATACATAGTTATTATATTGTCAAACTGGCAAAATATACAAACCAAAACAAGGACGACACAATATAAAGACAAATTGACAATATAAGACAAATATAATTGGTGTACTGTAGGCCATTCATTAAAATGTAAAACTTGCAAACTAAACAAACCAAAACTAGGACGATACAAGATAAAGGTAAAATGGTTCCATGTCATCTCAACCAGTAAACCATTTCAACCAGTAGCTCTCAACCAGTGCCAAATTAACCCAGACCAACCAAACCAGTGCCAAAATATAGTACTAACTTAACCGTATTGGTTGATTTGGTACTGGTTGAGAGCTACTGGTTGAAATGGTCTACTGGTTGAGTTGACCGGTCACCAGGTAAAATAACTTATCAAAATCGCTATGTGGAAACAACTGAAGGCCAGAAATTCTGAATCCGACAGTCTGTAACTCAAAATTAGCTAGAGCAAATACATACATACATAAAATTTTAAGACTGAGTGTTCCACACACACGTGCAGTTTCAGTCTCTTGTCCTAATGGCGGCGTTCCAGGCAACCCTGTTAAGGGCTGCTTCACTTGTCAAGCTCTTGGATTTGAGATCGGCGCGTATAGTCCGATCCCAGGTCTTCCTCGGTCCACCCCTTGGTGCAGCTCCCTCCACAATCACAGACCTGCATTTTTCACCCAATTTTGTTCATCCATTCTCTCCACATCTCCATACCATCCCAGTCTACTTGTTTCTCGGGCGTTTCCGCGCCCTCCTCAGCTCCCTGCCTTAGAGTGGCTTCGGTCACCTGGGTTTTGTTAGTGGTAAGCAGGGAGGGTTTTGTGGGGGCGCTTTATGGCCTTGGCCTTGCTCGGGACCTTGGGGCTGTTCGGCCAGGCAGCCTGGGGAACAACAACAACAATAACAACTTGTACGCATCACCTCGCTAATACTCTTTATACCTAAACGTCTCCTCAGCTCAACATTTGTTATTCTATCCTGTAGCCTGGCCCCACACATCCATCTCACCATTCTCATCTCATTACGCTCCATTCTGTTGACATCCTCTACTTTAACGGCCCATGTTTCTGAGGCATACGTCATTGTACTTCTAACACATGAGGCATACACCTTTCCCTTCAGGGGGAGAGGCATTCTTTTCATGGTCAGGATTGGCATCAATTCTCTGAACTTCCGCCAGCCACACCTAATTCTAGCAACAGTGGCAGCCTCGGCCCCACCACCGGCAGAGATGGTATCACCTAGGTAACAAAACTTGTTCACCAGCTCCAAAGACTCATTTCCAAAATTCACAGCCACAGGAGTATCACTTAACACAAGCTTGCCTTTGCACACTACGCATTCAAATTTCTCTATTTCTGACTTATCCTTCGGCAGGGGCCCCTTCATTCTACTACAGCGCCTACTCCCATGGTGTAGGTGAGCTGTAAATTTCCACACCTATTCCCTGGCTGACTCTTCCCAAATGGTAGAAATATTAGCTTGATTACTATAGTCGTCTTGAATTATAGAGGTTAGTGGTCTAGTGTTTTGGTTGTTGTTGTTGTCGTTCCCTAGGCTGCCTGGCCGAACAGCCCCGAGTCCCTAAGGAAGGCCATGGCCACAATTGGGCTTTCCCACAGGACTCTCAAGGAGTGTAGATTATGTTGTTGGCGTAAGTGACTGTGTGGAATGCAGTCTTCTATGATGTGTTCAATAGTATGGGGTGCCGTGTTGCATCCTGGGTAGGTGTTGACGACGGAGTCATCCAGCCTCTTCTGATATAGTCTATTCGCTTTAAGTAGGCGAGAAATCATAACCCCTGTCCTCTGTCACTCAAAAAGGGCTAGAGCAAATTGGCTGTATAGTTCCATATCTATTACTTGACTGACTCTTCATAAATGGTAGAAATATTAGCTCGATTACTTTAGTCGTTTTTGAGTTACAGAGGTTAGTTGGTCTAGTGTTTTGGCCTAATTATAATCAATAGCCCCACACCCCAAAAATAAATAAATAAATAAATAAATAAAATAATAAAATACAATAAAATAAAAATAGGAAAAGTGGGGATTGGGCCTGAGTAAAAGTAAATACTGTAGATAATGAATAGACTATAGAAAGGGGGGGGGGATTGTGTTGTCCCTGTTCGTACTCTGTCTTGAGTCGGCCACCCCCAACTAAAAAAAAAAAAAAGGGGGTAGCCTATGTGTCTGAGTATAATATAATAGATACAGTAAATAGAAAGGTCCACTCACCTCCGCCTCCGATAGCATAGGTAGCCTACAGATCCAGGACTCTCCGATGTTGGTAAACTTCCGCACCCATCGCCTACCCTTGGTCACGTCTAGGACCCACTCAAACTTGTGGGCATGATCGGGCCTGGGGTTGCTCCCGACCCTTACCATTAGGTCCACCTTCCGTCCCTTCTGCTGCCCGTGTTTGGCCATCTTGATAGCTTCCACGCTACCTGGTGCGGGCTTGGGTTCTTCTAGGTTGTATCTGATGAAACTCTTGAGGCAGTACATTATGTCCGGTGTCTCGATTATCTGCAACAAACAAAGGTTACCGCAACTTTGATAGATAGATATATAGATAGATAGTGCCCCAATCAATTTATCTATCTACCTATCAATCTATTTATTTATCTATCTATCTATCAATCAATCTATCTATGAATCTATCTACCTATCAATCTATCTATCTATGGGCCTGAGTATATAGATAGATAGATTGATAGGTAGGTAGATATATTCATAGATAGATAGATTGATAGATAAATAGATTGATAGATTGATAGGTAGATAGGTAGATTGATTGGGGCGTTTTGGAAGGGTTTTTTCATGGTCATGCTTCCGTGAGGCCTATCGCATTCGCTATACACATACTTCTGTGAGGCTTATCGCACTTGCTGGGTTAACCCTTTGAAGCTCTGACGCGTTTTAGCAGTTTATTTTGGCTATCATTAGACGATTTTATGCAGCTTAGGAAGTGTCTGTGGGTATTAAAAGGGTAAATACTATCTCAATCAACCCTTTTACTTCCATATACCGTTACTAATCTGAATAAAATCAACAAATAGTAGCCAGAAACGCGTATTGGAGCTTGAAAGGGTTAACAAGACTGGTGTAGTATATTTTGACTTAATTAAGGAACACCCCGTTCTTAACATTAATCCTTCATTACAAACCCCAATGCACATGAATAAATTAATGAAAGCATAATGATACGGTACTCCCGGGATTCAAATTTAGGACACCACACCCAGAACATAAGCACCTAAACCATTACACCACCAACACAGTTAAAGGTTGAGTACATGATCACGATTAATGTCCAATTTTGAATTCTGGATATCAATCTAATCATGTACTCAGACCCAAGTGCATTATGGAAAGCCTAATGTTTTAAAATGTAAAACTTGCAAACAAAGCAAACCAAAACTGGGACAAAGACAATATAAAGTCAAAACAACTTATCAAAATCGCTGTGTGGAAACGACGCTTACTAAAATAAAAAAAATTGAAATAAAAGAACACAAGAGGAAAGAACAATAAATGGGGCCAAAATCACTAGCCCCTTCTGTACCGGTGATGTACTTTTCATTATATGCTGGCAACTATTAGTGGATAGAGAAGGTTTGTGGAAAGTACTTAGAATATACGGAGTAGATGGCAAGTTACTGAAAGCAGTGAAGAGCATGTATGAGCGTGCAAAGGCGGCAGTACGTGTGGAGAGTGAGCAGAGCAAGTTCTTTGACCTGAATGTTGGTCTGAAACAGGGGTGTGTGATGTCCCCGTGGTTGTTTACTGTATATATGGATGGAGTTATGAAAGAAATACTATCAAGAGCAGTGGATGTTGGTGTATCGCTGAAAACGGAGGGAATTGAGTGGAGGCTACCTATACTGCTGTTTGCGGATGATACAGTTCTGATGAGTGATAATGAATGGGAGTTGCAGGGTCTGGTAAATGAGTTTGAAACAGTGTGCGAAAAACGGAATTTGAAGGTAAATGCGGGGAAGAGCAAGGTTATGGTCTTCGAAAGGGGTGAAGTCACAGAGTGTGAGGTGAAGCTGAACGGTCAGGCTATGGAGATCGTCAACTCTTTTAAGTATCTGGGCAGTGTGTTGAGTAAAGATGGGACTATGGATGAAGAAGTGCGGGAGAGGGTACAACAGGGGAAGAGGGTTGTAGGAACGCTGAAAGCAGTAACAAGAAATAGGGTGGTCAGTATGGAAGTGAAGAAGTCCTTGCATGACAGTGTGGTAATCCCGGCACTGACTTACGGAAGCGAAGCATGGACGTTGGTTGAGAGACTCAGACCAAGAGTGAGAGCAGTGGAAATGAATTACTTAAGAAGTGCGTGCGGAGTTACATGGAGGGATAGACAGACTAATGAAGAAGTAAGAAGGAGGTGTGGTGTGGAGGTAGATGTGCTGGAAAGTGTGAAAAGCAACAACTTGAGATGGTTTGGCCATATGGAACGTATGGAAAGCGAGAGAATGACTAAGAGGGTGTACGAGGTGGAGGGACAGAGAGGGAGAGGTAGACCGAAGGAGAGGTGGAAAGATGGAGTGAGGAAGTATATGAACGAAGGCGGTGCTGGTTGGGGGGGAGGGGCGTCGACTGACTGGGGACAGAGATGCATGGGGGCGGTTCGTTCGTGGCCACCCCTTCGGGGATCTCGGCGTCAGGCAATAGATAGATAGATAGAACTATTAGACGATTTTGTTCAGCTTAGAAAGGATGTCTACCCATTAAAAGGCTACAGACTATCTCAATTTATCCTTTTAGCTACCATATATTCTTCCTAAGCTTCATAAAATTGTCGAAATGTAGCTGAAATAAAATGCAAGAGACGTCGCCGGTACAGAAGGGGTTAAGGGGGGATGGTTCAACTTTTGAGCAATTTTTGCATGTATTAATTATTTTTCTAGTTTCCTCCCTAGACCTCCATCAAATTTAAAAAAACATCCATTAGATCCCTCTTCTAGATTAATTTGTACATTTTTCGGTAGAAAAATGTCACAGCCTTCTTCCAACATTACAGGCTCACTATAGTTCGTCAGGGAAAAATTTGAAACCTAAATAGCACGAAAGGTCTAAATATTGGCGAAGAAATGGGGCAAAAGGTCTTGAAATCGACCAACTAAAGGGGCTAAACATGAGGGAGAAAGTGGTCCAGAAAACCGGCCCATCCCCCCTTTAACCTAAGAAGTGCGCAGGGGGGGGGTAGTGACCACCACTGCCTGTGTGCACCTATTTCACTGTTTCCTGTCACTAAAATTGTTATCTTACCATAAATATCATTAATACTTATCCATATGCGCCTATTTTACGTTTATTAGGAAGATATTAACCTGTTACAACAATAAAACAAGTGGAAACAGTGTTTGGCTGGTCAAAATCGCGAAATGAATGCGAGTTACATAACTAAAGTGTGAGCCAGCTTGGCTCCACCTCCACCATCCACCTCTCACGACGCCTGGAGCGACACTGACGTGTAGTGACGTCTGTCTTTCTCTTGCACTCGCTTGATAACACATATGACCACAGCCTGCTAGCAACTCGCTATTGTTAGCACGAAAATATACCTAAGAAGAAGGGAATAACAGGGAAAATAGGTGATAATTGAAGGGGGGGGGGGGGGGAAAGGAGGGGATGTGGAGGCATGATATTTGGCATGGCCAAAAAAAAAAAAAAAAAAAAAAAAAAAAAAAAAAAAAAAATCAATTGGTACCCTTCCGACCCGGGCTGCCTTACAAGGACGGAGGTCGTATCCGGGCGATCTGGCCGAAAAACGTCTAGGCCTAGGCTACCGCATATTTGTTATTTTAACTGCTAGAAATTTCCCACGCATCTATAAACGTAGTGCGGTTTCCAATCTGTAGACTGGCGTTGAGTAGAGCTCTCCAAGTCAACTGGTTCAGTTGTGATGACGATTTCCGTGGAGCAAATGTTGCCGCGATGTTGACAATATCGGAGCTTTTCAGACACTAATTTCGTCTGACGTCACAACAACAACATTGATCCGACGTCTCCTTCTTGTTTTCGGAGGTGCGGTGACGCACTGACCGGCTTTGTTTACATACGTCGGACGCACGGCGTTCAGACCAAGCTGAATAGGCTTTCAAGCTTACGGATTTTGAAAGGACACCCGGGTACCGGCCCATCTGCCGCGGTGTCCTTTTAAAAGGACACCCGGGCTGGAAGGGTTAAATGTTTTTTTTTTAGGCCTAGGATTATAAGAGTCTTCCCGCAGCGCACCGGTAAAACTCTTATAAGTCTACCGGCACTTGCCGGGTTAAGGATACCATACATACCGTTTTCTTCTTGGGGACCCGACAAGACCACATATCCCTCTTGATCTTGGTCCATGGTCGTCCAGCTGCCTCGGTCAACACCCACTCCCACTGGTATGGCTTCCTCTCTACCACGCCCCGAGCCGCCACCATCAGTAACTGAACCGTCTTGCCGGTATCGTGGCCCTGACGGATTGCTACCACCGCCTTTCTTTGATTAAGCACGGGGATGGGTGGCGAGTCATCGTGTTGGACAAAGGTCTGCAGGCAGTACCGTAAGTCAATCTTCTTTACTTTCTGGAAATTAAATGAATGATGGGATTATAATTTATAATGTAAAACTTGCAAAATAAACAAAACAGAACTGGGACGACACAAGATAAACGCAAAGGAACTAATCAAAATCGCTATGTGGAAATAACGCTTAACCCGCTGAGTGCCAGGGACGTATATATACGTCCTAGGGTATTGTCACGCCCAGTGCCAGGGACGTATATATACGTCCTCGCCGAAAAAAAATCGTAGCAGCGAAACGACTGCACCTATGGCTTTCATATTTTTACCACATGTACCTTACCCTTTTGGCTACCCACCACAAAAAATCCCAAATCCCTCCTCCCACCCACTCGCTGACTGTCGGTCCCGTCAGAAGGAAAAAAAAAGGAAAATCTGTGGCGGCGAAACGACTGCACCAATCGGTTCCATATTTGTGTGACAAGTCCCTTACCCTTCTGCCTTCCCCCCACCACACCCCAACCGCCTCCCACCACCCACTTCCAGCGTATCCGTATGAAGATAAGGAAAAAAAGGAAAATCCGTGGTGGCGAAACTACCTCACCAATCGGCTTCATATTTGTAACATGAGTCAATTACGCTTCTACCTTCCCCCCACCATCCCCCAAACTACCCCCCCACAACCCTCCTACCCATACATTCCGATACCATAAAAGTCTCTGTAGTCTACAGTATAGTGTCTTTTCAGCTACTTTTGGGACCATCGGGAACCTGATTTCTGGCGAAAATGGACAAGGGAAGTGTTTTTTTTACCATTATCCTTCCTTTCTCTCCCAACTTGATAGATTTAGCCAAAAAAAAAAAAAAAAAAAAAAAAAAAAATGGCACTGGCAGAAGCACACCGTCAAAATTGGCTGGCACTCAGCGGGTTAATAAAATCAAATTTGAAATAAAAGAACACAATCCACCACATAGGGTGTACATCACTACATGCGCAAGTTAATTTATTTCTCAAGCAAACTAATCGCACACATAACAATGCACTATCGTCATGTTCAAGGAATTAGTCAGTTTGGGAAGTATGGGACGTTCTGGTAAATTTGACTAAATTCTGTGTGAATAAAGAAACTACAATTTGTAAAACTTGCAAAATAAACAAACATAAACAGGAACAACACAATATAAATGCACATTTATTCACCAAACCACCAATTAACTTACAAATAAACCTCTATCTATCTATCTATATACTCAGGCCCAATCCCCACTTTTCCTATTCTCACTACAGACTCAATTGAGGACCTTCGCCATTCCCGGGTTAATATACAATAACAACAACTAAATATTTGAATAAACAATAACAAAAACAACTAACTATTTTACTAAACAATAATAATAACAACAGCAGCTCACCTTAGTAGCTGTTGTTGTTGTTATTTGTTCGTTGTGCTCGCGTGTGGTGGTGACGCTTGCAGAATCCCACCGACTCTTTTTATCCTGTAGCTAAAAAAGGGGGGGGGGAGTATATTTATTAGTTTATTCGGTATTATTACTGCATAGGTAAAGATAAGATTGTGGTTTATAGTATAATTAATATTGTCTTTGTAAATTATAAAGTAGCAAAAACAATGCTAAGATTGTGGTTTATAGTTAAAATTATGTCTTTGGAAATTATAAAATAGCCAAAACAATGCTAAGATTGTGGTTTATTATAATGTAAAACTTGCAAAATAAACAAACTAAAACTGGCACGACACAAGATAAATGCAAAAGAACTGATCAAAATCGCTGTGGAAACAATGCTTAATAAAATAAAATTTTGAACATAGTTAAAATTATGTCTTTGGAAATTATAAAGTAGCCAAAACAATGCTAAGATTGTGGTTTATAGTTAAAATTATGTCTTTGGAAATGATAAAATAACCAAAACAATGCTATTTCATGTTAATTTTCTTATATTCCTTCAAGTCCTCAAACAAAATTGCTCCGGTTGAACACCCCGAGGAATGAAGTTACATATAAACAAGTCTCCAATTCCATACAAACATGTAAATCATTCAAATTCGGGGCTGTTCGGCCAAGCAGTCTAGGGAATGACTTCTATCTATCTATCTATTGCCAGACGCCATGATCCATGAAGGGGTGGCCACGAATTAATCGCCCCCATGCACCTCTGTCCCCAGACAGTTGATACCCCTCATCCCATCCAGCACCGCTTCATCAACATCATCAACAATCTGACGCCTCGCTACCAGAGGAAACGCCCCAGAAGGGATGGCCATGGCAGAAACTGCCTCCAGGCTCCCAGACATGCCCCAACTGACCCACTGCACAGTGCCATTTTCACTAAGTGGATTATGACCCTTAGCTGTTTCAGTCTGTCTCTTTTACTGTACTACTTTTCCTGCTGGGGATGTGAGGCTGGGGGTAAGGGTAAGGCAGGTTAGTGGATGGACTAGCCAAACACCACTGTAGAAAAATAATGCTAACAAGATACACAGAGGGCCTCGGAGTCGGACGGATCTTAAATTGAGTGGTCAATCCTATAAGTCCTTCAGTAAACTGGCTCGGGTTGTCCCTCTTACAGGGGATAGGTCCGCTTGGGGGCCTTCTGTGTATGGTCACCCTCATCAAGGAGATTAAGGCGTCCGGCGATAGATAGATACTGAAGATATAATAATTTTATGAGCCATGTATACTTTTTTTTTTGGCAAGACTATTGATTTTGACTGTACCTTGTTTTTGTTGTGGAGAACACAGGACCAAGTTGAGTGTTTTCTATTGTACTCCCAGGGTTTTCCGTCCGCCGTCTGCCACACCCACTGAAATTTGTCAACGTCATCTAGTTGTACACTGTCAGCAACCTTTATCACCAAGGTAATAGTTGCCCCCATCTCGCGTCTTTTCTTGATTAATCGTTCGGCGTGGTACTTCCCGCCAGATCTAACGGTTATTTCGTCACCAAACGTGAGGTAAATTCTTCTGCAGTACCGCAAGTCAAACTTCTCTTTTTTCTGTAAATAAAGGAATTTATTTGCATCTGACATCTTGTTTCCTCAGGAAGCTGGTTCATTTGACAATACAATGGAAAACAAAAACAAAACAACAACAACTCACCTTGGGTTTGTTATCTTCGGTGCTTTGTGAGCGCCCCCTGCTTCGTGAGCGCCCCCTGCTTCGTGAACGCCCCTTGCTTCGTGAACGCCCCTTGCTTCGTGAGCACCTCTTGCTTTGTGAGCTCCACTTGCTCCTATCATCCTGAGGTACAGGGGGGGGGGGTATTATATATATATTGTGTTCTTTTATTTATAAAGAATTATTATTTTGCTTAAGCGTTGTTTCCACATGTAGCGATTTTGATAAGTTGTTTTGTCTTTTTACTGTGTATGTCAAAGTTTTAGTTTGTTTATTTTGCAAGTTTTACATTATAATATATATTTATTCTTTCATCATTATATATATAATTGTACAGTATATATAAATGCCTCCAGCATTTCCCCGGCCAAGACCTCTTAGAGAGGTTCTGGTCTCAGCAGGCAGACACGCAGCGGAGCACACCACAATGCCTGCCCACCTCACATCCAGGCATGACTCTTCATATATCCCGGCACCCAGGGCCAGGCACCTGACGGACTATTATCTAGTAATTAAAATGTAAACCTTGCAAACTAAACAAACCAAAACTTGGACAAAGACAATATAAAGGCAAAAGGTAAGAGCCTGTGTAGCGGGAGGAACTGTTTTTCAGATGCCTATTTACTAAGAATCATTTGACAATATATTTAACCTAGCTTAACCTAACCTAGTATATTAGTGGACTAATTATGAATGAAAAATGTAAAAATATATTGTAACATTACCAAATTATTGAGATAAATACAGGTCTACCCGCTACACAGGATTATACCAGGCAAATTAACTTATGAAAATCGCTATGTGGAAATAACACTCACTAAAATAAAACATTCGTTATGAAATAAAAGAACACAATCGACCTCATAGTCGAACCACCACATCTTCACTCATCTATTTCGGTGTGAGCACCCTAGGTTCGAATCCCTGGACTGCCACATGTATTTGTTGATTTCATTAATTGAGTTTAAGAGTAAAGTCAGTTGGTGGAGGTAACATAATAATTCACAACCCTTCTCCATTCATTCCTATTTATCAAACAAAAACAATCCAAAATCACAATAAACATTAAATAAACTAACTGGTTCACATAAAAGTGGTTTGGTTTAAAGTCTCAGTTTTCAGGAACGTAGCTGCAACTTTAAGGGGGGATGGTTCACTTTTTGGTCCATTTTTGTCATGTATTGTATATTTATTTTGTCTTTGTCCCAGTTTTGGTTTGTTTAGTTTGCAAGTTTTACATTTTAATGTATTATTGTTCTAGTTTCCTTCCTAGCCCTCCATCAAACTTAAAAACAAAAAAACCCTAGACCCCCTTTCAAGATAAATTTGCATATTTTTTGGTAGAAATAATTCCCGGCCAAAGGCCGGTGTCTTCTAAAACTACAGGCTCGCTACTCGCCAGGAAAATATCGATACTTAAATGGCACAAAAGGTCTTAATATTGACAAAGTAATGGGGCCAAAGGTCTGAAAATCGCCAAACAAATGAAACGAACGTCTTAAAATCTCAAAACTAATGGGGCTAAACATGAGGGAGAAAGGGGGCCAGAAAAAATGGCCTATCTCCCCTAAAGTGAGGAATGATTATATTTTTTCTGTACCGACGACGTCTCTTTAAATTCATTCTAGCTATATTTAGACGATTATGTGCAGTTTAAGAAGGATACGTAGTAGTAAAAAGGGGTAATTGAGATAGCTCCAAGCCTGTTAATTGCTGGAGTCCCTTTTAAAACTGAATAAAATCGTCTAATAGTAGCCAGAATAAAGTTAAAAAGACGTCGCCGGTACAAAAGGGGTTAATTGACTATAAGGAAGTTGGATCCGTGAACATTGATATTAAACATAAATGCAATAATAATGTAAGGCTTCTGATGGATAAATGGTATGTTGAATTGGGTTTTATGTATTTATATATGTACTACAACCGTATTTTAGCTGGTAATTCTGTTAAATATCCTTGTCTGCAGCTCCAACTTCTTTATAGAACGAAACTCGCAAGTCGGCAATAAAAAAAAAAAAAAAAAAGAAAAAAAAAAAAAAAAAAAAAAGGGGGGATTGGGCCAGAGTAAATAGATAGATAGATAACACCTACTTCCTCCTTCTCAGATATGGTAGGCAATAAGCAGGTCCAGAAAGCAGGATTAACATGTTTGATCCACTTCCGCCCCTCCGTTATATCCGTTAACCACTTCCACCGGTCGGGAGTACCGCCGCGATTGGCCACGAGCACTTTGAGGGTGACCACGTGGCCCTTCTTCTGCCAGTCGCGGGCCAGGGGCATAGCCTCCCAGACACCATTCACAGGTTTAGGAGACTCGTCATCCTTCTGCAGGTAGCTCTTCAGGCAGTAACGAAGGTTGGGGTGTTCTAGTATCTGTAACGGGAAATTATAATGTAAAACTTGCAAAATAAACAAACCAAAACTGGGACGACACAAGATAAATGCAAAATAACGGTAAATATTCTTAACATTAATCACCAATCACAAACCCTAATGCACTTGAATAAACTAATGAAAGCATATATAATGAGAGAGAGAGAGAGAGAGAGAGAGAGAGAGAGAGAGAGAGAGAGAGAGAGAGAGAGAGAGAGAGAGAGAGAGAGAGAGAGAGAGAGAGAGAGAGAGAGAGAGAGAGAGAGAGAGAGAGAGAGAGAGAGAGAGAGAGAGAGAGAGAGAGAGAGAGAGAGAGAGAGAGAATCTTTATACTAGCCTACTGAGCCAAAGCCACTTATAAGACTAGTAAGTAACCTAGAACCTCTCCTAAAGCCGGTATCAAACGAGAGCCTTTTCACTCAACATTTATCCTCAACACTGGTCTGGCAGCTTATGAGGTTAACATATTATATTTTTCTGTCACCTAAACTCATCTACTAGCAGTCTAGTTTCCGATACCAGTGCAAAATAATCCAGAAATGTTGCCAGAAAAATGTTGATCATCGAATGTTGACAATAACATCTCTCGTGTGATACCGGCTTAAGTTAGTTAATACACATGACCATAGGACAGTCCACCTGGCCAGGCTGAGATGTGGGCACCATCAAGCTCTTCTGAGCTATCAGAAGACACTGGATGACTCCGTCGTCAACACCTGCCCAGGATGTAACACAGCACCCCATACCATTAAACACATCATAGAAGACTGCATTTCACACAATCACTTACGGCAACAACATAATCTACACTCTTTGAGAGCCCTGTGGGAAAGCCCAATTGTGGCCATGGCCTTCCTTAGGGACTCGGGGCTGTTTGCCCAGGCAGCATAGGGAACAACAACAACACATGACCATATCTTTTAAGTAACCAATAATCTCTCCTGTTCAATTTAAGGGGGGATGGTTCACTTTTTGCATGTATTTATTATTTTTCTAGTTTCCTCCCTAAGCCTCCACAAAATTTAAAAAAAACATCCATTAGATCCCCATTCTAGATTAATTTGTACATTTTTCGGTAGAAAAATTTCCTGGACGAAGGCCGCTTCTTCCAACATTACAGACTCACTATCGTTCGCCAGGGAAAAAAATCGACACCTAAATACCACGGAAGGTCTAAATATTGAAGAAGAAATGGGGCGAAAGGTCTTAAAATCGACTAACTAATGGGGCAAACATCTTTACATCTGAAAACTAATAGGGCTAAACATGAGGGAGAAAGTGGTCCAGAAAAGCAGCCCATGTCCCCTTAAAGTCAAGCCCAATGTAGCGTAGAACTAACCTGTGAACCTTTCCCAGCAATGATACAGGTCCAGTTATTCTCCATATCATTCTTGAGCCAGGATCGTCCCTCAGTCACCCTCAGCAACCACTGCCACTTCTTGATGTCCGCGTGGATCATCTTCTTCCCCTCGGCCACGATCATGGACACTGTTTCCCCGAAGGTCTTGCCGTTGTCGATGATGGGTGTGGCCTCCGGGCCGCTGTGCACGGGCATGGGGATTCCCTCGCCGATCTTCACGAAACACTCGCTGCAGTATCGCAAGTCGGGTTCCTCCACTTCCACCGCTAACTAGAAATTATAATGTAAAACTTGCAAAATAAACAAACCAAAACAGGGACGACACAAGATAAATGCAAAAGAACTTATCAAAATCGCTATGTGGAAACAACACTTAATAAAATAAATTTTTGAAATAAAAGAACACAATCCACCACATAGGGTGTACACAACTACATGAGCAAGTCAATTTATTTCCCAACCAACTGATCGCACATATAACAATGCACCATCGTCATGTTCAAGGAATTAGTCAATTTGGGAAGTCCGGGACGTTCTGGTAAATTTTACTAAATCAAACGCTACTATTTCAACATTGAATTATTGGATGACTTACAAAAGCCTGTATCACACGAGCACTTTTTCACTTAACATTTATACTCAACACTGGTCTGGCAGCTTATTAGGTCAATATTTATACCTTTTTGGTTACCTAAATTCATCTACCATCAGTCTAGTTTCCGATACCAGTGCAAAATATTTCAGAAATGTTGCCAGAATTTTTGTTATTATCGAATGTTGACTATAAAATCTCTCGTGTGATACCGGCTTAAGGATATTGTAGGAAGGAAATGAAAGGTATTGTAGAAAACAACAGACACATACAGTATATTCTTCAACAATTCTTTCCCTTCACAGCCCCGTTAATGGAAAAAAAAAAAAAAATAAATAAAATATGCTGTAACCTTTATAAATAGGAATGGTGATCCGTGTAGGCTACTCTCTCTGTAAAGCTCGGTTCACACATGCACGAATTAACGTCCCGTCCGTCCCCGTACCCTTAATTCGCCGTGCCTAGGCGGCGTCCTTTTTGTGCAGCATAAAATGGTCCGTGTGGGTCGGGGCAACTGCCAGAAAACGTGTTATGTCGGGGA
The DNA here is from genome assembly GCA_032716605.1 of Paralithodes platypus. NCBI lineage: Eukaryota > Metazoa > Arthropoda > Malacostraca > Decapoda > Lithodidae > Paralithodes > Paralithodes platypus. The sequence goes on from CM064563.1 coordinate 25,883,047, forward strand.
CACCCACGGGAGCAGGCGGCGTCTAGACGACGACTGGTGGCTTTTAGACGCCGATTAACGGGATGAGAACGTCGGCAAAAAACCGTTGGAACGGCCCTAGTGGCCATATGGGGCCTCCAGATTGATGCCGTCCTGCCTATTTTCTTGGTCGGGGACAGACGTGACGTTAATTCGTGCATGTGTGAACCGAGCTTAACCCTCCTGGCCCGGGCAGTATGTTAAAATGACACCGCGGCAGATGGGCAGGAACCCGGGTGTCCTGTTAAAATCTGTAAGCTTGAAAGCCTATTCAGCTTGGTCTGAACGCTGTGCGTCCGACGCATGTAAACAAAGCCGATCATTGCATCACCGCACCTCCGAAAACAATAAGGAGATGTCGGATCAATGTTATTGTTGTGACGTCAGACGAAATTAGTGTCTGAAAAGCTCCGATATTGTCAACATCGCGGAAAAATTCGCTCCACTGAAATCGTCATCACAACTGAACCAGTTGACTTACAGAGCTCTACTCAACGCCAGTCTACAGATTGAAAACCGCACTACATTTATAGAATTCGTGGGAAATTTTTAGCAGTTAAAATAAACAAAAATACAGTAGCCTAGGCCTAGACGTTTTTCGGCCAGATCGCCCGGGTACCCCGCACTGTCATTAGGAGGGCTAGCCCGGGCCAGGAGGGTTAAACAACACTCCTTCCCACAGAGTTGGTTCAGTATTAGGCGACTCCTGAGGTTTGGGATAACAGAGGGTGGGTTACTGTAGCCTACTGTAGGTTTCCTCCCTAGACCTCCATCAAGCTTGAAAACACACCCCCTAGACCGCTCCTTCAAGATAAATTTGTAAATTTTTCGGTAGAAAAATTTCCCGGCCGAAGGCCGATTCCTCTTAAAATTACAGGCTCGCTATCGCTCGCCAGGAAAAAATTGAAACCTGAATGGGGTGAAAAGTCTTAAAATTGACAACAAAATGGGGCGAAAGGTGTTCAAATAATCAAACTAATGGGCCGAACGTCTTAAAACCTCAAAACTAATGGGACTAAACACGAGGGCTTTATAAATAGGAATGGTAATCCGTGTTCTCTCTCTGTAAACAACCCTCCTTCCCACAGTATTGGTTCAATATCTTCCTGGCGAGTCGCCGGAGACATTTTTCTATTGAAAAATGTACAAATTTAGCTTGCTGTCAAAACAACAAAATATATATTGGTCAGCGCAGTGAGCCACATGTTTTGGTCCCTGTTCCTCCTCCACTGTTGACCACTGTTCTGTCCTTTTCTCTCTTTCCCTGGCTTGTATCCATTCGGCCCCAATCAGCCTACTGTTTTAGGACGTTAATCCCCATCCAGGTGTCGATAACTTCCTGGCGAGCGATAGCGAGCCAGCATTGTCTGGAGAAATCCGGCTTCGCCGGAGAAATTTTTCTATCGAAAAACATAGAAATTTAGCTTGCTGTCAAAACAACAAAATATGTATGCTGGCCAAGGAGAGGGAGAGAAAGATAAAAAAAAAAACAAAAAAACAAGGTGGGCTCCCTTAATAACCTACCTTGGGCCCTCCCTTGCGATGAACACCTTCCTTGGTCAGCGGAGTGAGCCACATGTTTTGGTTCCTGTTCCTCCTCCACTGTTGTCCGCGGGTGATGGTAAACACCCACTGCCACTTGTCGTAACTCCCTCGGTTGAGCATGGGTCGATCCTTGATCATCAGACTCAACTGTTCAAAGTACACCATGTTAACCCTTTCAAGCTCCAAAACGCATTTATTTTTTTGCTTTCTGGTAGTTATTAGACGATTTTATTCAGATTAGGAAGGGTATATGGAAGTCAGAGGGTTCATTGAGAGAGTCTTTACCCTTTTAATACCTACAGATCCTTCCTAAGCTGCATAAAATCGTCTAATGATAGCCAAAATATACTGCTAAAACGCGTCAGAGCTTCAAGGGGTTAACACTTTCACGCATATGACGCAATTTTGAGCCTATTTGGGATACTTTAAAGCCTTTGTTACCATCAGGGGTATTTAGAAACCTTTAGTTTAGTTACTTCAACCTCTGCAGTTGTCTTTGAGTTAGCTGTGGGCAGAAAACTAATTTTGGAGAGGTAATTATAAGAGTGAGAGAACTCTTATTTATTATTGCTAATCTGGCAACCTCTGCGTCATAAAAGCGTGAAAGGGTTAAGGGGATAGGGTTTAATAATTGTATGTATGTATATATGTGTGTGATTTGTGTTTTGTTTTGTTTTTCCGATGTGTTGTGATGTCCCTGTTCGGGCTCTGTCTCGAATCAGCCAATAAAACCGATTTATCACTCATCTATTCACAAGCATTCTCAATTCATTCCTATTCAAGATCAAACCATATAACATATCAATTTTATTTTTAACATCATTCTTAACACCATTAACCCCCAAATGAAATTAATAAAAGCGTGTGATTCTCCCAGGAGAATCACAGGATTCGAACCTAGGATATCTTATACAGAATTTATATGCTCTAACCATTACACCATCATAATAATGACTCATTTGACACATTGGATTACAGAAAGTTATTATGGAAAGTAATAATCCTACAGAAAGTTATTATGGAAAGTAATAATCCTACAGAAAGTTATTATGGAAAGAAATAATCCTACAGAAAGTTATTATGGAAAGAAATAATCCTACAGAAAGTTATTATGGAAAGTATTAACCCTACAGAAAGTTATTATAGAAAGTAACAGTCCTACAGAAAGTTATTATGGAAAGTAACAGTCCTACAGAAAGTTATTATAGAAAGTAACAGTCCTACAGAAAGTTATTATGGAAAGTAACAGTCCTACAGAAAGTTATTATGGAAAGTAACAATCCTACACAAAGTTTTTATGGAAAGTAACAGTCCTACAGAGTTATTATGGAAGTCATAATCCTACAGAAAGTTATTATGGAAAGTAATAATCCTACAGAAAGTGATTATACATATGTACAAGTTTAAAGACCGTTTTGACCACAGAGAATGTGGTTACAGTCTTCTCTGTGGACAAAACGGTCTTTAAACTTGTATGTAGAGTATGTGTGAATTTGTATTTTGTTTTTGTGTGTTCATAGTTTGCTGTTGTGTTGTCCCTATTCGGGCTCTGTCTTAAGTCACCCCCCCAAAAAATAAAAATAAAAAAATAAATAAAAATAAAAAAAATAAAATAAATAAAAAGGAAAAGTGGGGATTAGGCCTGAGTATATAGATAGATAGATAGATAGATAGATAGATAGGAGGAAAACAAATAAAAATAATAATAATCCAAACCTGCTTGCCCTCCCCTGCGAGAGAATCAAAGAGCTCCTTGGTGTGCGCCTCTCCTTCCACGGGTATCGCTTCCGTCTCTCCCTCCACCACCATAAAGGCCTTCACCATATATCGGGAGTCGGGGGTTTTGCTGGTCTCCTCCAGTTCCCTGCCGAGATAAACAGTACAGTATTAGAATAGCTTAGGCTCTGTCTCGAGTCACCCACCCCCAACTTGGGAAAAAAAAAAGAAAAAAAAAAGAAGGGGGGAATGTGCCTGAGTAGATAGATAGCTAGATAGATAGATAAATAGATAGATACAGTTTTATAGCTATGCCTTAACTGAGTAGATAGATAGCTAGATAGATAGATAAATAGATAGATACAGTTTTATAGCTATGCCTTAAGGGGAGATGGGCCGGTTTTCTGGTCCCTCTTCTCACTCATGTTTAGCCCCTTTAGTTTTCAGATTTTAAGACTTTCTGCCCATTAGTTTGGCAATTTTAAGACCTTTCACCCCTTTTCTTTGTCAATATTAAGACTTTTTGTGTCATTTAGGTCTCAATTTTTTCCTAGCGAGCGATAGCGAGTGCCACATGTATTTGTTGATTTCATTAATTGAGTTTAGAAGTGAAGTTGATTGGTGAAAAAATATAATTCAGGAGGAACCGGCCTTTGGCCGGGATATTGAAAAATTTACAAATATATCTTGAAGGGGGATCCTGGGGGTGTTTTTTTTATAAAGTTTGATGGAGGTCTAGGCAGGAAACGAAAAATAATCAATAAAATAAAAAAAATCGACCAAAAAGTGAACCATCTCCCTTTAACACTTTCAGTTTTACAAACAATAAATAAGATCAGTGATGGAATATGCAAGCCCTGCATAGGCTTCTAACCTAGCTGAAACACATAAAAAAAACTTAGACTATTAAAAATACAGCCCTAAAATAAATCACGGGCTGCACAGCTACTACACCTACATCAAGAAACCAAAGTCCTCAAAGTCAAAGACCATCTGGACATGAGGCACTCAATTCCTTGGCCTTGCTCGGGACCTTGGGGCTGTTCGGCCAGACAGCCTGGGGAACAACAACAACAACTACACTACATGGCAACACACTCACAGGCACCATTATAATTCCTTCTCAAAGTCATTCAAGTCTTCAAACAAAATTGATCCAGTTTGACACTGATAGTACAGTAGTGTGTATTTAATGAAAATAAACACCATATGAGGAGGAGCACTTTATTGACAACGTTTCGCATATAGCTTCATCAGTCCAACGGTTTCCATTGCCCTGATGAAGCTCCAGTATATGCAAAACGTTGTCAATAAACTACTACTCCTAGCATGGTGTTTATTTTCATTGTCTAGTTTTCTAAGTTTATTTTAATCAGTCTGTACTTACCGAATACTGGTAGGTTCTTCGCTTTTCTCTCGTGACTTGGTGGGATTTTTGTTCCCACGGTAGTCACGAGGAGGGTCGGCACGACGGAAACCGGACATGTGTGACGGAGGATAGGTGGTCTTGGATGTCATAGGCTCGGAGGTAATAGGTGATGAGTAGGATGTCACAGGCTCGGACTTCATGGGTGGTGGGTAGGATGTCATAGATGGTGGGTAGGATGATGGCATAGGCGTGGAGCTCATAGGTGGTGGGTAGGATGGCATTGGCTTGGGTGGCACTGGGTATGGGTCACGTCCAACTGGGTAAGGATCCGGTTGAACTGGGAAGGCATCTCGTTGAACAGGATAGGGATCGTGCTGCACTGGTTGAACGGAATAGGGATCACGCTGTACTGGGAATGCACTGGGTTGAGGGGCTGAGTAAGGATTGTGCTGGACTGGGAAAGGATCACGAGCAACTGGGAAAGAATCTCGCGCAACTGGGAAAGAATCTCGCGCAACTGGGAAAGAATCTCGCGCAACTGGGAAAGAATCTCGCACAACTGGGAAAGAATCTCGCGCAACTGGGAAAGAATCTCGCGCAACTGGGAAGGGGTCGTCTGGCTCTGGTCTGTGCCTCGCCGGGAAGGAACTGCTGGACTGGTAGGAGGAGGTGGATGAAGTCCTCCCGTAGCCACTGTCTACCCTATCGGACCTAGACATACTGGTACTTCGGGAATCACTGCGCTCATACCTTCCACCCTGCAAAAATAAATACACATCTCAAAGAATGTTTTATTATTGCTATCTTATTTTTTTGCTGATAGTGATACACTATATATATATATTTATATTTATTTATATATATTTTTTTTTCTAAGGTGAATGTCATGTCTGTTTTCGAATCCTTGGAGTACCACATGTATTCATTATTGTCATTGATTTCATAAATTAGGTTGATTTGTAAGTTAATTGGTGGGTTGGTGATAATATGAATTTTACCAAGCTGGTATGGTCATGTTGAACGAATGGAAATGAAAGACTTAAAATGAGAATATGTGAGTTAGATACAAGGGGAGATAGAGGGGTAGGAAGACCTCCATTGAGACAGAGAGACGGTGTAGGACAATCGTTGGAAGATAGAGGAATGAGAATAGATCAGGCAAAAGAAGTAGTAATAAATAGGAGTAAATGGAGAATGCTAGTGAATAGATGAGTGTAAATGTGGTCGTTTGAGAGAGAGGGTCATGCGCCAGTTGGACTAAATAATAGTTCATTAGGCGCCTGGCCCGGGGAGCCGGTGGTAGTGAAGGGTGCGCCTGGAATCATGGTGGGCGGGCTTGTGGTGGTACAGCTTCACTGCATGTATGCCTGCAGAAATCGGAGCCTCTCCGGGGGAACTGGGACCTGGGAATCTAGCTGGGGACCCCAAATGGGCCTGGGTCTCTGGGTGTTTCTCCTGGACAACATAGATGTGTGTGATTTTGTGTTTTGTTTTGTTTTTCTGATGTGTAGTGATGTCCCTGTTTGAGCTTTGTCTTGAGTCGGCCACCCCCATAAAAAAAAAAAAAAAAAAAAAAAAAATGGGGTAAATGCCAGCGTATATACTGTACGTACATACATACTAAGCTCTTACAATGACTATAGCAAAATATATTGTTACTCTTTTGTGTTCTTTTATTTCAAAACTATATTTTACTAAAGCGTTCTTTTGTCTTTATGTTTCGGTTCGCTTGTTTTTCAAGTTTTACATTATAATTACTGTACTTATGAAAAATTGGCCTTATTATGAAGATATTGTGGGTGACCTATATGTAGATAATTAATATGTAAAACATGCAAAATAAACAACTCAAAACAGGAACGGCACAATAAAAAGACAAAAGAACTTATCAAAATCACTATATGGTGATTTAGCAAAATATACAGATTAACTTGCTCATGTAGTAATGTACACCCTATGTGGTGGATTGTGTTCTTTAATTTCATAAATTATATTTTAGTAAGCGTTGCTTCCACATAGCGATTTTGATAAGTTATTTTACCTATATCTTGTATCGTCCCAGTTTTGGTTTGCTTAGTTTGCAAGTTTTACATTTTAATAAATAAATAATATATCTCAAATTAAATCAAAAGATATAAGAGACGACCTTACCCTGGGGAGGTCATCTGATGAGGTGACCGAGGAGAGACTGACCCCACCATTCTCAGCTTTCTGATACGGGAGAGAGAAATAAAGTCAGGGAGTTAAACAGGAGCTATTTTGTTTGACGACTTGGGTGAATAATCCAGTTTATTAATCTCACTCCCAACACCAAACATCTCACATTGAAATTAATGAGAGCATATGATCCACCCGGGCTTCGAACCTGGGTTACCATATCCCCTCCTGCCCGGGCAGCATTTTAAAATGACACCGCGGAAGATGGGCAGGAGCCCGGGTGTAATTTTAAAATCCGTAAGCTTGAAAGCCTATTAATTGTGGTTTGAAAGCCGTGCGTCGAACCGTATGTAAACAAAGCCGGTCGGAGCGATGCGCACCTTCAAAACCAAGGAGGAGAAGTCGGACTGTTGTTGTTATTGTTTTGTAGAACAAGAACAAGTGCTTGTTATTGTCAGATATTTCTAACATCGCATCAAAACTCTCTCCACAGAAATCGTCATCACAACTGAACCAGTTGACCTAGAGAGCTTTACTCAACGCCCGTCTACAGATACAGGGCTACGTTTTGAGATGTGTGTGAATTCTCTAGCAGTTAAAATAACAAAGATAGGGCTAAGCCTATTACGACGTTTTCGGCCAGATCGCCCGGATCTGAATGCTGTCCTTTGGAAGGCGAGCCCGGGCAAGAAGGGATATACGTACATGTACAGATCTTAAACACTCAAACCATTACACCATCAAGAAAGTTGACGGTTAAGTACTGTACATAACTACGATTTTAGGGCGGGTGCCCAACCCCGAAAAGGGTTGAAATAGGGGAGCTATCCCCCCGCCAAAGGCGGCTTTCTAGGGCCTTTCCTAGCTGATGCTGAGAGGATTGGGTTCTAGTCATGTGGTGATGGGCTGGTCTATCAGAGTGAGAACTGAGCGATCTCTGCCATACCCATAGCTTACTCTGACTGTTCCTTTTACTTATATATTTTCTAGATCTCAAGTGACGGCGTCTCTTGCGTGGATTGACCTCCTAATCTACCAAGATTGGAAGCCAAAGCGTCACATCTTTCCTTTGCCCCTCAACTTTCTCTTCATAATTGCGGAGGGGCACAGGGCCCTAGGTGGGGCTTTGGTTTCCCGGGCGTTTCCGCACCCTCCTCAGCTCCCCGCCATGGAGTGGCTTCGGTCACGCAGGCTTTATTGTGGTCGGCAGGGAGGGTTCTGTGGGGGCGCTCGGTTATGGCCTTGCTCGGGGCCTTGGGGCTGTTCGGCCAGGCAGCTTGGGGAAAAACAACAACAACAACTACGATTTTATATCCATTTATTGAATACTGGATATCAATTTAATCATGTATTCCAACTCAACTGCACACTAAATAGTCTAATGTTTTAAGTGAAAGCTAAGCATATTTTATGGGGCACAGATCTCTAAGGACCGACCTCACTATAAAATGTATATGAGAATTTGAACTACAGTACTGTATATACCATAATTTCATCTCTACATAATACAATAATAAAGATTACAAATAATAAACTCTGCTTTTGTTTGACACCCTGAGTAAAGTAAACATAGGGTAAGTTTAGGCCACCAAAGGCTCGCCCTTTTTCTTTGTCAATATCAAGACTTTTTGTGACATTAAGTAGTCAATTTTTTCCTGGCGAGCCTGTATTTATAAGAGGAACCGGCCCTTGGCCAGAACATTTTTCTATCGAAAAATTTACAAATCTATCTTGTGTTTTTTTTTTTTTTAAAGTTTGATAGAGGTTTAGAGAGCAAACTAAACCCCCCTCCTTAAACCATTGAGCCCAACCAGTAAATTATGCTGCACAATACCGTCTGGGCTCCCTTAACAACAACAAAGCCTTGGTACTAACACTGGCAATAATAACGTTGAGGACGCTGAGAGCCAGTTGTGCCTCATCAGCCTTGAGGCTACTTAGTTCACCCAAAAGAGCCGCCTTGCCTCCTGTTCCTCCTCCTCCACCACCGCCGCCGCCTCGACCTCCGCCTCCAGCCCTCGGCTCACTGCTTCGCCTGATAGGGGTACAAACAGAAAAGATAAATTATATAGTAGGCCCCTAGTCATGTACAGTCGCGCTAATAAGTGATATCTCGGCACCCATTATGTTTTGATCAATAATTGGTATCATCACTATCTACACATGATTTCTTCTTTTTGAGTGAGATATACACACAGGTTCCTACACTTACCCACCCTATTCAACATCTGACAGACATTAATACAGCACAGAGCCAGCCACACGTAATGACAGCTGAAACATGACTTATTAGCGCCACCGTACAGGTCTCCCTCGATTTACGTTCCTGAAAACCCAATCTTAACCCTCCAGCCCCGGCTATGTATTCCATATATATTCCCCGAAAGCCGGGGGTTTTGGCCGAAAAACGTCTACGCCTAGGCTACCACATCTTTGTTATTTTGCTAGCTTCCGCATTCCTGCGCATCCCCAAGCGTAGATGTGTTTCCTACCTGTAGAATGGCGTTAAGTAGAGCTCTCTAAGTCAACTGGTTCAGTTGTGATGATGATTTCATTGGAGATAACTTTGTGGCAAAAACAGACACTTTACACTACTTTTCGATACAGTACTTAACAATAACATACAGGCACACACGAACAAGCGACGCTCTCCTTCTTGTGGTCGGAGATGCGCGGCGTCGGTCCAGCCGGCTGTTGTTTACATGCGTAGGACGGACGCCTCGCACACCAAGCTTACAGGCTTTCAAGCTCATGGATTTCTCAGAGCCCTACCAGGTAGTGCGGGGGGTGTTTGTTATGGGTGCCTCAGAGCCCTACCGGGTCTGGAGGGTTAAAATAGAAAAATTGTATAGCGAACCCTAAAATTATTGGGGTACAGTAAATGGGGATGTGTTCTCGGACCAGCCAAAACCCAAACACCTACAAACCAATAATAATATATTTTTTTATTAATTTTACCACACCACCAAACACCTCCAATTAAATTAATGAAAGCATACATGTGATCCACCGGGATTCGAACCTGGGTTATCACACACAGATTTTTAGACACCTTAACCCGTCCAGCCCCGGCTAGTTTTGTAATGTTTGTTCACCAGAACCCGGCCGGTTTTAAAAAAATGGTTTTATTCCAGAAACAATAGCGAATGGGTTAGGAATGAAGGAAAAACCACGAAAAACCGCTCAAAAAGCTTAAAGAATGGTCCTACAGAGCCCCGAAAACGTATTTTACAAGAGTAAAAAATTGAAGGCAATTACCCAAAAAAAACAGGTTATTGCGCGCTCACGCGCACGCACGTGGACTTTGAAAGATTTCAACCATCGGCACGGTTGCGTGGGATACGTACACAGTTCCCATACAAATCTGAGCCCTCTTGAGTGGCTACACCTGAGGTTACGGTCGGCGCAATTAGGGTGACGCGCCAGGCGCGTCTCTGGGGCTGTGCGCTACATACATCGCCGACGCGCCAGGCGCGTCGCTGGGGCTGTACGGGTTAACCATTACACCACTAAGACGGTAACTTGGGGCATCGGATATTGAAGGAGACCTATACTCAATTCTTAACCCTTCCAGTCCGGGTGTCCTTTTAAAATAACACCGCGAAAGAAGGGCAGGAGCCCGGGTGTCCTGTTAATAGGCAGTAAGCTTGAAAGCATATTCAGCTTGGTCTGAACGCCGTGCGTCCGACGCATGTAAACAAAGCCGATCGTTGCGTCACCGCACCTCCGAAAACAATAAGTAGACGTCGGATCAATGTTATTGTTGTGACGTCAGACGAAATTAGTGTCTGAAAAGTGCCGATATTGTCAACATCGCGGAAAAATTCGCTCCACGGAAATCGTCATCACAACTGAACCAGTTGACTTACAGAGTTCTACTCAACGCCAGTCTACAGATTCAAAACCGCACTACGTTTATAGATGCGTGGGAAATTTATAGCAGTTAAAATAACAAAGATACGGTAGCCTAGGCCTTGACGTTTTTCGGCCAAATCGGCCGGGTAGCCCACACTCTCCTTTGGAGGACCAGCTGGGTTAAAGCCAGTATCACACGAGCACTTTTTCACTCAACATTTATCCTTAACACTGGTCTGGCAGCTCAGGTCAACATTTAATATTTTTATGTTGCCTAAGTTCATCTATCATCAGTTCCGATACCAGTGCAAAATACTCAAAAAATGTTGATCATTGAATGTTGTTGTTGTTGTTGTTGTTGTTCCCCAAGCTGCCTGGCCGAACAGCCCCAAGGCCCCGAGTAAGGCCAAGGCCATAAACGAGCGCCCCCACAGAACCCTCCCTGCCGACCACAATAAAGCCTGGGTGACCGAAGCCACTCCATGGCGGGGAGCTGAGAGGGTGCGTAAACGCCCGGGAAACCAAAGCCCCACCCAGGGCCCCTCAGCAATTATGAAGAGAAAGTTGAGGGGCAAAGGAATAATGTGACGCTTTAGCTTCCAATCTTGGTAGATTGGGAGGTCAATCCACGGAAGAGACGCCGTCACTAGATCATCGAATGTTGACTATAAAAGCTTTCGCGTGATACCGGCTTAACTCTTTCATTACCAGTGACGTTCTTTTAACTTTATTCTGGCTACCATTAGATGATTCTATTCAGTTTAAAAAACTCCTCCAGCAACTAACAGGCTTCGAATGATCTCGCCTACCCTTTTTACTACCACAGATCATTCTTAATGACATGAAAAGTCTTAATAATGACAAAGAAATGAGACGAAAGGTCTTAAAATCGCCAAACTAATGGGCCGAACGTCTTATAATCTGATAACTAATGGGGCTAAACATGAGGAAGAAGGGGAACCAGAAAAGGGGCCCATTTTCCCTTAACCTAATATAAAGCCCCGGTATAATACAAACCTTCTGTCATAGTGGTCGGAGTACCTGTCCATCGCTGTTTCTGTATCACCACCCCCGCACCACTGGCTTCAAACGTTCACTGCTGGATCTGAGAAAAAACAAAACAACACCTTGAGCAAAAATGGCAGCACAACAGCAAACCTAATACAGTGCAAGGTGGCGGAAAATATCACCGAAGCTACTGTAGAGCCGGCCTAATAAGTCATGTCTCGCCACCAAGTATGTTTTGATCAATAATTGGTATCAGCAATATTTACACGATTTATTCATTTTGAGTGAGATATATTACCATGTTCCTACCCTTACCCACCCTATTCAACATCTGGCAGACAGCAATACAGCACAGAGCGAGCCAAACGTAATGACAGCTGAGACATGTCTTATTAGGCTAGCGCCACCGTACCACTAATTTTCCCATGTTTATACTGTATAGCCTAGGCTAGGGCCTAGGCTATATATATTTTTTAGGTACAGTAGTTATTTTTTCCTATGTTTATACTGTATAGCCGCCCGGATTTTTTTTTTGGAAAGTAGGCTAGCCTATGTTACTGTATGTAGTATTTGGGGGTAGGCTATTCTATGGAATTTATCCAGTTTTACACCGGGTCGAAACCATCGATATATTATTTAGACAAATATGTTAGTTAGGTCATGTACTTCATTGCCATATAGGCCTATGTCCACCCCGTCGGTAATTCATTATAAAAAAAACATAAACAGGGAACGTGAGCTGGGTTTAGACCGTCGCGCACCCATAGACAGGGAACGTGAGGTCGTGAGCTGGGTTTAGACCGTCGGCGACTCGGCGAGACAGGTTAGTTTTCGGTTCGGTTAGGTTAGGCTAGGCTAATTTGGACAATATAAAGATGATGTAATTAAATTCATACATCGATTTTATCGTGGTCTACAGGTTTCTTATACCATGTATTTCATTCCTATATGTGTCTAAATGCGCGTAAAAATTTATTACTGATCCTGAAAAAAACAAAATATCCCCTAGGCCTATATCACCTACCTCGCAAGAGGCGGGTGGCTTTGTTTACATCCGCCGCGAAGAAGAAGAAGAAGCGTTGGGGAAAATTTGGTTTTTGCCCCCTAGGCTACTGTTTAAATATATGAGGATTTCAATAAATCTTGATGGGGTGAGCGGGAGGCTTGCCCCCCCCCTACATATTTTGTATCCAACGGCAAACGGTTAGGCTATGGCCAAATAGTTATTTTTCGCGAGTGAAGGGACGTGTTTTTAGATTGTTGTTTAATGGGTAAATATGCATTTACGCCTATTTTCACATAGGCTATCAAAACACCCTTACACAACTCTAGGCCTAAACTAGATATAAACAATCGAAACGATTTTTTAGCAATTTAATTATAGCCTATCATCTAATCATCTTTAAATTGACCGCTAAGTTTTTTGCATTTTCCGATGGGGTTCATAAAAAAACATTACGGTAGGATTTTACGTTTTGATAGTTACAAGCCCCATCGATGTTTGTGTAGCCTCTAGGTATGTTATATAATAGTCTTCATTCCTATATATGTCCTTCCCGTCGCAAATGTATTATAAGGGAGATATAGGGTAAAACACAGAGTCTTGTCCACATAATAACAAGTCCTGTTTTACGGGATTTCTGCTTTATAGATTTTTTTTTTCCCCTCCTACCTAACCTTACTCGGGGGACCTTACAGTTGCGCGATCCAGTGCTGCTTTGGTAATTGCGTACATTTTAGGTTAGTTTCTATCCACGTAGGCCTATTACTTTTAGGTTAGGTTAGGTTAGGTTTCTTAGTTAGGTAAAACAACACTGTAGGCCTAGCCTATAGCCTATCAAAGAAAAAATGCCAAAAAAAAAAAAAAAAACTCGTGACTGTCACACCGTATCAATTTACCAACATTAGGCCTACTAAAAAAAAAAAAAACAAGAACAAAAAATTAAAAATAGGCCTAGGCCTAGCCTACTTTTAAAAATCGACCCCGGTGTAAAACTGGATATTTACCTATTCTATTACCTGCCTTGTTTACACTACTCGCACGCTCGTGATCACGTTTCCGTTTATTTTGACTGCCGTGGGATACAATAATGGGGAAGGTCGGATGTAGCCCGGGCGCCGTACGGTCGTCATAATTACATAGCCTAGCCTAGGTCGATCGCTCGCGGTTAAGTTCCCGTCTAGGCCTGTCTAGGCCTATTTCGACGGCTAGGCCTAGCCTATTTATTCTGTTAGGCTATTTGGAGTATTTGCTCCCTGCTGGCAATAGCCTATATAGCCTAGGCTATGATGATGACAATAAGTAATGGGGGTTGATATTATTGTATCCCATGGGCCATGGCAGTCAAAATAGACGGAAACATGATCGCGAGCGTCCGCGTAATGTAAACACTAAACAAGGCTGGCGGTACACCCGTCACCCGAATACAGTACTAGCCTACATCCTTTACACATTCCCTGATTTTTATCCAATTCCTATTAGGCTAGCCGCAAAACCCGAGCATATATGGAGACAAATTGTATAGCCTATGTTAATGAATATTAACCTAACCCACCGTGGTAAGTGCCGTAGTTCTCTCTTCTTTACAGGGTGGCTCACTAAGGATTTGGTAACCTTTTAGGCTTTACGCTATGCTTTTACGTTTGGGAAATTGGGAGACCTCTCCCCGCCGGCCAAACCCTTGTACCGGCTTACTTGGTCTTGGTGCAAGAATAATAAAGGTGTGGCCTTACGATCGGCTTTCGCTCGTGGGATAAAATGTTATCTACAGTAATATGAAAATGACAGATTGATATAAGATATAAGGAGAGGATGAGGATAATCTATCTATCTATCTATCTATCTATTGCCTGACGCCGCGATCCCCGAAGGGGTGGCCACGAACGAACCGCCCCCATGCACCTCTGTCCCCAGTCAGTCGACACCCCTCCCCCCAACCAGCACCGCCTTCGTTCATGTACTTCCTCACTCCATCCTTCCACCTCTCATTCGGTCTACCTCTCCCTCTCTGTCCCTCCACCTCGCTCTCGTACACCCTCTTAGTCATTCTCTCGCTTTCCATACGTTCCATATGGCCGAACCATCTCAAGTTGTTCCTTTTCACACTTTCCAGCACATCTACCTCCACACCACACCTCCTTCTTACTTCCTCATTAGTCTGTCTATCCCTCCATGTAACTCCGCACACACTCCTTAAGTAATTCATTTCCACTGCTCTCACTCTTGGCCTGAGTCTCTCAACCAACGTCCATGCTTCGCTTCCGTAAGTCAGTGTCGGGATTACCACACTGTCATGCAAGGACTTCTTCACTTTCATACTGACCACCCTATTTCTTGTTACTGCTTTTAGCGTTCCTACAACCCTCTTCCCCTGTTGTACCCTCTCCCGAACTTCTTCATGAGGATAATGAGGCAAGAATATAACTTAGGTGACGCTTATGGGGACATTGAGAAGGAGTACAGAACAAATAATAAAGTTAGACGACAAACAAGGAACGCAGTGAAACTGAAGGAAAGGGAGATAGCAAAGCATGTTAAGGAAAACCCCAAAATATTTTGGAAGTATGTCATGTCAAAATCAAGAACTAAATCGCGCATTGGTGGACTATACAAGGATAATGAAAAGACTCAAAAAGCATCAAGCGACAAGAAGGCGGATATACTCTCTGAACAATTTGCAGGAGTCTTCATTGAGGAGCCTGAAGGAGATTCACCACCAGCCACCACAAGAGATGTACCGGGACTTGAACAGATTGAGATCACACATGATAAGATAAGGAAAGTACTGCAGGGGCTAAAGAGAAACAAGTCTCCTGGACCAGATGGCATACACCCAAGAGTGATTAAAGAATTGATGGAGGAATTACTTGACCCACTCAGGATACTGTACAGTAGTTCACTACAGGAGGGTGTGGTGCCAGAGGACTGGAAAATTGCCCATATTACAGCCATCTTTAAGAAAGGGAACAAATGTGATCCAGGAAATTATAGACCAGTCAGCCTGACAAGTGTGTTCTGTAAGGTTATGGAGTCGCTGTTGAGGGAGGAAATCATCTCACATATGAAAACAAATAAATTATTTAGTAACAAGCAGTTTGGCTTCATTTCTGGTAGATCGACTGTCCTACAGCTAATCAAGGTGTTGGCCACATGGACGGAGACGCTAGACGACAGGCTGGCTGTGGATGTGGTTTACCTGGATTTCATGAAGGCCTTTGACAGGGTACCTCACAAACGACTGATTGAAAAAGTGGCCAGTTATAAGATTGGAGGTAATTCACTGCTGCAGTGGATCCAGAATTTTTTAACGGACCGGAAACAGAGGGTGATGTTAAATGGGGAGGCATCAGACTGGAAGAAAGTTTTGAGCGGCGTTCCACAGGGATCAGTGTTGGGTCCTTTGCTCTTTGTTTTATTTATTAATGATCTTCCAGAAGCGGTCAAGAATGGCAGTGAGGTCTTCCTGTATGCAGATGATACCAAGATCTTCAGAAAGATAGGCTACAAAGCAGTGAAGACAGAAGCTGCAGGAGGACTTGGACGAGCTCGGGGGATGGACCGAAAAGTGGCTGCTAAATTTTCATCCGGATAAGAGCAAGCTAGTACTGTAAATGAGAATCGGAAGAACATTAGTTGAGGATGATGGATATAATTTGTACTCGGACATTAACAGGACTAGCACAGAAAAGGATATTGGGGTGGTTATTGACAACAATTAAGCTCACTTTCTCTGACCACTTAGCTGAAAAAATTAATATGGCAAATACAATTATGGGGCTCATTAGAAGAACTTTTGTCCACCTGGAAGCAGCAATTTTTAAGCCTGTTTACAGCTCTGGTAAGGCCTCATCTTGAGTATACCAACCAGGTATGGTGTTCCCACTTGGTTAAGGACATATAGAGGCGGTGGAGAACGTGCAGCGGAGAGCTACAAAGCTGGTGCCTAACCTAAAGGACATGTCCTATGAAGAGAGATTGAGGAGGCTGGAATGCTGGATCTGCCCACACTGGCATAGGCCTACAGGAGATCCCGTGGCGACCAAAACGAAACCTTCAAGATAAGTTACCGGCAAATATGATCAAGAATGCACCGAGGGTCTCTTTGAGCTGAGGGAGGACAACACCACACAGGGGAACACAATGAAGATTTTCAAACCAAGAGAAAGACTGGATTTGAGAAAATATTCGTTTCCCAACTGTGTTGTTGTTGTTGTTGTTGTTGCTGTTCCCCAAGCTGCCTGGCCGAACAGCCCCAAGGCCCCGAGCAAGGCCAAGGCCATAACCGAGCGCCTCAACAGAACCCTCCCTGCCGACCACAATAAAGCCTGGGTGACTGAAGCCACTCCATGGCGGGGAGCTGAGGAGGGTGCGGAAATGCCCGGGAAACCAAAACCCACCCAAGGCCCTGTGCCCCTCGGCAATTATGAGAAAGTTGAGGGGCAAAGGAAAAATGTGACGCTTTGGCTTCCAATCTTAGTAGATTGGGATCCACGCAAGAGACGCCGTCACTTGAGATCTAGAAAATATATAAGTAAAAGGAACAGTCAGAGTAAGCTATGGGTATGGCAGAGATCGCTCAGTTCTCACTCTGATAGACCAGCCCATCACCATCACCGTGTTGTAAATAATTAGAATGATTTGCCAGAGCGGGTGGTGAGCGCTGATTCTGTGATAAAGTTTGAATCCATGCTTGATAGATTCTGGAAAAATCAGGATGAGGTATAATTATAAAGCACTAATCAAGAACACCACACGCAGCCAACCAATAGTTAGTGTACAGCCTGCCACACTGGAGCCACAGGCCCACTAGGGCCTCTTCCAGGGATTCTACTGTCGAGTTACTGTGAGAACAACAGTAGTTCCCCTTCCACCCTCTAGGCTTTCTGCCCATTACCGTACGCTATATTATACCTAATTCAACCGTGCTCTTTTTCTCCACACCTCTAGAAATATCCTTGACACTTTGTGCCATGATTTAATTCCACGTATTCAGGGTGTTCAAACCCAGCAGGTAGACTAATATCTTGTCTAACCTCCATTCATGCCTTCTCACCACATCATTTCCTAAGGAAAAGTTTAGTGGAATAGAATGTGTATTACACTAAGTACAGCACTATATTTTAAACAAAGAGGGAAAATTAAATTAGCAAAGCATAATGTAGAAAAGGATAATCAAAGAAGTTGGCTTAATATACAGATAAGAGACAATAGAGCCCAGCTCCTACTCCTTTCCTGGTCTCTCCTCAGTCCTCACCCATACTCCTCTCTAACTCTTGCACACTCTCTGTAGGCTACTCTCTTTCTTTTCCACATCCTTTAAGCCCCACCAAATATGTCATTCTGCTATTTTCCTCTTTTTTTAATCTGTTCCCATCTTTCCTCTCTATACATCCCCTCATCTAGCAGACTCTCTAATTCTTCGATCCACGCATGTCTCGCACCGTCACTATATGCTCCAGTTTCTTCAACTTTCTCTCCTTCAACCTAGCATTCTTCACACATCGTCTGGCCCCCATTCCACCTCCAAGTTCCAAAGTTTATCTCCTATGCCCCTGTTTTTACCTTAAACAGTAAATTTGACCCTATATAGCTTCAATCATATAGATATGTCTCTTCTTTGCTTTTTCCCTCTTATCTCCCCCTACCCAATTTTGTCTCATCCCTAGTTTCTTCTGTCTTGCTCTATTCTCTTTCCCACCCACCCACTCATACACCCTTCTAATCTATGTATCCTCCTTAAATCCCTCAATTCTAACTCTATATTATAACATATACACTTTACTTATACATTCCTGCAATGTACTCCTCCCCATATCTCCTCTTACTGCCTCCACTGCTGTCCATCCCTTTGCTCCTAAGCCAACCCTACTCTCTCCAGTCCCTGTAGGGTACACCCTATTACCAGAGCTCAACCGATCCATTACTCCCAGTACTATACTCCTACTCTTTTCCACAACCCCCGAACCACCTTCATATCTATTCAGTCTCTACCACATCATTATCCAGCCTGATCCACATTCTTTCACCTTTTCCTACTAAATCCATCCACTCCAACCCAGACCCCCTAATATACTTATATTCACTTACTTCTTTCATTCACCTTCCACCTAAAACCCATTCTCTAGGACTTGTTCACAATAATTACTTTACTCTCCTCTCCATACCTACCAACCTCTTCCAACATCCTTTTTAACCCATCTTCTCTTTGCTATCAACATATTACATCATCCGCAAAAGTTAGCATCCCTAACATTTGTCACCGACCTTAATTTCTTCCCCGCCAGTTTTCTTGATCCTCTAGGTTAGCGGCCCTGTCAAGGGCTGCCTCTGTTGTCAAGTTCTTTATTTTGAGATCGGACCGGAGTACCCAAGCCCACGTCATTCTATGTCCACCCCTACGCGCAGCTCCCCCCACGTTCACAGTCCGGCTCTTCACCCAGTTTTGATCTTCCAATCTCTCCACATGTCCAAACTATAACCAAGTCGGCCCGTGCGCATCACTTCACTTACACTCCTAATGCCCATACGCCTTCTCAATTCTTCACTCGATACACTGTCCCTAAGATTAACCCCACACATCCACACAAGGAGATGGGCTGGTCTATCAGAATGAGAGTTGAGCGTTCTCTGCCATACCCATAGCTTACTCTGTCTGTTCCTTTTACTTATATATTTTCTAGATCTCAAGTGACGGCGTCTTTTCCGTGGATTGACCTCCCTACTGCCAGCCCTGGCAGATTGGGAGTCAAAGCGTCACATTTTTCCTTTGCCCCTCAACTTTCCCTTTATAATTGCTGAGGGGCACAGGGCCTTGGGTGGGGCTTTTGTTTCCCGGGTGTTTCCGCACCCTCCTCAGCTCCCCGCCTTTGAGTGGCTTCGGTCACCTGGGCATATTAGTGGCAAGCTGGGAGGGTTCTGTGGGGGCGCTCAGTTATGGCCTTGGCCTTGCTCGGCCAGACAGCCTGAGGAACAGCAACAACAACAACAACAACCCCACACATCCATCTTACCATTTTCTTAAAATTCTCATTCCGTTCCATTCTATTGATATCCTCCACTTTAACCGGCCATGTCTCCGAAGCATAGGTCATTGCGCTCCTAACACACAAGTTATACACCTTCCCTTTAAGGTGGGGTGGGAATGCACCCTCTCATGGTCAGGAGTGGCAACAGCTCTCTAAACTTTCCCCAGCCACTTCGGACTCTAGCAATGGAGCTATAGCTTCTTTCCATAGTTCCACACCCTACTCCACTAATCATGACTTTTGTTTTATCCATGTTAACTCTTAAGACCCTTATTTGCCAAACCTTCCCTCCATCTTTTGAACTTCGCCTATGCTTCCTGCACACTATCTGCGATAACTAGATCATCTGCATATAACAGCTTTATGCATCCTGCCTTGTCTCCTTGCCTTTTCCTACCATATACTCCGCTGCATGTCTGCCTGCCGAGATCGGAACCTTTCCGGGTGCATGGTCGGGGGCCGGGGAGGTGCTGGAGGGACCTTGGTGACCCTGGTCTCTGGGTCTTCTCCTGGATGACCTAGATGTGTGTGAATTTGTATTTTGTTTTTGTGTGTTCATTGTTGTTTTTTTTTTTTTTTTTTGGTGGTATCCCTATTCTTGCTGTCTTGAGTCTATTGTCAATGTGTAAGTTTTTAAGAGGGATATATGTTTTTCATAATATTGGTAGAGATTGGGAGACCGGTTTCGGTTTGCTGATGACACAGGCTTGGTGGCGGATTCTGAGGAGAAACTGCAGCGAGTAGTCAGAGTTTGGTGTGGTTTGTGGGAGGAGGAAGCTGAGGGTCAATAAAAGTAAAGTGATGGTGTGTAATAGAGGTGCTCGTAGATGTGAGGCTGGATGGGGAAATACTGAAATAAGAGGAGTGAATAGGAGGAATGATAAGCAGGTACGGAGGTATGGAAATGGAGGTAAAACAAGAGTATGTGAAGGAAGATAAGTTTTCGGAGCAATGGGAAGTATGTGAAAGGTGAGAAATCTTGGAATGAAAGTTAAAAGTGCAATGTATCAAGGAATAGTTGTACCAATAGTGATGTATGGGGCTGAGACATCGGCACTGAAGGAAAGAGATAAGAAAGCTGGATGTTGTTGTTGTAGTACTTCCCCAGACTGTCTGACCGAGCAGTCCCGAGTCCGGTTGACCGAAGCTCGCCAGATGTTCATGTCCCCGAAGGGGCCAGGGTGAGATGAGATCTGTATCTGAGAGGGCAGTGGGGAAGGGGATCATCAGTCCACGGGCTTGTACCCCCGGGTCAATGTCACCACCGTCCGCAGCCCCTTGCAGTGCCACCTAATCGGGCGATCTCGCCAGCACCTAGAAGGAAAAGTAGTACAGAGAAATGGCTAAGGTAGGGTAGAGGATGCCAAACCTCACTCTGGATAGGACCAGCCCTCACCCGAGAAAGCTGGATGTGATGGAGATAAGCTGCTTGAGGAATATTCTTTATTTTTATTAATCTCACCACAACACCCCCAATGAAATTAATTAAAGTATATATGATCCACCGGGATTCGAACCCGGGTTATCACACACAGATTTTTGCCACCTTAACCATTACACCACCAGGACAGTTAAAGGTTTATGCACACGCCTAAGACTTATTATCCATTCTCGAATACTGGATATTAATCTAATCATGTTCATATTCCCAACCGCGCTATGGTAGCCTACTGTTTAAGAGAGGAAAGAATATTCATGCGGCACAGATCATATAGACCGGCCTCTCGACGAAATATCCCTGAACCTACTAATAATCTTTATTTTTATTAATCTCACCACAACACTCCCAATGAAATTAATTAAAGTACTGTATATATGATCCACCGGGATTCGAACCCGGGTTATCACACACAGATTTTTGCCACCTTAACCATTACACCACCAGGACGGTTAAAGGTTTATGCACACGCCTACGACTTATTATCCATTCTCGAATACTGTATATTAATCTAATCATGTTCATATTCCCAACCGCGCTATGGTAGCCTACTGTTAGTGTGAAGTGACTCGTAGAGATAGATTGAGGAATGAAGAGATAAGTAGAAGAGTGGGGCAGCAGGAACAATTGTCGGCCAGAATGGGCTGAAGGGTGCTGTGCTGGTATGGACATGTTGAGCAAATGGAAAATGAAAGGCTTACAAAGAGAATATGTTAGTCAGATACAAGGGGAGGTAGGAAAACTACGTACCTCTATGGAGATGGAGAATATGTGTCGTACAAGCATTGGAAGACAGAGGAATGACTATATAGATCAGGGAGAAGTGGTAATAAATAGGAATGAATGGAGAATGCTAGTGAATACATGAGCGAAAACGCGGTCGTTTGGACTAGATATTAGTCAGTCAGGCGCCTGGCCTGGTTAGCCGATATACTGTATATGAACGGTACGCCTGGATGCGTGGTGGGCGGGCTTGTGGTGTTCAGAGCATTCATGTTTGCCTGCTGAGACCAGAACCTCTCCGGAAAGTCTGAGACCAGGGAATCTTGCTGGAGACTCCAAATGGGCCTGAGTCTCTGCATCTTCTCCTGGGCGCCTAGATGCGTTTCTTATTTTATTATTTTTATTTATTTTATTTTATTTTTTGTGTTGTCCTTGTTTGGGCTCTGTCTTCAGTCGGCCAACCCCAGCTATGGGGTATGTGCCTGAGTATATAAATAGATTGATAGCTACCACTGCTCCTTTAGAATTTCAGTAATAGATATGTAGTCAATGAAGTCCACCATAACACACAATATGGTGGTACAGTCGCGCTAATAAGTGATGTCTCGGCACCAAGTATATTTTGATCAATAATTGGTATCAGCAATATCTAAGCTTCATTTATTCATATACTGTAGAGTGAAATATACAAACATGTTCCCACACTTACCCACCCTATTCAACACCTGACAGACATTAATACAGCACAGAACAAGCCAAACATAATGACAGCTGGGACATGACTTATTAGCGCGACCGTACCAGGAGGGATAGACAGACCAATGAGGAAGTACAAGAGCGGTGTGGTGTGGATGTAGATATGCTGGAAAGTGTGTATGAAAAGGAACACCTTGAGATGGTTCGGCCATGTAGAACATATGGGAAGTGCTAAATTGATATTTGCAGTGATTTTGATTAGTACCTTTGTCTTTATATTGTGTCGTTCCCATTTTGGTGTCTTTATTTTGCAAGTTTTACATTATAATTCACTCTCCATATACTGTATACGCTCCATATTACCGACCCACCTCAAGGTGTAAGGGGTTTGTAAGTGTTTCTGAAACCCTCAAAGAAGCCCCGCTCAAGTTTTTTGCAGCATTATAAATTTGATGTTAACGTCACAGAAACTACACGTGTGATTTGCTTCAGTTTATTAGCTCAAGATATATACATGAGGAAATATATACTATGAAAATAGAGTTGCTGCACATAGCAATACTGTACCTTAACTTATATATGGGAAACATGATGGCAAAATTGTCCCTTGCTTTGGGATAATTGCGACAAATTTCAGTGTGACAAGTTTCCCCTTTCCTGTACTCAGTTTCAGCGACAGAAAATTACGGCCCACTAATAAGGCAATATTTTCAGCCGATTGAATTGTGCGACCGTGATAATTTAAATCTTTGTAAGATTAATGATTAAACACGAGACATTAGAAACGGTCGCAAAAGGTAATCGACTGGAATTATTGACATATAGCTGGGCCGTTATTTGAGTTGCTGACTCCGAGTATATTACCTTTAGTAACATGAACGATAACTTACCTTACACAGTCATTGTTTACTGCCCTGATGGTGTAATGGTTAGTGCTTAAAATCTGTATCTGGTAACCCAGCTTCGAATCCCGGAGGATCATAGGCTTACTTTCATTAATTTATTTGGGAGGTTTTTGGTGTTGGAGTGAAATTAATAAAAATAGATTATACTCTCAGCTTTTTATGTATGCATGTAAACTCCCAAACTCTCTGGGTTATATTCATTCGGCCCCATTCAGCCTACTGATTTAAGACGTTTATCCCCATCCAGATGTCGATTCATTCCTGGCGAGCGATAGCAAGCCAGCATTTATGGAGAAATCCGGCATTGCCCGAGACATTTTTCTATTGAAAAATTTACAAATTTAGACTGCTGTCAACAATTTTTTTTTAAATATGCTGGCTCGCTACCGCTCGCC
Source organism: Paralithodes platypus (assembly GCA_032716605.1). Taxonomy (NCBI): domain Eukaryota; kingdom Metazoa; phylum Arthropoda; class Malacostraca; order Decapoda; family Lithodidae; genus Paralithodes; species Paralithodes platypus. Next base: position 25,906,897 of record CM064563.1, read on the forward strand.
AGGAAAAATCGACACCTAGATGGGAGTAAACGTCTTAAAACAGTATCCTGAATGGAGCCAATTAACCCTTTCACGCATTTATGACGCAGAGGTTGCCAGATTAGCAATAAGAAATATTTCTCTCTCTTATAATTACCTCTCCAAAATTAGTTTTCTGCCCACAGCTAACTCAAAGACAACTGCAGAGGTTGAAGTAACTAAACTAAAGGTTTCTAAATACCCCCGATGGTAAAGGCTTTAAAGTATCCCCAATAGGCTCAAAATCGCGTCATATGTCGGAGAGGGTTAATACAACCCAGAGAGAGAGAGAGAGGGAGTGTACAAGCCCGTTACACTTACCATATACAGTATATGACCGGTGACCACGTTGTTGCAATATTTATTTGGTCGTCACTGTATTTTATAGATTTGTTCAATTGTATATTTTTAACATTGTGAGGATCCTGTTTTGGTTCGTTAGTTTTGCAAGTTTTACATTTATATTTCTTGTTTCAATAATTTGCCTACTTGTGAAGGGAATATTTTTTCTTGCATAGTAATTTTGCTTTGCTATTAACTTAGTTTTGCTTGTTTAAATTATAATGTAAAACTTGCAAAATAAACAAACCAAAACTTTACGAACACAGTAAAAAGACAAAATAAATTATTGTTCCTTAGCACAAGATGTCTTTCTCTGATCCACACATATATGACGGTTTCATGAAGCATTTATGAGAGCACCTACGGTAGGTTGCTGGAGACCATTTCTATGATTGGGATAGTAGAGGTCCTCTCCAGGGAGCTTAGTGCTGCCCAGCCTGTCTTCTTTATATATGTAACATACTATGTGGTACCAACTCTGTAAATTGCTAACTGAATAAATATTATTATTATTATTATTATGTATACATTTTTTGTTAGGCTATACATTAATTGTTATTTATTAATTGTAACATATTAAGATTCTGTTTAGCTTTTTTTTTTTTTTTTTTTCCATACCTTAGTTAATGTTTTGTTGGCTATGCATAGCATGCATTTCAGTAACATTGTCAAGTTTCATAAATACATCTCACATCCTCATGCCTTTCCCTGCCCATGTTGCCTACCTGGTTAAGCATGTGAGAAGTATCCTTGGACATGACTTGTTTGGTGTCGATTTCTTTGTTGTTTATTTGTCCGAGATCTTTTACTCCGACTTTGAGTACCATATCTTCTTTGGCCCTGAAGATTTGGCCCTGAAGATCTATTCATGGCTTTTTCCACTAGCTTATTCGCTTGGTTATGCTGCTTCAGGAATGATTGAACTTCTTTCCATGTCTCTTCTGACATAATGTGACGAGTGTACACATTGGATTTAACCACTCTATCCTTGATGTCATTGGGTAGGTTATTGCAGAAATAGAACCTATTTTCTTGACGGGCTCGTACCGCCTCATAAATTGCCTGTCTGACATCCCCCATAATCGTTCGTGAATTGACTAATGATATTCGACGGATGTAATCAAGAGCCTGTCTAGACTGCTTGGAGGTCACCGACTCAGTCACCCGGAGTAGAGTTGATGACAATTGTCGGGTTACAATGAAAGAGGAAAGAACTCTACAGACTTTTTGGCGGACACGATAGTCTTTTTCTATCATACCATTGGTCGGCGCCATTAGGAGCTTGTCTGAAAATGATCCAAATGAAAGCTTAGGTGCCCTTATAAAGTCCCAAAATTCATCTGAAAGGCCGTCTGAACGCATTACAAAAAGGGATGCAAGATGGTAATACTCTTGGTATTGGGGTATTCTGATTCGGGTTGAGTCAATTGTTTTTGCAAATAATGCTGCCTCTTTCTCCCACTCTGACCAAGGGCCATCGCCAAAGTTTGAGAGGTGTAAAACTGGGGCACCAAACTCGTCCTGCTGAGTGGAACAATGGACAGACTCGGTTAATGCTGAAAGTGACTTAAAGTCATTGTGCCCGTCGGATTCTGAGAAGTCCGGCCATGTCTTTAATTGTTGGGAGGTGGTTGTTTCCAAGACATTACATGTAGAGTCAAAGTAACGAATATCAGTGAAATCCGGCCATGAAGATGTTGCAGGTTTTTGTTTAAAAGAAAAATACTGAGCGTCTGAGCAGTGAGGGTAGGCTTTAACATCAACATGTAAGACCTTTCCAGCCGGATCAAGAGCTCGGAATTGTTGCCGGGTATTCACTTGTACTTTCCATGTCGTCGGTAAAGCTAGTTCACCGAGCGGTAGAGAAGTGGCTCTTTCAGGATGTGAAGGAATTACGTCGGACCAATTTTTACAGTCACCGTACAAGAGTAACTGATTCTGTTTATTTTGTTTAGTATCCTTATTTAATGCTGGGGCTGATTTTGCAAGAGCTAGTTTACCTGGTGGTGACTTTATAACTAATTTTGCAAGAGCTTGTTTAGCTGGTGGTGACTTTATAGCTGATTTTGACAAAGCTTGTTTAGCTGGTGCTGGTTTTGTTGTCGGTTTTGTGAGAGTACGTTTACAGAGCTTAGCTGGAGGTAAATCTTCATCCTCCTTAGCAACAGCAGCAGCACTTCTTTTCATTGGTGTTGATTTCTCAGCGGCCGGTTTTATGACCGCTGATTTGCGGATTATAGGTGGAGGTGGTGGAGGGATTTCGTTATCATCTTCTCTTTCTTTATTCTCTTTCTCATCATTATCATCATCGGTTGCAGTCCAGTTTGATGAAGGAGATCTAGTTAGAAGCTGTTCCAGATAATCTTCCATGTAATTTAAATTATCATCATCTTCATGTTTACTTTCCTCATCTGGTCTCTCTTCTTCTTCCTCTTTGTTATCTAAATCCTCCTCTCCTTCATGTTCACTGCTCTCCTCTGCTCTCTCTTCTTCTTCTTCTTCTTCTTCTTCTTCTTCTTCTTCTTCTTCATCAACTCTCCACTTGCTCCGACTTGATTTATGAGGTTTAGTTGGAAGGTCCTGATCTTCCTCCTCATATTCTGAATCTTCTTTGAAGCTGTCTTGGTCCTCGCCATTATCTACGCTCTTGGTGCCTTCACAACTGGGGGAGGAAAAACGTCATTAAGGGAGGATGGGGTGATTTTTATGGCCCCCTTCTCCCTCAAGTTTAGTCCATTAGTTTTATATTTTAAGACGTTCGGTCCATTAGTTTGGCGATTTTACGACTTTACACCTCATTTCTTTGTCAATAGTGAGAGTTTTTAGGGTTTTTTTTTTTTACAGGTTGACAGAAGTCTAGGGAGGAAATTAAAATATGAGCGTCCTCATAAGAGAGCAAGCGTCCTCATATGAGCCAAGGCCTAAAAAAAAAAAAAAAAAAAAAAAAAAAATCCCAGTAGCACTCAAAACAAAGGAATATGTGATTAAGTGAGATAATTCACCTCCATACCTCCTATCACTCCTCCACATGTGTCAAAATGGGCTAAACATGAGGCAGAAGGGGGTCCAGAAAAAAAAAATCTTAACCCTCACCGAACGGTGATTTAAACTTTCTGCCAGCACTGGATCCGGGTGAAACAGTGAATTCTTGGGACTTGGGCGCGCTTAAAAATACTGCAAGCAAAAAAATAGTGCAAGCAAAAAAAATGGCTTAACCTAGGTTATACTGTAGAGTATATATTGTATATCCAGAGGCAGTACTAGTTATTATCTGGTGATGGTTGATGACTAATTAGTTAAGGTATCAAGATCATTGTCAAGTTTGCTGGCACTACCTATAGTGTAAAGTCAGTGAAAGTAGGCTAGCCTAAAAAAACAGATCGGATGCGGAAATACCCTGAGCCAACCAGGCCAAGTGGGATATCTCTATCGGTCTAACTGGTAAGGTGTCTGCCTCACAACCCAAGGGTCGAGAGTTCGTGCCTCCACCAGGGCTTGATATTTTCGGGAGGCTATTCCCGCATCTAACAAAGTTTAGGCGTGTTGGTAAAATTGTTCAGATGGTTGAGAGCAAGATCGGAGCTCCATAAATCCTCTTTCGGGTATGGTGTAAAAAAACTATTCCTACAGGCCTGTAGGAATTCCTGTTATGTAGAAATAACGCTTAATAAAATATTTTTAAATAAAAGAACACAATCCACCACATAGGGTGCACATCACTACATGAGCAAGTTAATCTGGTGCCCAAGCAAACATATAGAGTGGAGAGCACGCTCATATGTGAATCTGCTTGACCTGGGTTCGATCCCAGCTGTGGCGGACATTTAGTGGGTGTGGTAGTACGTCCTAGCATGTATATCATGTTCGCACCCAGCCGGGGGACACCTCGACGACGTATACAGACTATTAACACACATACCAAAAAAATCACACAAAATTTGGACACAACAAAGAAACTACCACCACAGTATATAAACAATACATAAGATCAGTGATGGAATACGCAAGCCCAGCCTGGGTTTCTAACCTAGCTGAAACACATCATAAGACCTTACAGACTATTCAAAACAAAGCCCTGAAGATCATTACAGGCTGCACAGCTACTGCACCCACAGATCACCTACATCAAGAAACCAAAATCCTCAAAGTCAAAGACCATCTGGACATGAGAGGCACTCAATTCCTGGCAGCAGCCTCCACGAACCAAGACCACCCACTAAACTACATGGCAACACACCCACAGACACCAAGAAATATCAAAACAACACCCAGCACACGGTATCACACACAATTATTGTCCTCTCTCCCTCCCTGCCCACCCCGAACCAACTTCCAGAAGCACATCCATACTCATATCTCTCGCCGATCCATCCACTCACTCACAGACAACACGCAGCTGCATGCATGACATCCCAAAATCCATCCTTCCGAATCCTCCCTTCCTCGCGAGGACAGTGTCCACCTGGCCAGGCTTAGATGCGGACACCATCCAGCTCTCCTGAGCTATCAGAAGAGACTGGATGACTCCGTTGTTGACGCCTGCCCGGGATGTAACACAGCACCCGATACCATTAAACACATCATAGAAGACTGCACTTCACACAACCACTTATGCCAACAACACAATCTACACTCAATGAGAGCTCTGTGGGAAAGCCCGATCGTGGCCATGGCCTTCCTCAGGGACTCGGGGCTGTTCGGCCAGGCAGCTTAGGAAACAACAACAACAACAACACCCCTTCTCTGCTATCTACACTCTCCCAGCTGTATGGTCCTAGTGTACTGTCTGATGGCGTTAATGAGTTTCGAAATGTAAGATATAACATATAACTATATAATATGCATGGATATTCATAGGCTTCATATTTATTCATATTTATCTTTATTACATATACATATACAGTAAAATCCCGCCCATCCGGCCCCCTCCAATCCGGAATCCCAAGACATCCGGACAGGCATTCGGGTTCTGACACATGTCTCACTATAATACAGTCTCAGACATCCGGACAAGTCCGGATGTCTGGGGAGTTTATGAGGCTTTATTCGGTCAACAACAACCTTTATATTCGGCCATATATCCCAGCCATCCGGACAAGGCCGGATGGCAGAGAAAAAAAAACCACCGGACCGAAGACCGAACAGCATTGTGGGTAAGTTTTCATTCGCGCCAAAAGTATTGTTAACGTCTAGTCAGGTGGTCCGCCCCAAGCGTCGTGCTTCATCTGGATATTATCCCCGTGTTTGTGCTATTATTTCTACTCGCCTGCCCCACCAAGATGGATAGTGATGTTGTGATGACTTCCAAGGAAGCGGAGAGTGGAGAGAAGGCTGGTGAGGCTTGTGAGAAGGTTGTTAACCCCTTCACCACCTATACGTAATTTTCAACATAGAATATTCTGGTTAACATTAGACGATTTTCTTTAGCTTATAATCTACCTCTATGACTGAAATGGGTAAATACGATCTCAATAAACCCTCTGAATAACATAGGTCCTTCTGAAACTGCATAATATCGTCTATCTTTACCCTGAATAAAGGTAAAATTACGTCATGGTGCTGAAGGGGTTAAAAGTTGATTAGGCTAAGTTATGCCTCAATATCTGTGGTGAGAAAATAAAAAGTTCAGTTCTGTTTTTAAGTGGCAAAAAGTGTTCAGTGTTCTAACGTGTTCAGTACATGAAAAATGTGCTACAGTTGCAATCATTGTTTTTGTATGGCACCTCCACTACCACCCTCTCCACTCCACTTACAATACAGGTCAGTAAGAAAGAGATAGGTTCTTATTTTATGTACATTACACTAATTTCTTTTTTCAGATCCAGTTTATTTAGATTAGGAAGGTACTGGACAGTACAAGTTAGCAATCCGGACCTCATTATATCTGTCATCCGGAGTAGTCCGAATTAGAGAACCGGACATAATTATCTCTGACATCCGGAATTGTGCGGTTCATAGGGGTTTGTGTGGGACCTATCCGGACCTCGCCAGATCCGGAATTTTGGCATTTCCGGACAGGGTTTCCCCCCAATTAGTCCGGTTGGGAGGGGTTTTACTGTACATAAGTGGTAATACATCGGTCGAGGCGGTGGTGGGAGGCGGACGCATTTTTTGAGGCTCCGGCATATTATCATGGGCACGATTAAATATCACGGAATTTCGAGAGCATACTGAGCGACCGAGGAGAGGAAGGAGTAGTGAAGTGTTTGGAAGATAAATTTGTGTGGTAGAGGGGTGATATATATTTTAAAAAAAAAAAAAAAAAAAAAAAAAAAAAAAAAAAAAAAAAAAAAAAGTAGTTTAACCTCTGAAGTACGCATGGGGGGTATAAGACACCTCTGCCTGTGCGCATGTATTTGAGCTGTTTCCATCACTAAAATATTTATTTTACCATAAATAGCATTAATACTTCTCCATATGCGCCTATTATAGGTTGATTATAAAGGTAAATGTTACAACAATAAAACAAGTGGAAACAGCGTTTGGATGGTCAAAATCGGCGATACAGGCCGGGAGTTACATAATGTATGGCTGAGGCAACCTCCTTTCCCGCCACTTTCCTCCACCTCTGGAGAGACACTGTCGATCGATACTCTCTCTCTCTCTTGCTAACAGTGATGACAATGCCCTGCTTGCAACTCGCTAATGTTAGCACGAAAATATACCACAGAATAAGGGAATAACAGGGAAAATAGGTGATAACTGAAGGAGGGGAGGAAAGTGGGGAAGGAGGGGAGGTAGAGGAGTGATATTTTGCATGGCCCAGGGGCAAAAAAAAAAAAAAAAAAAAAAAATCTGTTTTAAATATTTTTTTTCCCCCTGACTCTTAAGAGTCTTCCCACAGTCCGCCGGGGGAACTCTTAAGAGTCTTCCTGCAGTTCCCGGGTTAACAACGGGTCAGCTGGAGTTGTGATTGTAAACAAACATGGCGGATGGAACGGCGGTAATTTAGGAGACGGAAGAAAGGTTAGGACGGTTTCGCGGGTTTAGGAGTACAGATAAGAAGGTAGAAGAGATTAGTAATGCTGTGAAGGATTTGGAAAAGTGGAAGAGTGATACGGAGAAATGGAAGGGGGACATTGGTGAGAAAATCAAGGTATTGTGCGAACTATGTGGTGCGTCGGGTGGGGCAGGGAATAGGCTTAGTGAAGGGAGCGAATGTAGGCCTATTTCGGAAGTTAATAATAACCTAGAGATGGTATTATAAAGGGTAGAGGAATTGGGAGCAGAGAATATGGCACTAAAGGAGCAGCTGAAGGAATACGAAGGACGATTCAAGGAAGTGAAGGAGTCAACTGCATGGACGGTGGTAGGTGAACAGAAAGTTAAGGATTTGGAGGAAATTGTGAAAGAACAAAAGGAAGAAATTAATAAGACAAAGAAATGTTTTGAGAGTGCAGTCGTAGGTGTCATGAAGAACAAGGAGAATGTCGTGAGGGAGGCCATGAACAGGGATAGAGGTGTAATCATGCATGGAGATATAGAGGCTCATATGAATGATAATGGAGTGAGAAAAGTGAGAGATATGGAGAAAGTGAAGGAGGTCATGAAAGCTGTGGATGTAGATGGATGTGGATTGGATGGGCAGGTGGAGGAAGTCAGTAGGATAGGTAGATATAGAAGGGGGGAGATGAGACCTATACGGGTACAGTTTAAAACCAGGGCAGTGGCAGAGACAGTGACAAATTTTAGTTGGAGACTAAACACAAATGAAGAACTGAAACATATAAGACTAAAGAAGGATTTGAGCATAGAACAAAGATAAAGGAACTACAGGAAAAGGCTGATGAGGGAAAATGGAAAGTTGGGTGAGGAGGATAAGAAGTTTTTCTGGAGAGTGAGGGACGGGAAATTGAAGAAGTGGTTTATACGAATAGAAGGGAGAAGGAGATCTGGGAGGGAAGAGAATGTGATAGAAGTTGTGGCAGAGGGGGAGAGCAGGGTGGAAGCATCTCGGGGAGAGACAGGAGAAGCTGCAGACCCAGTACCGGTAGTGTTAGGGGGGGGATTAGGGCACGGACAGGAGGAGCGGGATGATGTAGCTGCTGGAGGAATGGTAAAAAGATTAAGGATTATGTTTAGTAATGTTGATGTGTTTACCCAGGACAAGAAAAGAGAACTGATATGTAGGTTGCAGTATGAAGAGGAAAAACCTGATGTCATAGCCTTACAGGAAGTAAGACCAAAAAAATGCTAGAATTGAAAGGGAACTGGTGGAGTATAGTTTGGAGGGTTTTGAGTTGTACGAGAGGAATGCTATTAGAGCAGAGGTTGGAAGAGGACTGTTTATTTATATAAGAAAAGAGCTTAAGGTAAATGAGGTGGATTTGAGACAGCAGTATTGCGAGTATTTGTGTATTGAAGTAAAATGTGCAAGAGGGTCAATTCTAATTGCCTCTATATATAGAAACCCAAATAATAATAGGGAAGAGGATGATAACCTACTGAAAGCAATGGAGGAAATAGATAATAGAGAGAACAAATATAAGATATTGATAGGAGATTTCAATTTGCCAAGGATCAACTGGGCAAATTATACTACTCCAGCAGGACAGAGTAGCCTAGAATACAAGTTCATAGAAAAGTGAGAGATTGTTTTTTAACGCAACATATTACGGAGATAACAAGATACAGAGATGGGACGCAGGGGAGTGTACTAGATTTGATATTTAGTAATGAGGAGGATATAGTGGAAGATGTCAATGTGGATAGCCCTATAGGTCGTAGTGACCATGCCAGTATAAGTTTTAGTTGCAATGTTAAAACAGAGAGGGATAACAGAAGCAACAACAAAATATATACATGTATGATAAGAGCAGATTATGAGCTGCTGAGGTGTTTGGACATTGACTGGGGGGAGTACTTGAACGGGGAAGACACTGAAGGAATGTGGAGGAAGATTACTCAAAACTGGAGAATGCTATATCCAAATGTGTACCAGTAAGAGAATATAAGGATAAAACAAAATTAAGGAAAAGAACGAACCCAGAATTGCCAATGAAAAGAAAGCTTTGGACATTGATAAGAAGGAAGAAACATTTGTGGGAAAGACTAAAATTGTTAAAAAAGAATAATGGGTCTAGTATAGAAACTAAAGAAGTGATTTGGAACGCAGACAAATAAACAATAAAATAAGGTGGGAGACAAGGAGGGGGGTGAAGGAGAGGGAAAGAGAGATAGCAAGAAATGTGAAGGATAATCCAAAAATATTCTGGAAGTACATTCAGGAAAAGTTAACAAGAAGAGTAGGTATACCAGAACTGATAGGAGACTCAGACAATAAGAATAGAGCAGAAACTGATAAGGAGAAAGCAGAGGTGCTTGGGAAATATTTTGGGGAGGTACTTACAGAGGAGTCGGATGATGCAGTGCCTACTATTCCCATCAAACAGGCACCAGCACTAAAACTAATAGTTTTCCCATGCTAGAATTAGGAGTGCAATAGGGAATATGAACAGAAGTAAGTCCCCGGGACCGGATGGGATACATCCAAGAATCATAAAGGAAGGAGGCGAGATGTTAGTAGAACCATTAATTTTTTTATTTGAGGTATCTTTTAATACAGGACAAATCCCGATGGACTGGAGAGAGGCAAACATAACAGCTATTTTAAAGAAGGGAAAGAGAAATGACCCAGGAAACTATAGACCTGTCAGTTTGACAAGTGTTGTGTGTAAACTAATGGAAACTGTAATTAGAGAAGGAATAATGGAACAAAAACAAACCAACTTTTCAGTGAGAGACAGTTCGGATTCTTGCCAGGGAGGTCGACGGTATTAGAGCTAATTAAGGTGGTAGATGATTGGATGCAAATTCTGGAGGATGGGAATGTTATAGACGTGGTATACTGCAATTTTATGAAGGCCTTCGATAAGGTCCCACATAAAAGGCTAATAGATAAAATTAGAAGCTATAGTATAGGAGAGAAATGTGTGAAATGGATAGATGCCTTCCTGAAAGATCGGAGACAGAGGGTACTGGTGAATGGAATAGGCTCGGGGTGGAGGGAAGTTGCAAGTGGGGTACCTCAGGGATCTGTGTTGGGACCACTACTGTTCGTTATGTTTATCAACGACTTGCCTGAAGTTATAACTAATGGAAGTGAGATATACTTTTATGCGGACGACACCAAGCCGTATAAAAGAGTGAGGAGTAAGGAAGATGTGGAGGGAATGAAGGGATGGTCTGAACATTGGTTAATGCCTTTTCATCCAAAAAAATGCAAGTACATGCAGATTGGGACAAGCAAGACATACAGTATGTATGAAGCGATGGAGGAAGTGAATTCAGAAAAGGATATAGGAGTAGTGATAGACAAAAGTTTAATATCTCAGAACATTTAGCGGAAAAGATAAATAAAGCCAATAGAATTGTAGGGCCGATAAGGAGGACATTCGTGTCAATGGATGAAGAAATCTTCAGGAATCTCTATACAGCGCTGGTTAGGCCGCACCTGGAATATGCGAACCAGGTGTGGGCTCCATATATGGTAAAGGATATAGAAGCAGTGGAGAAAGTGCAGAGGAGAGCTAGTAAGCTGGTACCAACGTTGAAGAACGCGGACTATGAGCAGAGGTTGAGGACACTGGGACTTCCGACGCTGGCATATAGGAGAAAGAGAGGGGATATGATAGAGACTTTTAAGAGTGTCAGGAAAGTATGATGAGGATGTGTGTGAAGGTATCTTCTTGATGCGGGAGGGAACAAGAACGAGAGGACACTCTTAAGAAAATTTACAAGGAAAGGAATAGGCTTGAAAAGGCAAAGAACTCTTTTTGTGATAGAGTGGTAAATGAGTGGAACGCACTGCCCCAGTATGTAGTCGATTCCGAATCAGTAAGGAAGTTTGAAAGTAATCTTGATAAAGCATGGGGGAAGACAAGATTTGAAGTTTGATTACAAAGCAAAAATACAGAATAGTAAAAATGTTGCGTCTGCTACCTCCGCCGCCAACACCGTGAACGACCGCAGCATTGCAAGTACTGGCACTGAGCTGGATACACAGGCCTAGTTTGCCTTTTTCCAGAGGATCTACTGTAAGATACTGTAAGATAAGTAGTAATAAACAGGAATGAATGGAGAATGCTTGTGAATAGTTGAGTGAACATGTGGTCATTTGGGGGGAGGGGTCGGGCGCAAGTTGGACTAGATAATAGTCCATCAGGCGCCTGACCCAGGGAGACGGTTTATTATGAAGGGTGCACCTGGAAGTGTGGTGGGCGGGCTTGTGGCTTCGGCTCCGCTGCATGTCTGCCTGCCGAGATAGGAACCTCTCCGGCTGGTCGGGGGCCGGGGAAGTGCTGGAGTGACCTTGGTGACCCTGGTTTCTGGGCCTTCTCCTGGATGACCTAGATGTGCGTGAATTTGTATTTTGTTTTTGTGTGTTCATTATTTTCTGTGGTGTTGTCCCTATTCTGGTTCTGTCTTGAGTCGGCCACACCCAGAAAAAAAAAAAAAAAAAAAAAAAAAAAAAAAAAAAAAAAAAAAGGCAAGGGAATAGTGGGTATTGGGCCTGAGTATATGGATGGATGGACATATACTTATATATTATTATTATTTACGTTGGGGTGGGGTGGGGGGGGGGGGGGGGGGGGGGGGGGGGGGGGGAAGGGGGGTTAAGATGTATATTTTTAACACTAAGTATGGTACAAGTGTTCTTCTTGATCAAAGGAACATTTTAAGAAAAAAATAAAAATATATGTACCGGTATATAAATATATTTACTCAGGCCCATTCCCCACTTTTCCTGTTTTTGGAGGGGGGGGGGGGGGGGGGACTCGAGGCAGAGCCCGAATAGGGACAACACAACAGAAAACAATGAACACAATGTAAACACAAAAACAAAATACAAATTCACACGCATCTAGGTCATCCAGGTGAAGACCCAGAGACCAGGGTCATCAAGGTCCCTCCAGCACTCCCCCGGCCCCCGACCACCCGGAGAGGTTCCAATCTCAGCAGGCAGACATGCAGAACCGAAACTACAAGCCTGCCCACCACACTTCTAGGCGCACCCTCCCCCGGGCCAGGCACTGATGGACTATTATCTAGTCCAACTTGTGCCCGACGCCCTCTCCCAAATGACCATGTGTTCACTCATATATTCATAAGCATTCTCCATTCATTCCTGTTTATTACCACTTCCCTTGCCTGATCTATAGTCATTCCTCTATCATCCAAAGCTTGTCTTACACAGTCTCTGCATCTCAATGGGGGTCTTCCTGCCCCTCTATCTCCCCTTGTATCTGACTCACATATTCTCTTTGTAAGCCTTTCATATTCCATTCGTTCAACATGACCATACCAGCTCAGCACCCTTCTGTCCAATCTGGCCGACAAATGTTCCTGCTGCCCCACTCTCCTACGTATCTCTTCATTCCTCAAACTGTCTCTATGAGTAACTCCACACCAGGGCTGGGGTCAATTATGAATTGAATTGGAATTGATTAAGAAAAATTGTGAATTGGAATTGAATTGGAATTGAGAAAATATAAAAACAAAATTGATTGAATTGAAATGGAATTGATGAATTACTATTTTATACTTCAATTTGCGAATTCATTAATGTACAATAATTAAGTTACAGTATTTTCAAATAAACAGTAAAATATACCGATTTTCGGCATGTATTTACTCTCTATAAGCCTTCTAGCGACTTTTGAGAACGAATCTAGTTGTATTTTGTGTCTTAATTTGGTAACCCTGCCTGCCCGGCCCTGTTGGTGTGTGATTGGCATAATATAATGAATTGAATTGAATTGGAATTGAAGATTATTTTTTTACGAATGAAATTAATTGAATTGAATTGGATTTGATCGATTCAAATTTTATTCTGAATTGGAATTGAATTGAATTGACAAAAATGAATTGACCCCAGCCCTGCTCCACACATAGCCTACTCCTCAAGCAGCTCATCTCCATCACATCCAGCTTTCTTCTCTCCTTTTCCTTCAGAGCCCATGTCTCAGCCCCATACATCACTGTTGGCACAACAATTCCTGGATACATTGCACTTTTAACTTTCATTCGGAGATTTCTCACCTTCCACATACTTCCCATTGCTCCGAAATCCTTCCTTCCTTCACACACTCTCTCTCTCTATATACAGTATATATATATATATATATATATATATATACTGTATATGTACAGTATATATATATATATATATATATATATATATATATATATATATATACAGTATATTTATCTATCTATTGCCTGACTCTGTGATCCCCGAAGGGGTGGCCATGAACGAACCGTCCCCAGTCAGTCGACGCTCCTCCTCCCAACCAGCACCGCCTTCATCCATATACTTCCTCACTCCATCCTTCCACCTCTCCTTCGGTCTACCTCTCCCTCTCTGTCCTTCCACCTCGCTCTCGTACACCCTCTTAGTCATTCTCTCGCTTTCCATACGTTCCATATGGCCTAACCATCTCAAGTTGTTCCTTTTCACACTTTCCAGCACATCTACCTCCACACCACACCTCCTTCTTACTTCCTCATTATTCTGTCTATCCCTCCATGTAACTCCGCACGCACTTCTTGAGTAACTTATTTCCACCGCTCTCACTATTGGTCCGAGTCTCTCCACGAACGTCCATGCTTCGCTTCCGTAAGTCAGTGTTGGAATTACCACACTGTCATGCAAAGCCATATATATATACACAGTATATATAATTTCCAATGAAAAATAGGGTCCGAGGATGTGGCCTACCCTTAACACTAGTAGTACATGTTTGAGGCATAATTCTTCGGAATCCGCTACCACCAGCCAATCGTCGAGATACTGTACCATAGAATTATGATTCCCTTCAGCAGCAATGGTAGCAGAGCCTGTCGGACCAACTTCGTGAAAATGCAAGGTGCCAGGTTTAGTCCAAAGGGCATCCTTTGGAACACAAGCATCTGATTCTCTTGCCTCAAAGCAAGGTACTTTTGAAATAGTTTGTTTATGGGAATGTGCCAATAGGCCTCTGTTCGAACCAAGGAACACGTTCAACCTTGCGGCGGCAGTGTCAGCCTGATCTGATTCAGTCAGCATCCTGAACTTCTGATTGTGAATGTAGCGATTCAGAGAAGACAAGTCGATGACCAGCCTTATCTGATCGCTGTCCCTCTTTGGCACAAGAAATACTGTAACTGGGATGTAAAAACTGGGTAGTCTGACGTGACTGAGACAATGATACGCTTTGTAACCTAACTGGGATGTAAAAACTGGGTAGTCTGACTACTGGGACAATGATACACTTTGTAACCATCTCTTGGATCAGTTTTCCCTCCTCCAAAGAAACATGTTGGTAGACGTAAATGAGGGCGCCGGGGCCACCGCCAAGAGAGGCCCTTGCGTACAACTGTCCTTGCCTAAGTATTGCAGGGCCATGCCCGATAACACACCCGGAAATCACCAGTGACGACACTGGTCTGGTCCGGCAGAGCTACTCTCGGATCCAGCTCGCCCTTGGTGGACCCTAGGAGTGAGAGAGCCTCGTGGGTACTCAGTTTTTTGTAAGGGGAGGGGTCGACTCTGAAGTTGAAACTGTTGGGCGAGAGGCGCTACCATCATTGCCTGACTTACTTACCCTTGGATGGACCATTAAACCCCTAGCGCTTGCCTTTAGCATTGCCTTTAGCCTTGCCATGACCACTAGCTGTGCCACTCTTCGGCCTGGAAGCAGAGGAATGTGAAGTGTCTAACAAAGAGTTTATCGTGCGCCAGACATCTGGGGAGACAAGAGTAGGAGTAAACACTGGTGACAAAATCAGTGTCCTACCAATCTCTTCCGGCAGTTTCTTTACCAGATACACTCTCATATCCTGACGCCCCCGCACGGCTTCAAACAGAGACAGGCGAATGTTGCCGAGGGTCTGGACTGCGTTCTGAAGCAGAACCCGCCGGGTGAGAGATAGTGCTTTACGGGCGTTACTATCTGAGACCAAATCAGTTGTCCTTAGAAGAGACTCGGCCAGCTGGCGACTGATTAGGAACTGAGACAGCATATGGAATGCACGTTGCCTCAAGTTAAAATCTCTGTCAATGTGAGTTTTAGGTGGTGTACAAAAAGGCTCAGGCAACTGAGAAAGAGATAACTTAGGAGCACTCAAATATTCAAGAATTGAGGTGGGCACTCCTCCTGCCTGTGTTACTGGCATGGAGAACCACCGGTGATCAGCCTCCGGGGTCTGATGACTGCCCTTTGCAGTTATGGTGTTGGCAAACAGCTGGGCCTCCTGTTCCCACTTAGTCCACGGCCCGGGAACCACATCCTGTATGTGGAGTTCTGCCTTTCCAGATTGGGCACGACAGGGAAAACACTGCAGCTCGGGTGTTAGACCCTGCAATAACTTAATATCATTAAGACCGTTCGACTTAGACCAATCAGAATACATCTTCAGAGAAGATGCAGGTGGCAGAGCCGGGGACTGAGTGTGAACAAAGTACTCAGGATTATGTAAATTGGGAATAGCCTTAATGACAACATCCAGAATGTCACCAGCATGGTTCTTGGCCCTTAGTTTCTTGGTCTCACTCACTTCAATGGTCCAATGCACAGGCACAGGGATCCCCCCAGCGACAGTCAGCTGCGCGGACTCTGGATGAGTGGGCTGTACTACCGACCATGTCCGATCTGGTCCATACAGAAGGTGCATAGACCCTTTTTTAAGTAAAGGTGCCTTTTCAAGGGGAGGGGGAATGAGATCAGACAATATGTTTAACTTTGACGACAAAGGTGTCGGAGTAACATCAGTAACTGACTGCATGACATTATTAGGGGGAAGAGGAGGAGTTTCTTTAGGCAGTACTTGCACCTGATCCAGAGGCCGCACCGTCGGTGTCGGTACGTTGGAAACTTTAGCCTGTCTTTCCTTTTTGATACTCTGTAGCAAGTCAACCCAACCTTGAAATTGTTCACTTGTCACAAACACTCCACCTTGAGGGTCAACTGGTGATGAATTTATAGCTGGCTTTGCAAGAGCTTGTTTAGCTGATGGTGACTTTATAGCTGATTTTGACAAATTTTGTTTAGCTGGTGCTGGTTTTGTGAGAGTACGTTTAGAGAGTTTAGCTGGAGGTACATCTTCATCCTCCTTAGCAACAGCAGCAGCACTTCTTTTTATTGATGATCTTGTTGGAAGCTGTTCCAGATCTTCCTCTTTGTTATCTAAATCCTCCTCTGCTCTCTCTTCTTCTTCTTCTTCTTCTTCTTCTTCTTCTTCTTCTTCTTCTTCTTCTTTGTCTTCTTCTTCTTCGTCTTCATCAACTCGCCACTTACTCCGCCTTCTTTTCCTTGGTGTTGATTTCTCAGAGGCCGGTTTTATGACCGCTGATTTACGGATTATAAGTGGAGGTGGTGGAGGGGTTTCTTTCTCATCTACTCTTTCTTGTTTCTCTTTCTCATCATTATCATCAATGGCTGCAGTCCAGTTTGATGATGATCTTGTAAGCTGTTCCAGATCTTTCTCTTTATTATCTAAATCCTCCTCTATTTCATTTTTACTTCTCTCCTCTGCTCTCTTTTCTTCTTCTTCTTCTTTCTTCTCCTCTTCCTCTTCTTTTTCTTCGTCTTCTTCTTCATCATCATCATCATCATCATCATCATCATCATCATCATCATCATCAACTCGCCACTTGCTCCGACTTGATTTACGAGGCTTAGTTGAAAGGTCCTGGCCTTTCTCCTCATATTCTGAATTTTCTTTAAAGTTGAATTCTTGTTTCTCGTCATAACCCAATTCCTCTTCCAATGTTTCAAAGGCGGGTTTCTCAGTCTCTGTTACTAATTTCCCTCTGGCTGGGTTGTCTTGTTCTTCATTGCTTTTTTTGATCTTGGTTTCCTCACCACAACTGGGGGAAAGAAAGATGTTGCATTTAGGTACAGCCAAAACAAATTCTGATAATTTGTGCGAAATCTAGAGAATGATAAGAACTTGATACCATGAAACATATTTATACTACAGTTCAGGGTGGGCCTCAGACCAAGCCTAAATTTTCCAGCCTGTATTATCTTTTTTTCTTTCACCTGCGATAACTTTATAATAATTACCGGTATGTTAGCAAATAAAGAGTTTGGATGACAGTAAAGTAAAACTCCTCTCTTTCGGACTAATTGGGGGGAACTCCCAATCCGAAAGAGCAAAATTCCGGAATCTTGAGAAACCGGACTGTTCTCGGTCTTTCGGATAACAGAATGAAAGAGAGAGAATTCAATCCGGAAGATCCGGAGCGTATTCCCTCTCTTTCGTATTGTAGTCTGAAAGATAGAATTCAATCTGGATTTACCGGATTGTATTCTCTCTCTTTCGTACTAAAAATTAAAGAGAGGGAATACAGTATATCATCCGGATTGTATTCTCTCTCTTTTGGACTCAAAATGAAAGAGAGGGAATAAGATCCAGATTTTCCAGATTGTATTCTCTCTCTTTCGGGGAAAACGAAATAGAAGGAGGGAATTGAGTCCGAAACCAAAATTCATTCCGGATGCGAGGAGTTCGAAAGGGAAGGGTATTACTGTACAGTGGAGCCCCCCTCCCACTTTGGCGATTTTTATAGACTGGCGAAAACATGCAAATCTATATTTTATTAATTTCAGAATAACACCAAACACCTCCAATGAAATTAATGAATTAAAATGCAAAACTTGCAAACTAAACAAACCAAAATTGGGACAAGGACAATATAAAGTCAAATTAAATTATCAAAATCGCTATGTGGAAACAACGCTTACTAAAATTAAAATTATTAAATAAAAGAACACAAAGAAAAGATATATATGATCCACCGGGATTCGAACCCGGGTTATCACACACAGATTTTTAGACACCTTAACCAATACACCACCAAGACGGTAGAAACCGCCAAAGTGGGGACAAATTTTATATGGGAAAAAATACAAATAGTATGGGCTGACCCGGGTTAACCTTTTTGAGCTATTTTTGTGCTTCAAAGCCACATTTTCTTGTACAGTACATGAAGGAAATATTGTTTTATTATATTTTTTCCACTAACCAACTTCACCTCTAAACTCAATTAATGAAATCAACAAATACATGTGGCACTCCAAGGACTCAAACCTAGGATACTCACATCGAAATTCCGCGCATTTATGCATTAAATACACACACATACATTGGTTTAACGTCAGTTTCCCATTACATGCAATGTAACGGCTCAGACGGGGTTGCCTTTCAGTAGTTGGAGTGTACTGCAGCACTGCCCCACCAAGTCATCACTGTGGCTGATGTTGGTATAGTGGTAACCGTGCCTCAGCAAGACTCAACAGAGTCCCCCTGCAGCACTTGCACCTGCAGTATCTGCAACCACACCAGCCTTAACAGTGTTATAAAAAGACAGCACCATAACAAGACTACTGTATATTAGGCAATTGGACTAATGAACAATAAAGTCCTGCCCCAACACTGCTCCAACATGCAAACACTGTTGCCGACACAGGTGTGGTGCCAAACAGCACCCAGGTAAGACTCAGTCCCCTGTGGCACCTATCCGCACCCCACCAGCCTCGGCAGTGGCATACCAAGACAGTGCTAAGATAAAGACTTTATTGCATAGTAATGGCTGTTGGTCCACAAGTCTATCACCATCCCCCCTATTAGTCGCCTTGTACGACACACAGTAGGATGCGTGAGGCACATTCTATTTTTCCTCCACCATTAGATGAAGGCCCCCTTACCCCATTGATGGGGGGTGGCCGACACGAGACAGAGCTCGAACAGAAACAACATTTAAAGTTCCTATTTTTAACCCTCGGAATCCGGGAGGCCTCGTATGAGGCAAAGAAACAAAAAAATTGGCAGGAATCCGGGAGGCCTCATATGAGGCAAAATGCGCAGTAAAAATCGCCACTAAAATCATCATAACACGGCAACCACGTGTCGTAGCGATGTCATCTCTATGGCCTTCTACAGACAACAAAAAGTTCTACAATTTGCAAAACAAAATTGACTGCTCTAGGTGGTCTCAATCAGTAGCTACTGAATTATGAAGTTTGCCTGTACCAAAAAGGCCCGGACATAGCGATTGGGATCATATGAGGCCCCCCGGATTTTGTGGGTTAAGGTCTGGAACCACTTTCGCGTTCCCTCGCCTGTTTTTCTGTCTTGTCGAATAGGAAATTATACAAGGGGAGGAGGATTCCTAGCCCCTGCCCCCAGAAGGAAAAGTAGGACAGTAAAAGAGACAGACAGAAACAGCTAAGGTTGGGTAGCGGATGCCAAACCTCACTCTGGATAGGACCAGCCCTGACCCACCTTCCTAACAGCCCAAAACTGGCAAGTGGTTAATTGCCGACTTGTGAGTTTCGTTCTATAAGGAAGTTGGAGCTGTAGACAACGATATTTAACAGAATTAACAGCTAAAATACGGTCTTAGTCCATTTATAAATACATAAAACCCAATTCAACCTACTATGTATCCATCAGAAACGTACAATGTTCTTGCATTTCTGCTTAATATCGATGTTCAGGGCTCCAACTTCCTTATAGCCTGAAACTGACAAGTGGTTAATTGACTAAATGAATTATGAAACACACTGACCTCTTCTGCAGATTGGTGACATTGGTGATTGTCTCCTCCAGGTCGATACTTTCTCCAACCTCCTCCAGAACCTGTCGAAAAATATTAGAATACAGTAGAAAAAAAAAAAAAAAAAAAAAAAAAAAAGGGGGGATTGGGCCTGAGCATATAGAGAGATAGATAAAGTTTTGTAATCGTTCAGAAGCTATCAACAATTATCAGAATACATAGTAAAGCCAGTGTCACACAAGCGCTTTCTCCGTCAATTTTCCATGAGTAAGTTTTTTCTGGTGATATTTAGGGATATTTTTGTATTGGAATCGGAAACTAGATCGAAGGTAGATTATGTTAGCTAGTTTAATTCTTAGGGAACTTGTATTTTGAAACTACCAGACAACAATTGCCCGTAAAAATTGCTCGTGTGACACCGCCTTAAGTCTAGTAATACTTTCTCCAACCTCCTCCAGAACCTGAGTATATATATACAGTACATACATATATATGGTACATATACATACAGTATATATCTTTACATATTCAACAATTGACCACTTGCAAGTTTCATTCTATAAGGAAGTTGGAACTATAGACATCGATATTTAGCAGAATCACCAGTTAAAATACGGTTGTAGCACATCTATAAATACACAAAATCAAAATCAACATACTTTTTATTCATCAAAAACTTATATTATTATTACATTTAATTTTAGTAGCAATGTTTACGGCTCTAACTTCCTTATAGCCTGAAACTCGCAAGTAACCGATTGAGGCTAAATTTAATGAACTTGGCTTTCGTTTGACACCCTGAAGTAGTAAAAATGGAGTATACAACCTACCTTGCGCTTCTTCTTAGTGTAGAGAACACATGACCATTGGTTCTTCTTTGTATTCTTAACCCAGGGTAGTCCATCAGATTTTTTCAAGATCCACTGCCAGGCTTGGGTGTTCATATTCATCAGCTGATCGATCATCTTCACGATCAAGGTCACAGTTCTATCTTTCTTCTGTCCCTCCCGGATTTTCTGCTCAGCCAGTCTCTCCCCACCCACAGGTATGGCTTTTTCCCCTTCAAACTCGACAAAAGTCTTCAGGGCGTAACGCAAGTCAGGCACCTGTACAAATAGATAGATAGATAGTTAATAGTTTTTAATTAAAATGTAAAACTTGCAAACCAAACAAACCAAAACTGGGCCAAGGACAATATAAAGTCAAATTAAATTATCAAAATCGCTATGTGGAAACAACGCTTACTAAAATGAAAATTATTAAATAAAAGAACACATCCACCACATAGGGTGTACATTACTACATGGGAAAGTTAATCAGTTTCCCAAGCAAACTAATCGCACATATAACAACGCACTATCGTCACGTTAACCCTCCTGGCCCGGTTGTCATTTTAAAATGACACCACGAATTAAGGGCAGGTGCCCGGTTGTCATTTTAAAATCTGTAAGCTTGAAAGTCTATTCAGCTTGGTCTGAACGCCGTGCGTCCGACGCATGTAAACAAAGCCGATCGTTACGTCACCGCACCTCCGAAAACAAGAAAGAGAAGACTCGTTTGTTATTGTATGTCTGTATGTCGTTGTTTCAGTAGTGAAAAGATCGTCATATTGCTAACATCGCCTGCAAGTGCTCTCCACTGAAATCGTCATCACAACTGAACCAGTTGACATAGAGAGCTCTACTCAACGCCAGTCTACAGATTGGAAACCGCACTACATTTATAGATGCGTGAGAAATTTCTAGCAGTTAAACTAAACAAAAATACGGTAGCCTAGGCCTAGACGTTTTTCGGCCAGATCGCCCGGGTAGCCCACACTGTCATTTTGAAAGCCTGCCCGGGCCAGGAGGGTTAAAGGAATTAGTCAAGTTTGGGAAGTCCGGGACGTTCTGGTAATTTTTTTTTACTAAACTCTGCATGAATAAAGAAACTACATGTTAAATGTCAAAATATTATTTAAAATCAAATTTGCAACATGACAAGACATTAACAATAGTACAAAATACAAATATTGATAAGATATCTATACTGTATTACAAAATAATATATAAAATACAGCACTAACGATAGTGCTATCGGGTAGGTACCTGTAAGCATAGCATGCCTCAAGTGACCCCTATCAATAACTACCCTACAAATAACCTACATTTATCGCACAAATAAACTAAGGAAATCGCAAAAGCAAGCAATTGATATTATCGACAATGAATACAGCCCCGGCTAGTTTTGTAATGTTTGTTCATCAGAACCCGGCCGGTTTTCAAAAAATGGTTTTATTCCAGAAACAATAGCGAATGGGTTAGGAATGAAGGAAAAACCACGAAAAACCGCTCAAAAAGCTTAAAGAATGGTCCTACAGAGCCCCCGAAAACGTATTTTACAAGAGTAAAAAATTGAAGGCAATTACCCCCAAAAAACAGGTTATTGCGCACGCACGTGGACTTTGAGAGTTTTCAACCATCGGCACGGTTGCGTGGGATACGTACACAGTTCCCATACAAATCTGAGCCCTCTTGAGTGGCTACACCTGAGGTTACGGTCGGCGCAATTAGGGTGACGCGCCAGGCGCGTCTCTGGGGCTGTGCGTTACATACATCGCCGACGCGTCAGGCGCGTCGCTGGGGCTGTACGGGTTAATATAAAGACAAATAATTGCAAAATATGAAGTAACAACAGATTCAAACAAAGAGTACTCTTTTAACAAGAACAATTTAAAAAATCATCAATATTAATATTAATAATAGAAAAAGAAAAAGATAAACAATAAATACAGACAAAAAATAATAAATACAGACAAAAAGTAATGTTAAAAATGCTTGATTAAAATTATTGATGTCAAATTTTAGAATACAGTCACAATAATTGACCCTAAAAAGATTAAATTTATGGAACAATTTACTTGCCTCAAAACCTCTGTCTACTAAGAGTCTGTATAGTAACCTAGTTCTAGCCCAAAAGTCATCTACTTTAGTGCAAATTTTACAAAATCTTATTAACTGGGAATAAAAACAATTATAAGTTATTTTACTATCGATATTACTACTAGGGAAAGGAAAGTTCATTACGTTAAAATTAAAATCATCAACTTTGTGATATACTTTAAGTATGCACTGTTCATTAACCCGTTGAGCCCCGGCTAGTTATAATATTTTGTTCACCCCAGTCCCAAGCCATTTTCACTTATTTTTTTTGTTTGCTAAAATGGAAGACAAGGATGAGAAATGAAAAAAAAAACAAAAAAAAATCACCTCTGACATTTTTTTTTGGGGGGGGGGGTGGCGGGGGGGGGGCGGGGGGGGGGGAGGGAGCTTCAAAAAAATTTGTTGAGCCAAAATGGAAGAGAATGGTAAGAAATGAACACACAAATAAAAAAAAACTCATTTCGGTCATTTGGGGGGCGGGGGTTTCAATAGTTCGTCTCCCCCGCATGACCACCCGCCCGGGAGCACTAGGGTAAAAACTGAGTATGGCATTGTACGGCATACATCCTAAGGAGTATCTCACATAAATCTCAAGCCTCTAGCTCCCATACGACCGGAGTAATGAAGGTTCAAAGTGGCGGTAAACTAGGGGTGTAAACTATCCCCACTGATGATGGTGATGGGCTGGTCTATCAGAGTGAGACCTGAGCGATCTCTGCCATACCCATAGCTTACTCTGACTGTTCCTTTTACTTATATATTTTCTAGATCTCGAGTGACGGCGTCTCTTCCGTGGATTGACCTCCCAATCTACCAAGATTGGAAGCTAAAGCGTCACATTATTCCTTTGCCCCTACTTTCTCTTCATAATTGCTGAGGGGCACAGGGCCCTGGGTGGGGCTTTGGTTTCCCGGGCGTTTGCGCACCCTCTCAGCCCCCCGCCATGGAGTGGCTTCGGTCACCCAGGCTTTATTGTGGTCGGCGGGGAGGGTTCTGTGGGGTCGCTCGTTTATGGCCTTGGCCTTACTCGGGGCCTTGGGGCTGTTCGGCCAGGCAGCTTGGGGAACAACAACAACAACAACAACTATCCCCACTAAGCCCACCACCACCAGCCGCGCGGCTGTCTCGGCCCGCTCACACCTACTGGCCCGGCTCCCCCACACACTACGGTACCGCCCCCTCCTATTCTCCCGCCATTTCCTACCTTACGAGCCACGTAAGTGTTTTTTATATGTCGGACGCACGTGATGCGTCGCTGGGAGTTGGTGATCAAAGACTGCCGACGCAACACGTGCGACGCTGGGTCTCAACGGGTTAACAATCTCTATATTTATATCAAGAAAATTTTCAACTTTATAATTTACGTTACATTGTGTGAGGGGAATGGAATTAGGGTAAATAAGTTTAGCAACTTGATTAAAATTTAACAAATTGCAAACGAGAATATCATCAATATATCTACTACATATCTACCACATAGCGATTTTGATAATTTAATTTGACTTTATATTGTCTTGTCCCAGTTTTGGTTTGTTTGGTTTGCAAGTTTTACATTTTAATTATTACTTAACAATTTAGCAAGTGCTAATTTTTCTGGGATTTTATTTTTCTTGCTACTGTCAACTAAGTCTTTTATATATTTAAATTCTAAAGCAAGCAAGAATAAATCTGCAATTAAAGGGCTAGCATTTCCACCCATAGGAATTCCTAATATTTGTTTGAAAATGTAAGGCCCGAATCTAACATAAGTATTGAATAGGAGGAATTGAAGGGCATCTTTAAGTTTAGTTTTATCAAAATATACAGAACTAGTGGGAGTAGAGCTAAGTGATGCATTCTTAAAATATGTATAAACATTTATGAAATAATTACCATCCCTAACGAACCTGTCAAAGTGCAAATCTATAATAAAGTGTTATATATAATCTAATTAAATCAATTCACTCCCAGCACCAAACACCTCCCAATCAAACTAATGAAAGCATATGATCCACCCGGGATTCGAACCTGAGTTACCACATACAGATCTTAAAACACTCAAACCATTACACCACCAAGACAGTTAACCTTCTCACGTCTTTTACGCAATTTTGAGCCTATTAGGGATACTTCAAAGCCTTTGTTACCATCAGGGGTATTTAGAAACCTTTAGTTAGTTTAGTTACTTCAACCTCTGCAGTTGTCTTTAAGTTAGCTGTGGACAGAAAACTATTTTTGGAGAGGTAATTATAAGAGTGAGAGAACTCTATTTATTATTGCTAATCTGGCAACCTCTGCGTCATAGAAACGTGAAAGGGTTAAAGGTTAAGTATATGACTTCCACTTTATATCCATTAATCGAATACTGGATATTAATCTAATCATGTAATCCAACCCAACTGCACACTGAATAGCCTATTCTCCTGCCCTTCCTCCCCGGGCAGCATTTATAGAGGTCGATAGTCCTATTCGGGTGATCAGGCCAAAAAAACGTTGTATGTAAACATAGGCCTATTTTTTTTATTTTAAGTGCTAGAGAATTCACATAAATCTCAGAATGTAGCCCTTACTTGTATCTGTAGACTGGCATTGAGTAGAGCTCTCTAGGTCAATTGGTTCAGGTGTGATGATGATTTCCGTGGAGAGAGTTTTGGAACACTAATTTTCGCTCTAACTGACAAGGTCGGACTTCTTCTTCTTCTTCTTCTTCTTCTTCTTCTTCTTCTTGAGGCCTGGCGGCGCTCCGATCGGCTTTGTTTACAAACGTTTCGTGCCGCGCGGATTTCAAAGCACGCTTAAGGACACTTTCAAGCATAGGATTTTAAAAGGACGCCCGGGCTCTGGGCGTTTGCAAGGTGCATCCTTTTAAAATGCTGCACGGGCAGGAAGGGTTAAAGATGGTGGCCGTAATTTGCGCAGGTGACTCGGATTTTGGATTCACCTTGACAATGGCAGATTCTTGGAGTTCAGTTCACTTGTTTATTTGTGTTTTATAGTTTGATGTAGAGTCTTTCAATATTTTTGCTCCACTGTATGATGATACATGAATTTAAAAAAAATACTGTATCATTACAATAATATATATGACAAACTAGTAAAATATAAATTTATATCCCATCGTCTCTGAAGGCTGAACGAAGTTGTTGACAACTTATAGTTTCAGAAAATTAAGTCTGTGTCATATATTTTCGCACCCGTATCGCTCGCTTGGACCTAACGACCTTTCTCTCTATCTGTCTATATATCTGAAGTATCTAATTATCTCCCTTATTAATGGACAGAATTATTTGTTGTTTGATTGTTTTTTAATCACTGTTTAGTTTCCCTGTTCGTGCTATTTTGAGTCGGCCCCCCCCCCCCCCCAAAAAAAAAAAAAAAAAAAAAAAAAAGGAAAAGTGGGGATTGAGCCTAAGTAAATAGATAGATAGTTTCTATCTATCTATCTATTGCCTGACGCCGTGATCCCCGAAGGGGTGGCCACGAACGAACCGCCCCCATGCACCTCTGTCCCCAGTCAGTCGACGCCCCTCCCCCCAACCAGCACCGCCTTCGTTCATGTAGTTCCTCACTCCATCCTTCCACCTCATATTCGGTCTACCTCTCCCCCTCTGTCCCTCCACCTCGCTCTCGTACACTCTCTTAGTCATTCTCTCGCTTTCCATACGTTCCATATGGCCGAACCATCTCAAGTTGTTCCTTTTCACACTTTCCAGCACATCTACCTCCACACCACACCTCCTTCTTACTTCCTCATTAGTCTGTCTATCCCTCCATGTAACTCCGCACGCACTCCTTAAGTAATTCATTTCCACTGCTCTCACTCTTGGTCTGAGTCTCTCAACCAACGTCCATGCTTCGCTTCCGTAAGTCAGTGTCGGGATTACCACACTGTCATGCAAGGACTTCTTCACTTCCATACTGACCACCCTATTTCTTGTTACTGCTTTTAGCGTTCCTACAACCCTCTTCCCCTGTTGTACCCTCTCCCGCACCTCTTCATCCATAGTCCCATCTTTACTCAACACACTGCCCAGATACTTAAAAGAGTTGACGATCTCCATAGCCTGACCGTTCAGCTTCACCTCACACTCTGTGACTTCACCCCTTTCGAAGACCATAACCTTGCTCTTCCCCGTATTTACCTTCAAATTCCGTTTTTCGCACACTGTTCCAAACTCATTTACCAGACCCTGCAACTCCCATTCATTATCACTCATCAGAACTGTATCATCCGCAAACAGCAGATAGTTTCTAATCCATGGAATTGAAAAGAAAAATATCCTACCATTACAATAATATTTATTATTTATTATGTTCTCTCCACTAACCAACTTTACTCCTAAACTCGATTAATGAAATTAAAAAACACATGTGGCAGTCCGGGGATTCGAACCCAGGACGCTCACACCGAAAATCAACACACTTATGCATTGCACCACGAAGACAGTTATAGAATGCTGCACAAGCCTACGATTTATTATGCAGTTTCGAATCCTGCATACCAATCTTAGCATGTACAATCATTCCAATTGCACTATCGGAGGTTATGTATAGGTGAATGGAAATAGGGGCGCTTAACCCTAGGGAAGGCCTCTCGATGAACTACTACTGAACCAGAATTAATTATTATGTTCTCTCCACTAACCAACTTTACTCCTAAACTCGATTAATGAAATTTAAAAAAACCTGTGGCAGTCCGGAGACAAAAAGAGTACAATACGGTATATAATTTTACCTCATCTTGTCTGTAGGCTGAACGTAAAGTTTTGACAACTTACCGTTTCAGAAAAATAAGTCAGTTTTATATAGTTTCGCATACATATCAACAACTTTCCGCGTATACTGTATACAATTTTTTTCCGTGCTGTTGCCGACCTTGGAATTTTTGGGGTTACTGTGTCCAAAGGAATCCGTGTACTGTATACGAAATGCGTGTATATCGAGACCTGACTGTAATTTATTTATTTCACTCTCAACACCAAACACCTCCCAATGAAGAAAATGAAAGCATATGATCCATCCGTGATTCGAACCTGAGTTACCACATACAGATCTTAAACACTCTAACCATTACTATAGTCTATTCGCTGTAAGTAGGCGAGAAATCATGACCTCTATCCTCTGTAACTCAAAAAGGGCTAGAGCAAATTGGCTGTAAATTTCCACATCTATTCCTTGACTTACTCTTTCCAAATGGTAGAAATATTAGCTTCATTACTCGTTTTTGAGTTACAGAGGTTAGATGTCATGATTTTTCACCTACTTAGAGCGAATAGACTATATCTACAGTGTATCTATCTATTTACTCAGGCCCATTCCCCATTTTTGTTTTTATCTTTTCTGGGGGTGGCCGACTCGAGCCATTACACCATAAAGAATTCCAAAACAACTTCAACCTACCGGGAATTCCAGGAGAATACTGGACACAGTGTTGTCCATATTATCGACCCAGGGTCGTCCACCAGCCAAGATCCACTCCCACTTGCTGGAGTCGGTCCGCTGCCGTGTATCACTAACCTCCACAATCAAGGCCACAGTTTTACCTTGGTGGCATTTCTCACCCATTTTTCTTGCAGCGTCCTCCTCCCCCATCACAGGGATGCGTCCAGCTTGGCCAAACTTAAGGTAACTTTTGGTGCAGCGGTACAAGTCGGGTACATTTCCACTATTATGTTCTGCCTGTAATATTAGTGGTTATTTAACATATTGCCACAAGTCACCTTTTTTAGATTACAGTATGCTTAATTAATTGAAAACAGATTAACTAGCTTATGTGTACTTTTATTTCATACATTTTATTTTAGCAGCGTTATTTTCACATAGCGATTTTGATAAGTTATTTTGCCTCGGGTACATTACCACGGTACAAGTCGAGTACATTACCATTATGTTCTTCCTGTAAAATTAGTGGTTATTTAACATATCGCCACAAGTCACCGTTTTTGAGATTATGCCTAATTGAAATAACTAACCAAAATCGCTATGTGGAAACAACGCTTAAGTAAAATAATAATTTATAAATAAAAGAACACAATCCACCACATAGGGTGTACATTACTACATGTGCAAGTTAATCTGGTTCCCAAGCAAACTAATCGCACACATAACAATGCACTGTCGTTATGTTCAAGGAATTAGTCAATTTGGTTAGTCGGGGACGTTCTGGTAAATTTTATTAAACTCTGCATGAATAAAGAAACTACAATTAGTCAAAATGTTCTATAAAAATCAAATTTGCAACTTGACAAGAAATCAACAATAGTACAAAATACAAATAACACTCAATAACGATAGTGCTATCGGGTAGGTACCTGTAAGCATAGCATGCCTCAAGTGACCCCCTAACAATTACTACCCTACAAATAACCTACATTTATTGTACAAATAAACTAAGGAAATCGCAAAAGCGAGCAATTGATACCATCGACAATGAATAGATACAATATAATAAAGAACAATATAATAAAGATAAATAATTGCAAAATGTGAAGAAACAATAACAGATTTTAACAAATAGTACTCTTTTAACAAGAACAATTAATCTAAAAATAAAAATAAAATAATAATAATAATATTAACCCTCTCACGACCATATGACGCAGAGGTTGCCAGATTAGCAATAAGAAATAGAGTTCTCTCACTCTTATAATTACCTCTCCAAAATTAGTTTTCTGCCCACAGCTAACTCAAAGACAACTGCAGAGGTTAAAGTAACTAAACTAAAGGTTTCTAAATACCCCTGATGGTAACAAAGGATTTAAAGTATCCCTAATAGGTTCAAAATTGCGTCAAGAATGTGAGAGGGTTAATAATAACAATAGAAAAAGATAAACAATTAATACATACAGACAAAAAGTAAGCAGAGGTTATACAAGAAACTTCAAATTAATAATGCTTGATTAAAATTATTGATACCCAAATTTTTAAATACAGTCACAATAATTGATCTTAAAAAGATTAAATTTATGCAACAATTTACTTGCAACAAAACCTCTGTCCACTAAGAGTCTGTATAGTAACTTAGCTCTATCCCAAGTCTTCTACTTTAGTACAAATTTTACAAAATCTTATTAGCTGGGAATAACAACAATCATATGTTATTTTACTATCGATATTACTACTGTACTAGGGAAAGGAAAGCTTATTACGTTAAAATTAAAATTGTCAACTTTGTGGTATATTTTAAGTGTGCACTGTTCATTAACCCTTCTGACCCGGGCTAGCCCTCCTAAGAGCAGTGTGGGGTACCTGGGCGATCTGGCCTAGGCTACCGTATCTTTGTTATTTTAACTGCTAGAAATTTCCCACGCATCTATAAACGTAGTGCGGTTTCCAATCTGTATACTGGCATTGAGTAGAGCTCTGTAAGTCAACTGGTTCAGTTGTGATGACGATTTCAGTGGAGCGAATTTTCCGCGATGTTCACAATATCGGAGCTTTTCAGACACTAATTTCGTCTGACGTCACAACAATAACATTGATCCGACGTCTCCTTCTTGTTTTCGGAGGTGCGGTGACGCAACGATCGGCTTTGTTTACATGCGTCGGACGCACGGCGTTCAGACCAAGCTGAATACGCTTTCAAGCTTATGGATTTTAACAGGACACCCGGGTTCCTGCCCATCTGCCGCGGTGTCATTTTAACATGCTGCCCGGGCCAGGAGGGTTAACAATAGGGTAAGACGGGGTAATTTCGCCGAAAATCGCGTATTTTGACGAATAGAAACTGCCACAAGTGGAATTTTTAAAGTTTTAATTTTTTATCTATACATTCAGCCTTTCTGCTATAGATGCCCCAAAAACATGTTTTTTTTATAATGTTTTGGTCATGCTGCCGAATTTAAAAAAAAAAGTCACTTACCCCGCCCGGCGGGGTAATTTCGCCGCGACATATTTTACGCATCATCTAGCTAGTAAACTATATAACATTATATGATTAATGGCCAGACAAAACACTAGCGCGCAGGTAAAAGCAATGAAAACATTCACAAACCCAAACTGACACTAAACATGCCAATAGAAAAACGTTGCACGCACACACACACAACTGAACAGGGCGGGCAGAGATGCAGGTGTGTCACACGTGTAGGCCTAGGCGCCACTGTGTCTAGTGCGGGTGTGGAGTTGTGGACATGTAGTGCGGGTGTGGACGTGTCTAGTGCGGGTGTGGAGTTGTGGACATGTAGTGCGGGTGTGGAAGTATTTAGTGCGGGTGTGGACGTGTCTCGTGTAGGTTGCTAGTACAAAATACCAGGCAGCAGCTGACGGCTACTGCCAACACTGTGTCACACACATACAAACCACCCACACACACCATCAGACGCGCCGCTAGCCCCGGCTCCAGGCCCCGCGAAACTGCAACAAAACCTAAGCCAAACTAGCTATACAACCTAAAGCAAACTTGCTATACAACCTAAAGCAAACTTGCTCTACAACCTAAACCAAAACTGCTCTACAACCTAAGCCAAACTGCAGCCAAATCCATGTAATAGCTTCGGAGATATCGGCGTTTGAATGCAAATTATTAGCGCCGCGGCGAAATTACCCCGTCTTACCCTATGTATATTTATATCAAGAAAATTTTCAACTTTATCATTTACGTTACCTTGTGTGAGGGGAATGGAATTTGGATAAATTTGTTTAGCGACTTTAATAAAATTTAACATATTGCAAACGAGAATATCATCAATATATCTACAAGTATTACTTAACAATTTAGCAAGTGCTAATTTTTCTGGGATGTTATCCTTCTTGCTACTATCAACTAAGTCTTTCATAAATTTAAATTCTAAAGAAAGCCAGAATAAGTCTGCAATTAAAGGGCTAGCATTTCCACTCATAGGAATTCCTAATATTTGTTTGAAAATATAGGGCCCGAATCTAACATAGTACAGTAGGGTCCCGCATAGAACGTTTCCCCTATAGAGCGAACGACCGAAAATATTATTCCAAAATTTTCGTTAAGAACGAATATGTTCTGTTGAAGCGATTCCGCTTCTAAAGTAGGGCAAATCCGGGGAGTTTTCTATTAGAGCGCCCTATTATCATACAGGGCGCATGACTCGTGACAAATATTGATATATACTGTACATACTGTACTTATAAATGCATATAAATACTTGTAAATACTGTACATAATATGAGATTACTTACCACACACTTTATTTAAAATCATTGTCATTATAGCCTAGCCTAACTAGTCGTCCATTTCCGCCGCTTTCGTCCAACAAGGTAGGCAGCTTGACTGGCCAATGTTCTGTTTTCATGGTCCCAAGCATTCAATTCTTTCATCATGACCACCAGGCCCACCCTCATTAACACTGAATGCACTAAAGCTCTAATAAATGTGAGATACCACATTTGGGCAGAACAAATCTTGTAAACAGGTGGTTTTTCAAAACAATGGAGTTCGGTCTTCTTCTTGCGCAAGTGAAGTCGGATGTCGGATTCACTCGGATTACGTATCCAAGCAACAAACACTTTGACGTGGCAGATTCATGGAGTTCAATTTACTTGTTTGTTTGTTTTATTAGCCTATATGTTTTCTAGTTTGATATAGTCTCGTTATTTTTGCTCTCTTTTTCGGGTTTTGACTGGAATATTTTGTTGTGAACATGGAATTAGGGAATGTTTGGGGTACGGAAGGATCGATCGACCAATATCGATTTTTCCCATAGTTGTTTCACATAGAACGACCTCGTTTATCGACCAATTTCTTGTTCTATGTGGGATCCTACTATATTGAAAAGGAGGAATTTAACCGTCTCCGACATACGACGCGATTTTGAGCCTATTGGGGATACTTTAAAGCCTTTGTTACCATCAGGGGTATTTAGAAACCTTTAGTTTAGTTACTTCAACCTCTGCAGTTGTCTTTGAGTTAGCTGTGGGCAGAAAACTAATTTTAGAGAGGTAATTATAAGAGTGAGATAACTATTTCTTATTGCTAATCTGGCAACCTCTGCGTCATAAATGCGTGAAAGGGTTAAGGGCATCTTTAAGTTTAGTTCTATCAACATATACTGAACTAGTGGATAGAGGTAAAAAGATTTGTCCTATCTATCTATCTATATGCTTAGGCCCAATCCCCACTTTTCAATTTTTTTTATTTTTATTTTCTATTTTACTCTATTTTATTTTTTTTTTTTTTGGTTTTTATTTTCTTGGGGGTGGCCGACTCAAGACAGAGCAAGAACAGGGAAAACACAAGACACAACATAAAACAACGAACAAACACAGACAAAACACAAATTCACATACTACTTATAATAAATGGACTATACTTCCACCATCCACACATACCTCTCCCTCCTCTGATAAGACACAGACCATGAAGTTTTTCTTGTTTCTTCTCCAGGTCCTCCCACGTGACATTTCGAAGACCCACTGCCACCGATCTCGACTTATTCTGGTCATTTGGTCGCCATACTTCACAAGCAACGCCAATCTCTTCTGGCTTTTTCTATGTTTTTCCAGAATAAATCGGGCTTCCTCCTCGCTATCAACGGGGATCTGTTCATGATCCACTTGGACCATGGTTTTACGAAAGTAGCGATAGTCGGGCAGGGGTGTCCGTTGGCTGAGGAATACATTGTTGTTAGATTAACACTTTTAATTGGCAAGATATCTGTTAGCAGGGGTTTCCCAGAAGGAAGGAAGCATGGTGTCGTAGATGACGAAAATACAATAATTTGAGTTTTTATCAAAACTTGTAGTAAATCAAAGTTTGGCAAATGGAGGGATGCCAATCAATACTTACTCATAGGAGGAATCCTCAGGGAACTCAAGTCTTTGCTGTAGGCCCATGTGTGATCCTGTGGGGTCCATTGGATGTGGCATGGGGTCCATTGGATATGACATAGGGCCCATGGGTGGTTGCATGGGGCCCATAGGTGGTTGCATGGGGCCCATAGGTGGTTGCATGTGGCCCATAGGTGGTTGCATGGGTCCCATACTATCCATAGGTGGTTGCATGGGTCCCATGGGTGGTTGCATGGGGCCCATAGGTGGTTGCATGTGTCTCATACTATCCATAGGTGGTTGCATGGGTCCCATGGGTGGTTGCATGGGGCCCATAGGTGGTTGCATGTGGCCCATAGGTGGTTGCATGTGGCCCATAGGTGGTTGCATGGGTCCCATACTATCCATAGATGGTTGCATGGGGCCCATGGGTGGTTGCATGGGGCCTATAGGTGGTTGCATGGGGCCCATATGTGGTTGCATGTGGTTCATACTATCCATAGGTGGTTGCATGTGGTTCATACTATCCATAGGTGGTTGCATGTGGTTCATACTATCCATAGGTGGTTGCATGTGATTCATGGCCATGGGTGGTGGCATGGGACCCATGGGTGGTTGACCGTAGGCCATCTGATCAACTTGGGAAGGCATAGGCTGAACAGGAAAGTGATCGCGTTGAACAGGATAAGAATCCCGCTGGACTGGGAAGGGGTCGTCTGGCTCTGGTCTCTGTTGTTGTACCGGGAAGGAACTGCTGGACTGGTAGGAGGAGGTAACTGAAGGTCTACCATGGCCGTAGTCATGCACCTCCGACACACTTCTACCAGCACTGCGCTCATACTCTCCACCCTGACAAATATAAAGATGTACATATCGTAGTAGGTTAGAAATACTGAACATGCCGCGTAGTGAGATACTGTGTTAAAGGGATAATAGCAAACCATGTTATTATTACGGTCTTGCATCACTAGTTTTGCAAATTTCTTCCAATCTTCATAACAGAAAAATATTTGTATTGGTAGATGGCTTATATTATCAATTTCACTCAATAAATGCTGGCATTCCTAGGGATCAGTTTTGGCCCCAACTCTGTTGATCATTCATATGAATGATCTCTTTATTTATCACTCATAACCCAATACACCAACTCGCTTCGTCTTACTAGTTCCCTACAATCTCTTTCTACACGCCGCAATGTTGCATCTCATTCACTCTTCTATCGCTATTATAACAATCAGAGTTCTTCAGAACTTTCTCAGTGTATACCCCCTCCCTTGTGGCGAGTGCAAGGCACCCGCCTATAAACACAGTCCCACCTCTATTCTGTCCAGCTCTCCAACTCAAGAATTGGCAAATTTTCTGTCTTTCTTCTACTCAACAAGTGAACTCTGGAACTCTCTCCCTCAATCAATCTTTCCTTCATCCTATGACTTAAGACTGCTTTAAACTTTGTGTGTCCAGACATTTTGACTCCAACATCCCTTGAATTTGGCTCTGTCAAAATTGTGATTTGTTCAAATTATGTCTTTGGAAGTGATAAAATGGAAAAAAATTGAGACAGAGTATAAACATGCATACACTATAATTGTACCAGCTCAACTTACCAGGCGGCTGTCGGGCCTACTGACGGGATGTGGTGCGGAGTACGAGGATTGGCTGGCACCACCTTTGTCAGACTTCTGATCATAGGGAAAAAAAAAAAAAATAGTACAGTACAGGTACTCATCACTTAGGGGAGATTTTTAATTTGCTTCCTAGACCACCATCAAGCTTTAAAAATAATACACACAAAAACACCCTTTGATATAAATGTGTACATTTTTCAGCAGAAAAATGTCACGACCAAAGGCCGGTTCCTCTAAAATTACACTCGTTATGGCTCGCCAAGAAAAAATTGAAACCTAAATGGCATAAGTCTTGCAATTGAAAGAAATTGGGCAAAATGTCTTAAAATCGCCAAACTAACAGGGAAAACGTCTTTTTTTTTTAGCAGAATTCAGCCCAAGAAGGTATGCCCTCCCCTTAACCCATGGAATCCGGGAGGCCTCATATGCGGCGTATCCAAAAAAAAAAAAAAAAAAAAAAAAACATGGCAGGAATCCGGGAGGCCTCATATGAGGCTTAACCGCGCCACTAAAATCATCATAGCACTGCAAACACTTGTCGTAGCGATATCATCTCAACAGCAGTCTACAGACAACAGCAAGTTCTACAATTTGCAATTGAGTTGACTGCTCTAGGTGGTCTCAATCAGTAGCTACTGAATTATGAAGCTTGCCTTTACCCCAAATGGCCCCAGACACACCGATCGGGATCATATGAGGCCTCCCGGATTTCGTGGGTTAACCTCTCCCCTCCGGGCCCGCCTTGTAAATGACAGCACTGGGATCCGGGCGATCTGGCCAAAAAAATTCATAATAGGCCTAGGCCTAGCTTTGTTATTTTAACTGCTAGGAATTCACACATATCAAAATGTAACCCTGTTTTGTATCTGTAGACTGGCATTGAGTAGAGCTCTCTAGGTCAACTGGTTCAGTTGTGATGACGATTTCCGTGGAGAGTTTTGACGCGATGTTAGCAATATCGGACAATAACAAACACTCATTCTCGTTCTACTAAACAATAACAACAACAGTTCAAATTCTCCTTCTTGTTTTCGAAGGTGAGCGTCGCTCCAACCGGCTTTGTTTACATACGGTTCGACGCACGGCTTTCAAGCTTACGGATTTTAAAATGACACCCGGGCTCCTGCCCATCTGCCGCGGTGTCATTTTAAAATGACAACCGGGCAGGAAGGGTTAAAGCCCCTCATTTTACATTATTTAATTATTAAACTGTTTATTTTATTAGGGAATAAATTGCACACAAAGTTGCTATGCTTCATTATTTTAAGTTGTAAAAAGAGATAAAAATGGTGGATAGTCACAAGAAAAATGGCCAAAACCAATGGTGGCATTATTCAACTAACTTATAGCGGCGATTCACACGCTCTCGATCACGACTTGTGCGTTCGCTTCTAAATTGACTTACAGTAGGGTTCCGAGATGTCCCAGAATTTGGTGGATGCTCGTCAAAAAAAAATTGTACCAAAATCAGTCTAGTGATGAACTATACTCTGTTTCTTTTCATCTGACGATAAATTGAATCCCTTTGTTTTGTATTTTTGTTTTCACCAACCAACTTCACTTCTAAACTCAATTTATGAAATCAACAAATACATGTGGCACTCCAAGGACTCGAACCTAGGATACTCACACCAAAATTCCGCGCAATTATGCATTACGGTATCAAGACAGTACAGTAGCTAATTTATCGATACTTAATGGGAAAATATGAAACTCCTGTCTCTGCATCATATTAACACCAAGTTTATATAATTAGCACCATATTTCACTACAAAATCTTCAAAAGAAATAAGAAATCCTGATGGGAACCTTGCAATTTACCGTCAGTTGAAAAGAAACAGAGTATAGGCTGATATGATACGGTGAGTCGCATGGATATAACATGGGAAACAAACATCTGTCTGAATTCCCCCCCCCCTATCCATCCAAATTCTTCCCTGACACTTGGAAGAATTTGGACACTAATATAAATTAAATGGCACACTCAACCCCTTCACCACGATGACGTACTTTCCATCATGGTGATGGGCTGGTCTATCAGAGTGAGAACTGAGCGATCTCTGCCATACCCATAGCTTACTCTGACAGTTCCTTTTACTTATATATCTTCTAGATCTCAAGTGACGGCGTCTCTTCCGTGGATTGACCTCATCCCAATCTACCTACCAAGATTGGAAGCCAAAGCGTCACATTTTTCCTTTGCCCCTCAACTTTTTCTTCATAATTGCTGAGGGGCACAGGGCCTTGGGTGGGGCTTTGGTTTCCTGGGCGTTTCCGCACCCTCCTCAGCTCCCCGCCATGGAGTGGCTTCGGTCACCCAGGCTTTATTGTGGTCGACAGGGAGGGTTCTGTGGGGGTGCTCGGTTATGGCCTTGGCCTTGCTCGGGGCCTTGGGGCTGTTCGGCCAGGCAGCTTGGGGAACAACAACAACTTTCCATCATATTCTGGTTACCATTGGATGAGTAATTTTGCTCATAATCACCCTTTCTTTACCGATGACGTCTTATTTATTTTAATCTTGCCATATTTAGACTATCATATGCAATTTAAGAACGATCTGTGGTAGTAAAAAGGGTTAGGGGAGATAGTTTGAGGCCTGTTAATTGCTGGAGGTCTTTTTTAAACTCAATAAAATAGTCTAAAAGTAGTTATGATAGTTAAAAAGACATCGTCAGTACAGAAGCGGTTAAAAAGGTATCATCGTGCTGAAAGGGTATATATTATTCATATTTTTATTTTCACCAACCCATCAATTAATTTACAAATAATCCTAACTAATGAAATGTGGGGGCACTCGGTTGTTGTTCCTCAGGCTGTCTGACCGAACAGCCCCAAGGTCCCGAGCGAGGCCAAGGCCTTAACCAAGCACCCCCACAGAACCCTCCCTGCTTACCACTAACAGAGCCCAGGTGACCGAAGCCGCTCCCAGGTGAGGAGTTGAGGAGGGTGCGGAAAAGCACGGGACACCAAATTCCCACCCGAGGCCCTGTGCCCATCAGCAAATATGAAGGGAAAGTTGAGGGGCAAAGGAAAAATGTGACACTTTGGCTCCCAGTCTGCCAACCTCGAGGTTGGCAGTAGGGAGGTCAATCCACGGAAGAGACGCCGCCACTTGAGATCTAGAAAATATATAAGTAAAAGGAAAAGTCAGAGTAAGCTATGGGTATGGCAGAGAACGCTGAACTCTCACAACTGATAGACCAGCCCATTACCACGAGGACACTCGGTTATGGGCTTGGCCTTGCTCGGGACCTTGGGGCTGTTCAGTCAAACAGCCTGGGGAACAACAACAACAACAACTGATGTCTACACTGAGACAGGAGTGTAGTGTGACTTCATGCCGGTTTACGGTAGTGAGCATGACAGTCAAGATATTATTACATGATCAATACATGTCTTGTATTGTCATTACAACATTTCTCATATGGTAGTGAACTAAGTGAAGGGATACTGCTGGAAAAGAACAAGTCAAAATTAAGATGATTGGAAAGAAACAAGTTCCTGTAAACTACAAATAGGTGAATACAAAACACACTACCACAGTCGGTCTGCCAACTGACACTGTGTTGCAAGCACTGCCAAGCTAGCCAGTCAATAATTATCAGCTGTCCGAATCCATGCACACAAGCAGTCTACGGTGACAAGAATGGTTGCAATGGTGAAATAAATTAAATTCAATAATCAATAAATATCCATAACCAATGATCAACAGTTTCACAAGTGCTTAAAAGCTGAAGTCGTATGCCGGGCAAACGTTTGAATGCGTCCATGACACATCAACAATGTCGAACCAAAACATCTCTCTGAGTCTCTTATATACATTATTTTACAAGAAATACTTGATGTAGAGGGTTCTAGTCAGCACAATTCTCAAGACAACTATGAGTGCTTCATTTGGACAAGATTTATCTATGTTAAGCTATACCATTGCAGAGATACAGTATAAATAGGTGAACCTCACAAGTAAAATAAAATTAACTAGAAAAAAAAATAACCGGATACGGGGTTGGCGCTAAGGTTTCAAGATCTTGAGAAGAGATGGTTTAGATGATGATAATAATAATAATAATAATAATAATAAGCATGTTACTTATTTCTCATAAGCGCCAATTTTTCTGAAGAATTCACTAGCGCTCGGAAAGAGAAAGAAAAAATAACAAAATCAATGCATCAAAAGAAGGCTTATATAAAACACACATTTAACAATCACTAGCAGTGGCAAAATAGCCTAAACTCTATAGCCATCTGTCATGACACCTCTCTCAAGATCATAGCTTCTCTCAAAGAGAATAGTCTTAAGTTGTCTCTTGAAGCATTCAACAGAACTCGGTTGTCTCATGGACAGCGGCAACCTGTTATACAACCTCGGAGCCATGTAAGAGAATGACCTCTCAAAGAAAGAAGACTGCTGGAAAGCCCTTGGTTCATCAAGACGAAAAGGGTCATTGTCATGACGCACAACTACACCATGGTGTGCCGGTGGGTGCCTGAGCAGCTCTGCAAGGTACCTAGGCTCACCAAATTTGAGAACCTTAAAAGTCACCAAACACAACTTAAATTCTATTCTTGCTCTTACTGGCAGCCAGTGCAGTTCTATGTGAAGAGATGTAGTAAGAGTTCTAGGTGGAACACCAAAAATGAGTCTTGCAGCCCTGTTAAGAACAGACTGAACTTTCTTAAAAATATAATTTGGAAGACCCACTAACAGGGCATTGCAATAATCAACACGAGAGAAGACCAATGAGTGAACCAACGTCAGGAGGCAACGTCTGGTTATAAACGGCTTCACCAAATAGAGATTTCTGATGTGCAAGTAACAACTTTTAACTATCTGGTTTACATGCTCTTTGAAATCTAATCGGGAGTTCACATATACACCCAGATTTCGAACAGAGTTGGCCGGTCGCAGCTGAGATCCACCCACATAGATATACAGGTCACCCTTACTATCCGATGCCCCGAATTATGATATTATTGTACAGTAGGTTTTTAGGTGTTTGGGTTTGGATCTTGGCTGGTCCGAGAACACATCTCCATTTACCCATTATTTTAGGGTTTGCTATATGATTTTCAATTTAAGATCGAGGACAGGGGGCTAGGAATCCTCCTCCCCTTGTAAAATTCTCCTACTCGACGAGACAGAGAAAGGGGAGAGGGAACGCGAAAGTGGTCCCGGACCCTGAGAATAGAAACTTTAAATGCTGTTCTGTTCGGGCTCTGTCTTGTGTCAGCCACCCCCAACAATGGGGTATGTGCCTGAGTATATAATTATATATACATACTGTACATACATAAAAGATCGGGTTTTCAGGAACGTAACCTTATCGTAAATCGAGGGAGACCTGTACAGTTAAAATAATAATATATGTGTGGTGAAGTGATAGAAATGGCCTACAACTAACCGGAGCAATCATAGCCTTGGTTTGGATATACAGTACTGTATTACACAGTTAAAATAATAATTAATTTGCAGTGATCTGCTAGACAATTATTCCAACTAACCGGAGCCATCATAGCCTTGAGGACTCCGAGAGCCAGACTGGCTTCCTTGTCATCAAGGGCAGTTAGCTTGTCCATCAGAGTTGACTGAAACTTACTCCCTCCTCTATCGTCATCATCATCCCTCGAATCGCTTCTCTTTCTGCGGGGGCACAAACAATATAAGTTAATCAAAATAACAAATATAATAATGATAATACTTATGGAGGGTGAAATTCATCATCCATTCACGTCTAACAGTAAAGTACAGTACAGTAATTTAGTTCTGTATAAAGTGAGAAACACAAACAGTTTCAGTATGGTACTGTACCCTGGTACAGTACCAGTAACTTTTTGACATTGTTGGACTTCAACCATATACTGTACAGTAGGGAAGGGAGGGAAGGCCGTAGACGTCACAGACTACAGGACCACTACTAAATAGTAGGCTTTCCTCTCTTCCCTTCAGGTATCAAACCTGTAATGTGTAAGTGATCCTTTCGTAAGCCCTTGAATACCACGACTGGTGGTGGACATTCAAATGCATTAGTTAAATTAAAAAAGGGCCACCAAGATCTCATAAGAAAATATTAATACAAATAGAAGAAACAAGAAACAATAATTTATAATAGAGTAAGATACAAACAATAAAAAAACATGCAGGTTAGCATTTATAATATACCCTACAAATAATGGTAGGCTAGTGGAAAAGAATACTGATGATGCAGTTTTTACCACCATACACTCCCTGCTGAATAGCAAGGCTAGGGTGGGTGCCCTGATGAATCAGGGACTTAGTGAATAGTTGCCACAGATTGCTAGACCGCACCGTTCACCAACAGCACTGACGTCTGCCAATAACACACTAGCTGGCCCGAGGCTCGAACCGTCAACCTCACGGTTAGCAGGCGAACGCTCTACCAATCGAGCTACGGCCTGTGCCGTACAGTACATTTTTTGTTTTAACCATTATTCAAATGATTTTTAGTACACCTTAACAATATTGATAGGGAGGAGCCTGTGTTTCCTAGCTAGGCCTGGCCCCCCTTTTCTTTGAATATATACAGTATGTACTGTATATATATTTAGGAACCGCTTATAAATAAAACTAATAAGATCTTAGCCGCAAGGCTAAATATGGTAATATAACAGTCTATACAAATAGAAAATACAGGTACAGTATA
This sequence comes from Paralithodes platypus, assembly GCA_032716605.1. Taxonomy (NCBI): domain Eukaryota; kingdom Metazoa; phylum Arthropoda; class Malacostraca; order Decapoda; family Lithodidae; genus Paralithodes; species Paralithodes platypus. The sequence goes on from CM064563.1 coordinate 25,948,727, forward strand.
CAGTACTGTATACCTTGTGATCAACTATACAAAACATAAACAAAAATACCTAATATAGGGTTTTTCCAAGAGAACTGATAGGTGTGGGGTGAAGAATGAAGACCAGAACTTAGTGTCAGTAATATCATGAATCAAATACATGCATATATAAATCTAACTACTGACTGCTGCACACGGTGCGATTCTGGTCTGACGTCCAGGCAGCCTAGTTCAGAGCTGCCACACTTGTCAGCTGTTTATATTGAAGATCAGACCGTAAGGTCTGAACCCACGTCTTTCTTCATCTGCCCCTTGGTGCAGCCAATTGTTATTTACCCAATCTTGTCTGTTCACTTGGAGACACCCACAAATGAGAATTTAGAATAGAATTTTCAATTAAGAGCAAGTACAGAGCACAAGCTAAGGTGCACTTTGCCATGTTTAAGAGCTGGAACTGTAAATGAAGTACTGTACTGTAAAACTAAGTTCTACAAGCTAATTTTGTTATATAAAATTAGGTGCTTGTGATATAGTTACACTATATAAAAGTGGAGCAAAAGTTACACAAGTAGGGGATCTGGACATAGCTGCTCGTTCTGAAACTCTAACTCCTGTAACTTGGGCTACCAAAAATATACTTTTCTTTAGCCTGTGAGGGTTTATCTATATATATTTGTTTTCCTATGTGGATGAGGGAGACAAAAGGCAAAACTGCCTGTGACGAGTGCCTCCCCAGAGTTGAAAAGGGCCAAAATCAAGGAATGTTCGAGCCAAAATATCTGGACACACAGAGTTTGAAGCAATTTAAGTCATAGGATGAGGGAAAGATGGATTCAGTGAGTTATAAAGCTCAGCTGTTGAATAGAAGAAAGATTGGGAGTATTGTTTCACTTTTGAATTGGAGAGTTGCACAGACTAGGGGTAGGCTTGTGTTGCAAGACAGGTACTACGTACCCTACGGAGAGGAGGTGGTATACACTGAGAGCTCTGAGGAACACTGATTATTGTAGTAGCGGTAGAATAGCAAGATGTGCAACATTGTGGCAAAGAGAGAGAGATATTGCAGTCCGTGAGTGGACAGGAGTTGATGATACGAAAGGCTTTCCTTTCTACTTTGTCTAGAAGTGCTGTGTGAGAGGATCCTCCCAACACATGTGAACAATACTCAATACAAGGACACACTGTGCCCCTGTACAGAGCAAGAAGCTGTGCAAGGGTAAAGAACCCCTTGAGGAGGTTGAGCACACCCACCTTGTGGGAGGCCGCCTTAGCAAAGCTGGTAATATAGTCCTTCCAAGAGAGAGCAAAAGAAAAAGAGAAGATGAAGGGTTAATATTTGTATTGTTGAAGTACAATATAAGGTTTAGTCCTCTGGGAGTTCACGGTGGGTAGATAGACGGAGAAATGGAAGCATTAAAGGCAACAAGATTTTCTCTGCCCCAATTGGAAATAGTAGTTATATCGGAAGATACGTGTTGTATGGCTTCATAAGTTCATAGAAAACTAATTGAATAGTGTAAGGTTGAGTCGTCTACATATGAATGAATAGGACTGGAGGCACAGTTGATAATTTATGAAAATTAGAAAGAGAATGGGATAGGACAGAACCCTGATGAACACCGGAGTTGATAGGATGAAGAAGTGAATGATGGCCGTCCACGACTGGAGCTATAGAGGAAATTAAAGACAAAGGCTCAGATGGAGGGATAGAAACCGAAGGAGGGTAGTTTAGAAATTAGAGATTTGTATAATTATTATGGTAATGTTATTATACATATAGGCTACATAAGTTTATATGTGGAAAGGGCAAGCCTGTAGTACAAGACCATGGGTGGCCCCACTGGGAAACATACTGCGTGGAAAAAACAGGAAAATTTATGTAAGAAGTACAGTAAAACCCCACATTTTGTGTACTGTATATCGATTTCGCAGTTTCATGTTCCGCGCCAAAATATTTATTTTCCAGGTACGCTGTTTCGCGATCAAAGTCGCCCGTTTCGCGACCCGAAATGCATTTGGTCGCCATCTTGTAGACGCCGAGCAGCCATAACACCGACCACCTGTTGACCCTACCTTACCTAACCTATCTTCCCTTAACTTATCTTAATGTACAGTTCAGTAACCTTAAGTTACCATTACCTAGCCTAACCTAACCTTAACTTATCAAGAAATAAACTTACCTTAACTTTCCCATAAATACAATGCCAAAGTTTATCTTCAAGAACAGGCATTAATTACCAGGTAACTTACCCTACCTTACCTAACCTATCTTCCCTTAACTTACCTTAACATACAGTTCAGTAACCTTAAGTTACCATAACCTACCCTAACCATATAATTATATAAGTATTGAATAAAGGTAGATGGTTGGGATTTATAGACCTACTACAACTAAAGATAATTGATAGCAATTTCTTAGCATTGAAAACCATGCTCCAACAAGTACACCAACTACAGTACTGTATATATTTCTACTAAAATCTCTATTTATAGAATTGACCACCTCATCTCGAGCCTTGGTGTAAGAATAAAATATAGAACAATAGGTCATCAAGCTATTCTCTAAATTCTTCCACATATCAGCAGTACAGTATATAAAGCAAGACTGGTCCAAGGACACTACACTGCGGAACACCAGGAACCACATCAACCATACAACTTTATTTCCTATCAACAACCACACATTTCTGTTGATTAGATAAAAATACAGTACAGGTATATCTAAATTGGAATAAAAAGGACCAATTATGCCTACTAATTTTATTTTACATAACAAAACTGTATGGTTAAATCTGTCAAAGGAAGACGCACCTGCATCTTCCAGGGATACTTAAAACCCTTTATGACCACCAAGGAAGTTTATAAACCTTTAGTTCAATTTTTTCAACCCCTGCAATTGTCTGTGAGTGACCTTATTGCCAGAATAATAATTTTGGAGCTAATTATGAGATTGGGAGAATTTTATATATAAATATAAATGGGGCTATAATGGTGTACCCCATGGTTCCCTAGTGTCCTACTCTCACAGCCCACTGGCACAAGTTGGCCTTTCTCTCTTTGGTGTGGGGATGCGGCGATACCACCGCCCTCCACTTTGGTGGTGCAATCAGCTTCTGGAGCAGTGGATCACTAGTTCCTATACAGCATGGCACCTCAACACTGGCTAGTGCAATATACATACATACTATGTGGATGATGGAGACAAAAGACAGAACTGCCAGTGACGAGTGCCTCTCCCAGAGTTGAAATAGTGACAGGGCCAAAATCAAGGAACGTCCAAGCCAAAATGCCTGGACACACAGAGTTTGAAGAAATTTATGTTAGAGGTAAAAAAAACACTGAAAAGCATTTTAATTAATTTTATTGAGTGCAAAAAAAATCCAGAATTACTCACCACTATCCAAATATTGTATAACAATATCTCATTAAGGTCACATGTAGAGCAATACAACAGAAGATTGACACAGATCAAGTACTGTAGCACTAGGAGAGATGCGTCCATCCCGTTGGGACACCAGTCAGCGAAGGTCGTTGGTAGTGGCATCTATATCCTTATGACGTTCTTTAGGAGTATTTGGAGCATCACCCAAGATGTTTGTTTTACAAGGCTGGTGTGATCCAGCAATACCACTAAGCTATAAGGCTAGTGGGGTCATAATCAGTGTGTCAAACCGGGAAAATTTGGTTTCAAGACTACTGAGATGAATACAAGATCAAATTATTATGTTTTTTTTTCCACCAACCAACTTCACTTCTAAACTCTATTAATGAAATCAACAAATACATGTGGCACTCCAAGGATTCGAACCTAGGATACTCACATCGAAGTTCCGCGCACTTATGCATTACGCTATCAAGACAATATAAGAAAATTGGCATGAAGTTGGATTGTTTGGGCTATTTCGTCACTTTCAAGGACATAATGAAAACGGCGAAGCATAAATTTGACTGTGTATACTGTATTTATTAATGACGGATAAAAAAAAGGGAATACAGTAGGTCGCTCATTTGACACCCTCATAATTATAATTAAATGTTGCATTATAGACAAAAGGGCCACTAATAAATACAGTAGGTGTAAGTAAATGAAAGTTACCACAAAACCCCTCTGTACAATGGCAGACATCAGAGGTGTAGCATTTACATGTGAATGCTACCACCTGATCAGCATCATCAAGCTCATCATGAAAAAAACAAAAAAATAAAAACAGTAATACCATGAAGGACATCATATAATCCCACTGTTAAACTGTGGTAAGTGATCAACTATCATACAAAATTCGGGTGGATGGGACTAGTCATCCTTGGTCAGCAATCCGTCTTGGGGAGTAAACCTTATACCGGTAATAATAATAATTGTCTGGTTACTTATATAGCGCCCGCATCTCTCTTTCGAGGATTCTCAAGCGCTTGACACTTCTTTAATCAACGAGAGACCATTACCCATCCCCCTTGCTTATGGGGAGACAGTAACCGCCGGCTATATCTCAGAAAAACTTTTCAATCTGAGCGGGGATTGAACGCGAGACTGCAAGATTGAAAGCAGTGACGCTATCAACTGAGCCAGCCGGACGGCTGTATAAATTCAGCTCAGAGAGGATCTGGGAGAGGTATTTTTCGTAACATTAAGAGGGTTAGGGGGCAAATAAAACCTTCCTCAACCTAACCAAAACGATAATCTCTTGAACATGATACAAATTACAAACCTTTTGCCAAACTGTCGCAAGAAGTCCTCCATCACTGCGTTGGACTTGGACTCTCTCCACGCAGGTTTGAATCAGTCACTGTGGGATCTGGGGAAAAATAAAAAGGATATCTTGGTCAAAAATACTCTGCTTAACCCTTTCGCCTTTTTAGTTACAGTAGGTAAGGGAAATTGTGGGGTAAATTGAATAGCCTACATCATCATCCCTTTTATTTATTGTCATCCTCATATAAGTTGATCTGTAAAGGGGCAAAAACAGGTTGCCACGTTCACGCCATTTATTGGGTGAATCACGCTTATGCCACACCCAGCACCCTACAAAATAAGGAGAAAGAGTTCAAGTCGACGGAATGCTTTGTTTAATGTTGATACTTTGACTATTTTGGGGGTTATTTTTCGGTGAAATCGTGTTTTTTCAAGTTGTCGATAACGAAATTCCTCCATCCGGACTAGCCTAGGCCTAATGAGAAAAATATGGCGAGTCTATTGGTCCCTATTTTCCCTGATAGCCTAAATTGTTGTGAATAGCACCAATATAGGCTAGTGTCCTTGAATATTATCAAAACAATAATACAAATAAAAACAAAGTAAATAAGGCTGCTGTAGTAGGCTAGGCCTAGTCTTAGAATTTATCCAGTTTAACACCGGGTCGAAACCATCGATATATTATTTAGGCAAATAGGCCTAGGCCTATATTAGCATGTTATGTACTTCATTGCCAAACCGTCGGTAATTCATTATAATATACGCCCTAAATGATAAATCTACAGTTACTACCCCTATTTTGTCGCTATTCTGTTGGTACTAATGGGTTAATATTATTAGTAGTAGACTTAGTATGGTTTGATGATGCGCGGAAATTTATATTTGACTTGAAATAGATACATTGAAGTATTACAAACCTTCGCGAACCCATAAATAGGGAACGTGAGCTGGGTTTAGACCGACGCGCACCCATAAACAGGGAACATGAGCTGGGTTTAGACCGGTCGCGAGACAGGTTAGTTTTCCGATTTTCGGTTAGGTTAGGTTAGGCTAATCTTACTTGAAGTCGTCTAGAGGTCCCGTCCTCACAGTCGTGGTCCGCCACCGATGCGTCCGTCCGTCTGGTTCGGTATAGAGTTTGAGGCCGCCCGGCAGTTAGCAGTGTATCCAGACACTGGTGGTTCATCTGGGAGGGTCTTTAGAAACTTGTCTAATAACCCTTTGAACTTGTCTACCGGGCAACCTACTATGTCTCGCACTTCCTTGGGCAGCGAGTTGAAATTTTTTGGTCCATTGTGGCCTAGGCTGGACGCGAGGAGGGATCTCACTCGTTCTGGTGCCTGTGTTGAGAGGGATCTCCTCTCACACTTCCTTCCAGTCCGACCATTTTGTTTTTCCTGGAGTTCATTACCAGTTGGATCTGGAACCAGCTTCTCCAGGATTTTCCATACATAAATTGCGCAGTACCTGTCTCGCCTTCTCTGCTGGGAGTACAGCCCTAGCTTCTTGAGCCGGTCCCAGTAGCTAAGGTCCTTCATCCCCCGAATGTTTCTCGTGAAGGACCTCTGGACGGACTCAAGATCTCGTATGTACCCCTTTTTGTGTGGCGACCATAGTTGACTAAAGTAGTCAAGGAAGGGTTGTACCATTGACCTCCAGAGAGTTAGCATTGTTTCTTGTTCCCTGGAGTTGAATGTCCGTAGGATCCATCCGGCCATTCCCTTGGCTTTCTTGACAGCTGCAGAAATGTGGTGTTGAAATGTGGCATCGTCGGACAATTGCACACCTAGGCATCTCACATGTGGCTTGGGGGTGATGTCGTGGCCGCCTGCAGTGAGTAGTTTGGTGGTGTCCTTGAGGGTTTGGTTCAGGCCACATCGTAACGCTTCAAACTTTTCTTCGTTGAAGGTCATGTTGTTTTCGTCTGCCCATTTGTAGATTTTGTCGAGGTCATCCTGGAGATTATGAATATCCTCTTCATTTCTGACGACACGACTTATGTTCGTATCGTCAGCAAAGGAAGAGATAACTGATTGACCAACTCCATCATCAATGTCCCCTATCAGTATAAGGAAGAGCAGAGGTCCTAATACTGATCCCTGGGGTACTCCACTAATGATGTGGGACTTTTCAGATGTGTGGCCCTTAACAGCAACAGTCTGCGTTCTTGCAGAGAGGAAACTGTGCAGCCATACACCTATTTTGCCTTGGATGCCGAGTTTCTTAATCTTGTGAAGGAGGATGCCGTGATCCACCTTGTCGAATGCTTTAGCAAAGTCTAGAAACGCGACATCCATATTTTCTCCCTCTGCAAGCCTGTGGAGTAGCCAGTCATGATGTGCCAGGAGCTTCGAAAGGCATGACCTGCCTTTCCGGAAGCCATGCTGGCTGGAGTTCATAAGGCCATTTTTCTCCAGGAAGTTGACAAGCTTGTTCCTCAGGACTTTTTCAAATATCTTGATGAGGTGGGATGTTAGAGCTACCGGTCGATAGTTCTTCGCCAGGCTCTTTTCACCACCCTTGTAGACTGGAGTAATGATGGCCTGTTTTAGTGAGGATGGAATTGTGCCTGTGTCCATTGAGTGTCTCCAAAGCTTGCAGGAAATCAGGGCATCACAGCATTTAATCAGCAGTATGGCTGGTACTCCGTCAGGACCAGCAGCTGCATTCGTTCTCAGTTCTTTGATGGCTTTTCGTAGGTCTGCCTCAGTCAGTTCAATATCACTTAGTCGAGTCGGTTGTGGAGTGTCTTCCGTGAAGAAAGCTTTGGGGTCCTGGATTGCAGTTGCTGGCCGTGGTGTGCTGAAGACATTCTCGTACTGTGTTCGCAGGATCCGACATACATCTTTGGGGTCGTTTACAGCTTCACCATCCTCTGTTCTTAATGGCCCCACTTGCGTCTTAATTTTTGAGAAGCGCCTGCAGTAACTGTAAAAGAATTTGGGGTTCCGCTTGATGTTCAGTACTGCACGATCTTCCTCTCTTTGCTTTTGACGCTCATGGGTTGCTTTAATTTGAGTTTCTATGCTTGCAATCTTGGTAGATAGTGCAAGCTTCCTCGTCTTGTTTTGGGTGTTAATATTGAGCTGTTTGTTGAGTGGTGATCTTTTCTGCATTAGGATTTTTCGGTCCCTCAGGATTTTGAGGTGCCGAGCGTTGGAAGGTTTCCTCCTTTGGGGAATGTGATGCTGACACTCCTTCAGTAGGGTGCTGAGGATGGTGTCAAGCATGGCATTTGGATCCTTGTCATGGAGGATCAGGTCCCAATTTGTCTGGGAGAGGGAAGTTTGGAGATTTACCCAGTCAATTGCTTCACTGAAGAAGTTCAAATTTGAGAATGAGTTTGTTGGTTTTGTTGGCGGAGTTACAGTTTCAGCTTGAGCCCCAGTCTTCCTGTACATAGTGTGTATAGTTACAAGGCTGTGGTCAGAGAATATTGTCTTCTCCACTGAGTAGTCGGCAACTATATCCTGGTTGTTAGTGAAGAGGAGGTCGAGTGTGTTATTGACTCTGGTAGGCTTGGTTATCAGTTGTGTGAGGAAAAGCTTGTCAGAGAGTTTAAGGAGAAGCCTGGCTTGTGCTTGCTCCTCTCTGGTACCTACTGAGACCTTTCCTTCTGGCCAATGGATGATAGGAAAGTTGAAGTCTCCGCAGATGATGATGTCTGGTGTTGGGGTTGGCATATCGTCGATTAGCTTGTCGATTCTGCTGTGTGAATTATTGTAACTTTCAAGGGTGCATGATGGGGGGCGATAGCAATTGAGAATAATTACATTGAGTGACTTAATGTGGAGAGCCAGCATTTCTACTTGAGTATCAGAGTAGACTAGTATTGGTTTTGTATCTGAGGCTAGGTAATTTCTTACATAATTATGTGAGGACTCCACCATGGCTTCTATTTTCACGATCTGCTCTGTAGGAGGTGTAATTTGCCACTATTATTTCTGCATCACTCACCTCACTTTTGAGATGAGTCTCTGTCAGGGCAATGAACATTAGGTAATTTTCTTCGGCAAGCTCAGCAATGAAGGGGATCTTGCTTTTATTTGTCTTAGGGAATAGACCTTGAATATTGCCCATCATTGCATTTTCTAGCATGATTTCATGGCATTTAGCCATGGAAACATTTGGGTATGTGTTGGGACATTGTTGTGTTGATTGCCCATTAGGTGTGTGCTGATTATGGGCGTTTGTGACTCCATGGCTTTCGTTAGCGTGTCGAGGGTCCTTTTCACCCCCACCATTAATTCTAAAAAAGCAGGGGCTGAATTTGTATCCTGGACAGCGTCGACTTTCTTCGAGGCCATGTGGGGCACTTGAGCGGTGGCAGGTACCGGTACTGGATTTACATCTTGCTTGGCCAGTGTCTCTTTGTCCCTTTGATGCGAGGTAATTTACAGTTACTATTCAAACATTCCTGCTTGGAGATGGAGTCCTCGCACATCTTAGGGTGGAGAAATGAGCATTTTTTCCCTAGTTGGCATCCTTGGTCTCTATTTGGCCCATGATTTAGGAGTTTACGACAGACCTTAGGATGACGGTACTCCCATTTTGTCCCAAATTTGCCGTGCCATGTTCCCCGTCTGTGGTACCTACATATGGGGGTTTCTTGGGCAAGCTGAGTCAACTTGCCATTTCTCCTGTCCTGTGGTGAGATTCTGGTGACATGGGAATGATGGTATGCTGAGGAATCTGAGGATTTCTGTCTTGGGCTAGGCCTAGTTCTAGCAAGGCTGCATGTTAAAAATACTAAAATGCGACAGTCCTCGGTATTAAACAACACTGTATATAAAATAAAAAATAAAAAAATAATAACAAATTACCTGAAAAACTCGTATCTGGTTGGTGATAAATTGTTATCAAAATAAGTTTTTTTCCAGTTTCCGCGTCTACTGAACCATCCAAAAATACGCTAAAAGGCATGTTTTGAAGGGGGGAGGTGGTGAGGGGTAGTGGGGGAGGGGTAGTATAACTGTAGATTTACCCCCTAAATAACTAGGCTACCGGTAATAAAAAATCTAAGGATGTAGGCTAAGGCTAGTATCCGGGCTACGGTCGTCCTGTTTACATTGTCGTATGCTCACGGTTTCGCTTTTGTTTTTGCCCCCTGCTAGCAACATATAGGCTATGATGATGACAATAAGTCATGGAGGGGGGCAAAGCTTGAAAGCCCCCCCCCCCCCCTCAACTTATTTTTGCATCCCACGGTAGGCCTAGTCAAAATTGCCGGAAATGTGATGGCGAGCGAGCGAATAGGGCATGTTTTGTTGATTTGGTGTCTTAAGATTGATGGATAGGCCTAATGTTTGCTTTGCAATTCCCGACGGGGTTCATAAAATACCAAAAACAAACCAAAAACATCCTAGAGGCTAGGCCTACAAAATACGGTAAAATTCTAGTTTCACGTACACAGCGACAAAAGGGAGGCGCCGTTGTAAAGGCATAGCTTCCCGACCAACTATGAAGATCAGGGAAATTGCTGGGTAAAAGCCGTAATATAATGATAATAAACTACATTAACGACATTAGCCTAACCTAACCTAGTATTATGTAATAGCTATGGTGCCGCATATGGGGAGATATTTTTTTTTTTTTTTACAATAGGCCTAGCCTATGTGCGAGACTTATTGGAAGACTTCAATGTTGGCACTGATATGATGCTGAGACATGGCAACGTGCTGCATCAATTGAATGAGCCACAGTGCAATCATGAATTTGGATTTAGGGCCTTCGAAAAGAGTGCACCGAGACTTTATAATAATCTACCAGTTAATGTGAAAAGGTGTGCGAACATAAAGGCCTTTAAAAAGTCACTAAAAACACATTTGTTCAGGGAGTGTTATGACTTAGCCTAGAAGATGGCACTGTGAGACAAGACTACAAGTGCTAGATGGTTTAAAGGGCAGCTGCGACGAGCGTCACATCTAGTGACGGAGCGCGGCTGAGAAACTCCACACCAAGTAAGTAAGTAACAGTAGGCTAGGTATAATTCCTTATAATGCATTTCCGCCGCTTTGGACATATATAGGAATTAAGTATGGTATATGACAACTCTAAAGTAGCCATAGAAATTTATGAGTAGCCTATGCTGTGAAAGCGAAACTAGAATTAAACTCAAAATACTTGTAAAACTCGTCCACTCCCCGGTGTTAAACAGGATATTTACCGTAATGTTGAACGGTACCCTGGACCTAGGTCCAAGTAGACCAGCTACATTGGGGCCACGGGTTCGGGGGCAGCAGTAGAGTACAGTACCTACGACTGTGAAGCACCGGCCTCTTAGACCATAGGCTACCAACTTGACCAAGTAGGCCTAACCAAATACCATGTAACTTGTGCTGTTAGCCTATAAACAACGAGTAGCGTGTGTCGCGTTGTCCCCGTCACCCAGTGGCTAGGCTAGGCGAGTAGGCGGACTTACCAAATACATGGCGGTTATCTTCTACAGAATCTACACTGTTGCACAGTACCTCCCTAAATCCAGTGTGTTAATTGCATTAGCAAAATTGGTTATATTGTATATGGTTGATTACTTACATTTTAATGGAAATATGAAAACAATCCTCCCAGAGTCCCTGTTCAAGGCTTCAAGCTTCACTCGAGACCTCTGGCGGCCGCTTCTGGAAGTTACTCACGGGTGACGGGTCACATGAGCGCGCCCTTTGAATTCGAGAAGCGCCACTATGAACTTGTGAAGGTAAAATGATGCCAATATCAGTGAGCCCTATAAACCCTGCCTAAAATAGGCCATCTTTTGGTTTGTTGTAAATGTGCAGAGTGATATAAATGTTGTAAACTGGCAATAATATACCAAATATGTGGACATTTGGCATTGAAATGGTATAGAGCCATACCGCAGTTTCTCATATCATTGTTCCACTATTATTGAGAAATCAGCTTCTAATGGAGAAAAGTTTCTGAAGGTTAAACAAATAGAGTATAATATAGGCTACTAAATATATAAACCATGACAGAATATTCTATTAGCCATTCCTCCTACTGCCTCGATCCTATTTTAGTTTGTTCCAATTAATTTTCACCTCAGTTTTCACTAATCTATGGTATTTCATCTGATTTGCTCCTTTAAGCTACTCATACAGTATATCATTCTAATGTATCTTACTTCCCGGGCATTTTGTTTCTTACTCATCCCTATCACCTCACTTCCTACTTATCTTGCTTCTCACTCATCCCAATCAAAGATCCTCTCAATTCATACACTCATCCCTCATTTCTCCGTTTTGGACGGACCTCGTGCGTCATCGATGCCATTGGTAGATTATTTACTGTTAGTTATTTGTTTGCTAGCTACCCTATGTTCTGCCCATGTAAGCCCTATGTATGCATTATTTTTACGGTAGCCTCCTGTGGTTTGGGCAGTGAAACTATATATATATCTTCCATTACATCAGGGGTGGGTTCCAAAAAAACAGTATATATAGTGCTGTTAGACTCCGCCTATGCTATGACGTCATGCTTCTGCAATAACCAATGAGGGTGCTATACGTCCGAGGGTATAGCATCCTCAAATTGGCTATAGCAGAGGCATGACATCATGATGGCATGCCATTAATCCAGCATCTGGTTAAATCCTGGAATCTACAAATTACAACATATGTGCATCACTGCTTGCCAACATGGAGGAGGTATAATGTTCTCTAGCGTGTTTCCCAATAAGGCTATACACTGCACCCAAGCTTAGGGCAGATATGGTGACTCAACTACTGATTGCCTTAAAATAGATAATATATCTTTCCAGTTTAGTTATATAGATGAGATATAGTGGCTGGTGGCGCCTTCATGATGTAATACCACCTTTTATCTAGGGCCAAACACCCTAAATGATAACATTAGACATCGTAAGAAAGAGCTGTCACCTTTTTCTTTGGACGCCATATTGGAGTCTTATAAGGGGAGATTTCCGCTTGAGGGATTTTTTACTGGACCCCTTTCTCCCTCATGTTTAGCCCCATTATCCTTTTGATATTTGAAGACGTTCTTCCCCATTAGTTTGGCGATTTTGTAAACTTTCACCCCATTTCTGTCAATTTAAAACCTTTCCTGCCATTTAGGTGTCAATATTTTCCTGGCAAGCGATAGCGAGCCTGTCGTTTATGAGGAACAGCGCCTTCGTCAGGGACATTTTTCCACCAAAAAATGTACAAATTTATCTTGGAAGGTGTACTAGAGGTGTGTAATTATAAACTTGATGGAGGTCTAGGGATTAAACTAAAAACCCTCCCCTTAACTATCTAACAGCATATAAAGTTTAACTCCAGGTGTAAAGGGAGTTATAACTGTGGTCAGATATTGAATGTAAAACTTACTTGACCTGCCAGCCCAAGTAGGGTCAGGTCAGGTGCAAGGTATTGAGGGATAAGCCTTTACAATTGCACCTCGTATCTACATTCTACTTTTCTTATTTTTTCTGAAGAGTGTAGAGATGGGAGAAGGGGTGTTGGAGAGAGAGGAAGCTGTTGGAGTGGCTTTGTTATGTTATCCTTCTTGGTCTCTCAGTTAAGCCGGTATCACACAAGCACTTTTTCCCTCAACATTTATCCTTAACACTGGTCTGGCAGCTTATGAGGTAAACAATTTTAATATTTCTGTCACCAAAATTCATCTATCAACTGAGCCTGCTGGATGGCTACACTTACTATGGATATGGATGTATTTAAGGGGAGATGGGCCGGTTTTCTGGACCACTTTCTCCCTCATGTTTAGACCCATTAGTTTTCAGATGTTAAGATGTTTACCCCATTAGTTAGTCGATTTTAAGACCTTTCGCCCCATTTCTTCGTCAATATTTAGACCTTTCGTGCTATTTAGGTGTCGATTTATTCCCTGGCGAACAATAGTGAGCCTGTAATGTTGGAAGAACCGGCCTTTGGCTGGGAAATTTTTCTTCCGAAAAATGTACAAATTAATCTAGAAGGGGGCTCTAATGGATGCTTTTTTTTTTTTAATTTGATAGAGGTCTAGGGAAGAAACTAGAAAAATAACGAATACATGCAAAAAGTGAACCATCTCCCCTTAAATGTAAAGCAGGATGTCAAACGAAAGCCGAGTCCATTTTTTATTTATTTTTTGTATTGTATATGTATAGCTATAATTGTGGTTTATAGTTCAGATTATGTCTTTGGCAGTCGATAAAGTGGCCATAACAAAGCTATTATCATATTAATTTTCCTTGTATTCCTTCTCATATATGCATTCGAGTCTTCAAACAAAATTGCTCCGGATTGATGTACAGGCCTGGGTAAAGAGAGACAGTTCATTCTATATCTATATGCTCAGGCCCAATCCCCACTTTTCCTATTTTTCTATTTTTATTTGCCTCTATTTTGCTTTTTCTTGGGGGTGGCCGACTCAAGACAGAGCAAGAACAGGAAAACACAAAACACAAGACAAACCAACGAACAAACACAGACAAAACACAAAACTCACACACATCTAAGCAGTGGCAACAATATGGCGGAGGTTAACCGATCTCTGTTACCATAGGGTCTCTAGATAGCACTAGATAACACTTATCACCCATGGTCTTCTATGGGCAACGTCCCAACAATTGGATTTGTATATGATCCATATTAAAAAAAATCACCGTACTAATTAGTCTTCTAGTCTTCGAGGACGTTGTTCACTTAAGGGAGCTCACCTTGCTTTTTTTCTCTTTCTCTCCCTCTTTTAGGCTTGTATCCATTCGGCCCCATTCAGCCTACTGTTTTAAGATGTTTAGGCCTACCCCTTGCCAGGTGTCAATATTTTCCTGGCGAGCGGTAGCGAGCCAGCATATATATATTTTTATTTTGACAGGAAGCTAAATTTGTAAATTTTTCGATAGAAAAATTTCTCCAGCGAAGCCGGATTTCTCCATACAATGCTGACTCGCTATCGACACCTGGATGGGGATAAACGTCTTAAAACAGTTGGCTGAATGAGGCCGAATGGATACAAGCCAGGGAAAGGGGGGAGAGAAGGATAAAAAAAAAAAAAAAAAACGGTGACCCCACTTAACCCCTTAAGGATACAATGACGTATTCTTGAATTTTACTCTATATAGCCATTATTAGACGATAATATTCAGATTGGGGAAGGAATTTTTGGAAGTCATAGGGTTAATTGAGATAGATTTTCCCCCAGTAGTTAAGCGATTCTAATAGACCTTTTGCTCCATTTCTAAGATCATTTGTGCAATTTAGGAGGAACAGGCCTTTTACCATGGCTTTTTAATTTTTTTTTTTTTTTAATTTACCCTTTAGTTTCCCAGAGGGCCTTCCAAAACTGAGCAATACCGTCTAATGATAGCCAAAATAAATTGTTGAAGCGCGTCATAATCCTCAAGGGCTTAATTATGTGCAACACAAGACGATGAAAGGGTTCTTGGAGTGTTTTTTTTCTCAGTTCCCTTCTCTCTTATGTTTAGCCCCATTAGTTTTGACATTTTAAGATGTTTGCCCCGATAGTTTGGCAATTTTAAGACCTTTTGCCCCATTTCTAATAGGAACCGGCCTTTGGCCAAGGCCTTTTCTACCGAAAAATTCACAAATTTATCTCAAATGAGGATCTTGGGTATGGTTCTATATGAGCGTGGTGATCAAGAGGCGATAATTATGATATGGTGCGATGCAAAATTAGGTAAGCCTTATGTAATGGCTCCTCATATCTTCCTTTTGACTGAGGAAGAGTGTTGAGAGGGGAGATGGGGCGTTGGAGAGAGAGGATGCTGTTGGAGTGGCTTTGAGGGTGACAACAGCTGCCTGGTCTGGTACACTCTTCAGAAAAAAAATAGGAAAAGTAGCTGCGAGGTGCACCTGTAAAGGCTTATTCCTCAATACCTTCACCTGACCTGACCTGGCCTGGTGGTTCTTCGGGGAGAAAACCTTTTCAACGGCTCCCAATATGGCAGAAGTTGGCCGATCTCAGTCACCAAAGGGTCTCCAGTGTGGACCAATCTAGCAGTGTTTTGACTGATATGATAACGTACCCCAGTCAGTGAGGGATGGGTGAGCTAGTCAGAGGTAACAGTGATCGCTTGTACCACTTCAACCATCTATCATAAACCTACTAACACTACTGAGAACACCGATTACACAAGGAAAACAAGGATATAGTGGGACAGTGGAAGTGGTTTTTGATAGTGGATTAGTGTGTGTAGAGGAATATGAACATGAAGTTGTTAGTGGTTTTAGCGTGTGTGGGAAGCTTGGTGCCTTTTATAAGAGGTAAGATAATAATAATAATAATATGGTACTACTACTACTTTTTTCTTTCTTTTTCTATCTATCTATCTATTGCCTGACGCCGTAATCCCCGAAGGGGTGGCCACGAACGAACCGCCCCCATGCACCTCTGTCCCCAGTCAGTCGACGCCCCTCCCCCCAACCAGCACCGCCTTCGTTCATGTTCTTTCTTTTTCCTTTTTATATATAAAATTATGAATTCATTACATTTTATGCACTATAACTGATACTATTCTAATCCCGATGCGACTCTTATGTCGAACAACGCGGTTGCCCTCTTGTCCAGAAACCTCTTGCTCCGACGTCCACCCGTGCTTCATTTGATGTGTTGGCCATCCTGCGCTGCAAGATCTCACCGTCTAAGGGGATCATTATTGGTTTGCACGACACATGATGGCTCACCTCCCTTAGCATGTTCGCTGTTACGTCTCAGTTCATCGTGCCTGATACTGATGAACCCTCTTATCTTATGAACTATGGAATGGTTTGCATTATTGTTGACTCAACATATGCAGCGACGGGTCAGTATTTCAATCGGCCAACCGTACCTCAGTGCAATATGGCATCGATAAGTTCTTGTTTGTTGAGGTTGGAGCCTTTTGCTTTGATGGGTACAGTATTGTTGTCAGTCAATTTGAAATGCCCGTTGCTTGTACTATCTGGATTCTTCTTAATAGTCTCAGAGAAAGGTGCTGCATCAGTCGTAATAGGTAATTTTTCTGTGAATTATGCCTCTCTGATTATATTATAATTAGGTAAAAACCTAGACAGAGAGAGAGATAGAGAGAATAGACAAAGTGCATGTGAACAGGAAATAGTAGGTAGTTTTGGGTATTGGGAGTAAGTTGATACAATATTCTGTGTAATCATTTATAGCCTACTGATTGCAAATTCTATGAACTTGGTATAATCTCTCTCTCTCTCTCTCTCTGGCACTATTCATACTATTTATCCAAGGCCTACTGTCTCCAATAATACTACAATGATTGACATAATTATAACTATGGTGATCATCTTTAGGTTGATTTAAATTTAACACATTTAGTATTAGGACGCTTCTTACCCTTTTATTTTGGCTAACATTAGACGATTATATTAAGTTTTGGAAAGCTCTCAAGGAATCAAAGGGGTAAAGTCTATTTCAATTAACCTTTAGACTTTCCAGACTCCTTCCTAAACTGAACAACAATCGATTAAGGGGATTTGTTTTCTGAAATCCCTTCTTCATTCTTATCTCCCTACTTCAAGTTTTACCATAGCATACAATTAGTTTGAGTTTTATTGAGTTTTAATGTAATGCTATCCATATAAAGATTTATATTTCCTATATGTCCAAGAAAGGTCAGAAGAAATGGTGTATTTATTAGCTGATCGATTACAAAAATATTATATCCCCTGTTGTTTGATAATTATGCGTGTGTTTGTGGTGGTGGTGTGTGCGGGTGTGTGTGTTTTTGTGGTGTGTGTGTGTGTGTGTTGGTGGTGTGTGTGTGTGTGTTGGTGGTGTGTGTGTGTGTGTGGTTGTGATGGTGTCTTTGTGTAGCCTATATATGTGTTTGTTTGTGTGTGCGTGTGTCTGTGGTTGCGATGACGGTAATGTGTGTGTGTGTGTGTGTGTGTGTGTGTTGTGGTGGTGCCTGTGTGTAGGCTATGTATGCATTTTTTTGACATGTGTGCATGTGACAGAGAGATAGAGATCGAGAGAGAGAGAGGATGAGAGATAACACATACACTTGGTGATAACAGTGAAGGTGACGGTGATAGGAAGGGTGTTGGTCAGAGATTACACACACACTCAACCTTTCTCTCTCACTCACATACGTATCTATCTCTCACTCTCTATATCTCTACAAATGCGTTATGTTCAGCTTGCTCTCTTTGAATTATCTTCCCACTCGAAATAACATGAAGCTGCTACCCAGAAGAGCTAACCTAGACATCACTAAGAACTTCTTTAGCTATAGTAGGCTATAATAAACGAGTGGAACAAACTACCAATTAATGTACTTAATAGTAGGCCTACATCTATCAATTTGTTTAAGAACCGACTCGATGCCCACCTGAGAATAAGAGGAGTTTTTTTAAAGTGATTAGTAAGTTCCCCCCACTATACGACACCACTCTGCTTCCGCAGAGTGAATAAATACATAAATGTAGAAATTAATACAAAAACATTCCCTTGAATTTGTTTTTTATGTTCGAATCCCGGGAGGTCTAGGCCTACACATATTCTCCCACAACATATTTGTGTATTATATAGGCATGTAAGTGTACTATGATAGCTCAATCTAAAAATCATGAGTAATGACAGCTAAAATATTATTGAAAGTATCAGTAGGCTATTATTCGTTTATACTTTTCAGAGAAAAATAAAAAAATTAAATGGTTAATGCTCAAATATCCATTTTCTTACTTAAACAATAAAAGAAAATTATTATATTACGGCTAACAATTATATTCAAAAGTGAATGAAGAAGCTTAATTGTTTAGCTTAATATTATCGGACTAAAGCCTGTTAAGTGCACATATACATAGAATATTATTAAATTATAAATAATTATGATACAAATAATGTTTTTTAAAGGTAGATCAATAATTAATACGCACCTCCCTCTCATACAGTAGGCTAAACTTTGATCTAAGAAGATCGAGGTATTTTTGCTATACAATATGATTCATAAGACATTACAACATGCACTAGAAAATAAAGATCACCAAAGACCTGTGTACAAGAACGATGCTCATTAGTTTACACAGTCATTATGATATATTTTGAGGAGACCCTCTACATAATCATGAGTTAGTACCCTTGGGGCTAAATAATCAAGGGCTATGTGATCACCCAGGGTCAGCCTTGCGAGGTCAGGTCAGGTGAAGGTATTGAGAGACAAGCCTTTACAACGGCACCTCGTATCTACATTCTAATTTTCCTATTTTTCTCCTCCGCAGGTGACGTAGTAGACGATTCCCCCCTCGGAGACAACTGGGTGGCCCGGCTGTACGGAGACAAGATGCAGGGCTACAACCGCATAGCCCGGCCAGTGAGGGACCACAGCCATAACACCACCCTCAGGATAGCTCTATCGCTCAACCACGTGGATATAGTCAGTATTATTATTTGTGTTCTTCTCCTGTCACCTCTTTTTCCTTTCTTGTGTCTCTTGCTGATCCTCCCTACCCCTTGTGGGTGTAAGGCCTGGCTACTGACTGACTGTTCCTTTTACTTATATATTTTCTAGATCTCAAGTGATGGCATCTCTTCTGTGGATTGACCTCCCAATCTACCAAGATTGGAAGCCAAAGCGTCATATTTTTTCTTAGCCCCTCAACATTCTCTTCATAATTGCTGAAGGGCACAGGGCCCTGGGTGGGGCTTTGGTTTCCCGGGCGTTTCTGCACCCTCCTCAGCTCCTCGCCATCGAGTGGCTTTGGTCACCCAGGCTTTATTGTGGTCGGCAGGGAGGGTTCTGTGGGGGCGCTCGGTTATGGCCTTGGCCTTGCTCGGGGCCTTGGGGCTGTTCGGCCAGGCAGCTTGGGGAACAACAACTGACTGACTCACTTCATAAATTAACAACACATTTCGCTACAGTCACTATATAACTCAGTAAGCAAGACAGACACATGGCAATTTACCGTTAGCTGTAAAGAAATGATTATATATAGGCCTATAGGCTACCTGTAGTGTTAAGAGGGGTCACTGGATTTTTTTGATCTTTCTCTCCTTTTCTCTCTTTCTCTGGCTTGTATCCATTCGGCCCAATTCAGCCAACTGTTATAAGAGTACGTTTATCCTCATCCAGTTGTCGATTTGTATGGAGAAATCTGGCTTCGCCGGAGACATTTTTCTATAAAAAAATGTACAAAATTAGCTTGCCGTCAAAACAAAAATAAATATATGCTGGCTCGCTACTGCTCACCAGAAAAATATTGACACCTGGATGAGGTTAAACGTCTTAAAACAGTAGGCTGAATGGGGCCGAATGGATACAAGCCAAAGAGAGAGGAAGATAAAGAGATAAAAAGATGGGCCCCTTAAATATACTAAATTGTTGATCTCCCTCCCAACAGGATGACGAGTTGCAGGAGCTGTCGTTAAATGCCTGGACTATCATGGTAAGTCAAATTGTTCCAATAGACTAAACGGAAAACTAGATGAGGAAGCATAATTGAACTGTCAGCCCAAATATGTAGGCTATATACTCAGGCACATACCCCATCGTTGGGGGTGGCCGACTCGAGACAGAGCCTGAACAGGGACAACACAACACAACATAAAAAATAAATAAAAAATAAATAAATAAAATAAACAAATAAAAAATTCACACATCTAGGTCACCCAGGAGAAGATCCAAAGACTAAGGATCACTAGGGGCTGCCACCACTCCCCCGGTCCAAGATCTTCCAGAGAGATTCCGGTCTCAGCAGGCAGACACGCAGCGGAACCATACCGCAATGGCGACCCACCTCACATCCAGGCATGACCCTTCATATACACCGGCTCCCCAGGCCAGGCGCCTTACAGACTATTATCTAGCCCAAGTGAGGTACTTTATTAGACTCATGGTAGAGTGTTTGCCTCGTATGCAGGGAGACCCAGGTTGAAATTCTTTCTAGGGATAGCTCCTAAAACAAATCTTCGGGAGGTGATTTTGACATCTAACGAGTATATTTACTATGATGAAATTGTGAATAGTAAAGTAAAAATAATTGAGGGTCTAGGCGGTGGTCTCTTTGGCAACCCCTTCCCCCTGTTATGCTTTATTACTTTGTCGACTATAAGATGCTTCACTCCATTCAGGTGTTGTACAGTATTTTTGTGGGCTAACTATAGCGATCATGCAATTTAGGAGGAACATTTTTCTATCAACAAATGCACAAATGTAGTTTTCTTGGTTAACTGACACTTTGCTAATGGTAGACATGTCAAC
The DNA here is from genome assembly GCA_032716605.1 of Paralithodes platypus. NCBI lineage: Eukaryota > Metazoa > Arthropoda > Malacostraca > Decapoda > Lithodidae > Paralithodes > Paralithodes platypus. The sequence goes on from CM064563.1 coordinate 25,969,567, forward strand.
TTGATTACTCTGACCCTTTTAGAGGTCACACAATTTGGCCTGCTTATAATGAAAAGACTCTACTTGGCTTATAAAGTAAATAGTGGTGCAAGCAGGTCCTCTATGGAAAGTAGGGTTTGAAGCTGGTAGCTACTTGTGGAGGGCCCACACTGTAACAACAGTTATTATTGCATCTATATTATATTTAATTGTAAGTACACCTATTGAACTATACCAGAGTTTGAAGTTTCTCATTCCAGTCAAGATTGTTATATACAAATTTGTGAACAAACTGGCTTTCAAAAGATCCTTGGCTCTCAAGAGGCTCAGCTATCTAATTATACAACAATGTAAGCATCAATATAATTGTATATTGCACTGTATACAGTATGTATATTACGCTCAATCAAATCAAATCAATCAATCAATCATCAAAATCATTTTGGCATCAATTTTATTCACAAAAATATCTAACAATTAGGTGACGATCTGTAATTTCTAATATGTATTTGCTTATACATAACCACACAAGTACTCGGATATCTACAGACATGGGTGGATGAGTTTCTGCGATGGGAGCCCAAGAACTACATGAACATCGATAAACTCCACTTTGACGATGACGACATATGGATCCCCGATATTAAAGTTTATAACAGGTAACTTGGCTTGGATTTTTGTTTACCACATATGAAGGTGGGTGTTTTTTCAGGACTCCCTTCTCCCTCATTTTTAGCCCCATTAGTTTTGAGATTTTCAGATGTTTGGCCCATTAATGTGGCAATTTTAAGTCCTTTTGTCCCATTTTTTTGTCAATTTAAAGACCATTCGTGCCTTCTTGAGTTCAGGCATTTTTATCCCAACATCCCTTGAATTTTTTCTGTCAATCTTTTGGCTTTGAGGGAGACACTTGTTACAGGTAACTTGCCTTTTGTATCTTTCTTACAAATAGAACAAAAAATAAACAATTGGGTGTTCATTTTTTCCTGGCGATAACGAGTCTGCACTTTAGGAGAAATCAGTCGTTGGCCAGTGAGGTTATCTTCCAGGTGGATGGTGTTCCTGTACACTACACCCGGGATGTTCGCACCTTCCTCTGGAATGTTGGATTGTCAAACAAGGACCTGTTGAGTGGGCTCCTCAGTCACCGGATTTGACCCCCCTTGATTTCTTCCTGTGGGGTTCCATCAAGAGCAAGGTGTATTCCAGCAAGCCACAGGACCTTGCTACGTTGGATGCGAGTACTGAAGAAGCCTGTGCCTCACTTTCAACGGAGCTATTGTGAAGTGTTGGGCAAACAGTGGTGAAGCACTGGCTTAAATGACCTGCATATAAGGAAATACAGTAGGTTCTCCAGAATACACAATCCTTTACATCAGAAGAAGCAAAACCAATCATATCTAGCTATCTTCTAACAACTCCATTGAAGTTGTGATGGTTAATTTTGGCACATTGATGGTCACCATGCTATTTACCAATTACACAAATATATATTTCCTTGCAGCGCAGACGGAGCGGACGTGCATCCCTTCGACCACGTTCCTGTGTTTGCGGACAGTCAGGGTCAGATCTACTGGTTCCCCCCGACTAAAGTGAGTGTGAAGTGTGACCTGGACCTTACACACTGGCCCACTGATCAGCACGAGTGTATGGTCAGGATGGGCTCTTGGTCACATCACGGGGAGCAGATCGACATACAGATTATGACCGTCAATGGCACAGAAGGGGTGAGTCAATCTTTTATAGTATTACGGTGTATAGCTTCTAGGGTGACAATTATCTCCCCATGTCTCAAAACATAACCCCTTCTGTACCGGCAACATCTTTTAATTTAATTCTAGCTACATTTAGGCCTAGAGGTGACTCAGTGGCCTAGTGGTCAGTATGAGTATGTGTTTAGGAATAGCTTGTGGTGCATCACAGGAAGCATATCAACATTATTGGAGTGCGACAGTAATGAAGTGTTGACAGTATGCAGCAACAGTATTAATGAAATATTAACACTATGAAGTGGTAACATTAATATAGTGGTGATATTAATGTAATGACAACAACAATGGTGTCATTAATGCACCTTGTAGGGAATCGAGTCGTCTGGCAATAGATAGATAGATAGACGTTCATGCATGACATAAAGTTCTTGGATAAAATTACTTATCTTGGTAGCATGATCCATAGTAGTGGTGAGTGTGGCTATCATGTCAATCGTCACCTCGGTTTGGCATTTGGAGTTAGGGATTCATTCAACAAAAGTAGGCTACATGTCGAAACCTGTGCAGGACAAAGCTGCGGATCTTCAAGCCACTGGTGCTCCCTGTCTTATTATCTGGATGTGAGACATGGACATTTAAAAGTAGGTTAAAGAGATGCATCAACTCTTTTGGTACTGAATGTCTTTGCAGGATCATGGGCTATCGCTGGCATGACCACATCTCAAACCAGCGACTACTCTGTGAAACTGATATAAGATATATTAGTTTCATGGTCCGTGAACGCCATCTTCGGCTAAATGGGTATGTGGTTCGCCTCCCTGAAGCTGACCCTGCTTACCTGCAGGTTGTCTCTACAGAAGACAACACTGAGTGGAGGAGGCCTAGGGGAAGACCATGGAACTCATTGCTGATGAGGCAAGTGGGCCAATCTTAGGATATTTGATATGGGCCGGGCAGATGCCTGGAGCCTTGCCCGGGGGGATCCCCTGAAGTGGAGTCGGAGGGTGAATGTGGCTACGCGCTGTCACGGCGTATGCCCATCGATTGATAATAGCTTATAATGTTGCCTTTACAGATAACGACGAGTAACCTGGACAAGAACAACCGATGGCAGTTGGTGAGCTCAAAGGCCACCAGGTCACTCATCAGTCTGGAAGGTCATGACCCGTACGTGGAGGTGGACTTTACCCTCACCCTCAAGCGTCAGGCCAGCACCCACGCTCAGTACATCACCAATGCTGCACTAGGTGAGAAGGGAACCCACTGTACAACACACACACACATGTATAATATTCACTATGCTGCTTACATACACCAAACATGCAAGCCCTCCTCACTTTAAGTTGTTTCACCCCTTTACTTTGGCAATAATTAGATGCTTCACCCCATTCAGGTGCCGATTTTTTCTGGGCGAGCAATAGTGCGCCTGCATTTTAGAAGAAATCTACCTTTGGCCGATACATCTTTATATTGAAAAATGTACAAATTTACCTTGAAGGGGGTCCAATTGGGCATTTTTCAGTTTGATGGAAGTCTGGGAAAGTATTTTTGTTAGCCTAAGAGTAAATCCAAAACAAAATTCTTGTTCGAAAATGGTAAAAGCAAGCAAGACTCTCAATAATAATAAAACAAATATGATACTAACCCCCAAGAGGTGGGATGAGATAGTGTTAATTAACGATGTTCTCTACTGTGTTTATCAGCCCTGGTGGTGGTGGTGGTGGCGTCGTACTTCCTACCACTGTCCTCCTTCTTCTCCCGCCTGGTGATGCATCTCGTGGCCCTCTCCTCCCTCATCAGCTGTTACTATGTTCTCTTTGATGAGCTTCCGGCCAACGGAGGGCCGGTGCCGCTTGTGGGTAAGTCAATATCATAAAAAAATAAAAAATAAAAGAAGTTCAGGACCCTAAGAATTGGAACTTTAAATGTTGTTTCTGTTCGGGCTCTGTCTCGAATCAACCACCCCCAGCTTCGGGGTATGAAAAATACTGTAGATCATTGCATTACTGTAACCTACTAGTTCACAAATCACCATAATTACCCATTACTAACCAATATGAAGCAATTACTCTCTCCTCAGCATGGTCAGTAATGCGTCTGACCTGCTGATCGAAAGGTGTGCAGTTTTATCCCACCCCATGCCACTAATTGACGTCAAGAGTTTGGACACTCAGGTCTAGCGATTTGTGGCAAATGTCCAGTTAAGTCCCTGTAACAAGGACACGCCTTAGCCCTATCAATCAAGGGAGTGCACGGCGTTAACCCCTTCAGCACGATGACGTAATTTTCAACTTATGTATTCTGGTTACCATTAGACGATTTCCTTCAGCTTATAATCTACCGCTAGGGCTCAAAGGCGTAAATAATATCTCAATAAACCCACTGAATAACATAGGTCCTTCTTAAACTCGTTAAATTTAGCCAGAATCAAAGGTAAGAAGGCGTCATCGTGCTGAAGGGGTTAAAAACTGCATCACACTGCATCTACAACTGTCCTCCTGTTCTCTCCACCAGTGCGGTACTACTCTGGCACCATCATCCTGGCCACCATCTCCCTCATCTCCACCATCCTGTTGACTGGCCGTGGGTGTTGTTGTGAACCCACCAAGACCATATCAACGTCCACCACCGCCGGGCTGGGCACACGGCTGGCCAGTGCCGTCACATCATCCAGGGCATTCAGGAATGTTGTGCCGCAAGGTCGCACATCTACGGTAAGTTTTGATATTCATACAAATTTTTCAGAAGGGATAGCAAATATAATCTGTACTGGGTAAGTGTTATAAGATGTACAGTAATACCAAGGAGAAAGGTCTGATCTCGTTCTCCGGTATTCTTGTTTCTCATTGGCTATGATTCTAGATCAGCCATATGATAAAGTTCTTAAGTACCGTAGTATGTGACACCATATCAAACACAAACTCTTAAATTCTAATAAGGCGGTGTCTCCAACCTTGCTCGAATTATTAATATTTTTATATTATTTAACTGTCAATCTTGCATAAAGGAATCTACCCTTGAAAATACAGATCTCCCTCGATTTACGATTGGGTTAAGTTCCTGAAAACCCAATCTTAAATAGAAAAATTGTACAGTGAACCCTAAAATTAATGGGGTAAATGTGGATGCTTTCTTGGACCAGCCAAAATCCAAACACCTAAAAACTTATATAATATTAACGTAAATTGTCGACTTGCGAGTTTCGTTCTATAAGGAAGTTAGAGCTGTAGACATCGATATTTAGCAGAATTACGAGCTAAAATACGGTCGTAGTACATTCATAAATACATAAAACCCAATTCAACATACCCTTCAGCCATCGGAAACATACATTATTATTGTATTTCTGTTTAATATCAATGTTTAAAGCTCCAACTTCCTTATAGCCTGAAACTCGCAAGTGGTCAATTGGGGCACCGGATAGTGAGGGAGACCAATAATATTATAATGTAAAACTTGCAAAATAAACAAACTAAAACTGGGACGATACATTCCTAAATTCCCCTTCAGCCGTACAACCAATTGGACGTGGAGCTGGGCTTTGACGAGGAGGAAGGTGTGGTGGGTCATCCAATCCCCCCCGCCACCACCACCCAGCCCAAGCCGGACGTGGTGGAAGTGTCCGTGGAGTTCTCTACCGTGCGGCGAGTCATCAATTTCCTGCTGCTCATCTTGTTCAGTGTGGCCTTTGTGGTGGACTTTGTTATGCTCAAGACTGTGGCTGAGTAAAGTGGCTGAGTGAAGAGGTTGAGTTTAGGGGAGATGAGCCGTTTTTCTGGTCCTCCTTCCTCATGTTCAGCCTCATTAGTTTTCAGAGTAAGGTGGTTGAGTTAAGGGGAGATAAACCGTTTTTCTGGTCCTTCTTCTTAGCCTCATTAATTTTCAGATTTTATGACATTCAGCTCATTCGTTTGGTGATTTTAAGACCTATATAAAATAGCCGCTACCCCCTTAACAGTCATGGGATGAGGTGCAGTATTCCTCGTCACTCTCTCACGACTTACCCTCGACAGACAGCCACTAAGCATCGTTCATCATTTTCAACTTGGATGAAGAAAGCTACATATATTTGTTGGTGTCTTTTTGAATTATGGATAGCATACTTCATAATAAGATATGTAGATTTTTCCCTATCCCTTTCCCTTAGAGAGAAACAATAGGCTAAAAGTGATGAAACACAAATTTTTCCTGGAGTTTATAGGTTATAATGTCAATATAATATTAATGTGCATGTATTATACTTGAATATGTTGTAAATATATTGATAATAAATATAAAACAAGTGATAGATTATAATGTAAAACTTGCAAAATAAACAAACCAAAACTTATACGAACACAGTAAAAAGACAAAACAACTAATCAAAATCGATAGATGTAGTAATAGCTTACTACTGGTGCATATTGAACATTATTTACAATACAGGCTCTCCTCACTTAAAGTTGCCTTATATAAGCTGTTTCATTATTACTCAGTTCATTAACTCTTATGGTGCTATCAGAAGAGACTGGATGACTCCGTCGTCGACACCTGCCCAGGATGTAACACAACACATCATAGAAGACTGCATTTCAGTTTCACACAACCACTTACGCCAACAACACAATCTACACTCAATGAGAGCTCTGTGGGAAAGCCCGATCACGGCCATGGCCTTCCTCAGGGACTCGGGGCTGTTCGGCCAGGCAGCTTAGGGAACAACAACTCTTATGGTGCGGGCATTTTGGCCTAAATTGACCTTCATGCCCTGCACATTTTGGCCTAAATAGACCTTCATGCCCTGCACATTTTCATGCATAAGCTAGAGCCAGAATGTAATACAATGATGGGCTGGTCTATCAGAGTGAGAACTGAGCGATCTCTGCCATACCCATAGCTTACTCTGACTGTTTCTTTTACTTATATATTTTCTAGATCTCAAGTGACGGCGTCTCTTCCGTGGATTGACCTCCCAATCTACCAAGATTGGAAGCCAAAGCGTCACATTTTTCCTTTGCCCCTCAACTTTCTCTTCATAATTGCTGAGGGGCACTGGGTCCTGAGTGGGGCTTTGGTTTCCTGGGTGTTTCCGCACCCTCCTCAGCTCCCCGCCATGGAGTGGCTTCGGTCACCCAGGCTTTATTGTGGTCAGCAGGGAGGGTTCTGTAAGGGCGCTCGGTTATGGCCTTGGCCTTGCTCGGGGCCTTGGGGCTGTTCGGCCAGACAGCTTGGGCAACAACAACAACAACAATGATAAATCTGTGAAAGTACAGTAACAGAGCTTTCCAATGACACCTGAAACATCTCTGTACGACATCTAGTTGTCTTGCAACGATCTTGCATAGGTCGGCATAAAAAGCTAAAAATTAGCGATTTTGAGCTGTTTCTGCTATGTGTAACGCTGCAATGGTGCGAGAGAAGACTCTTTCGCACGTCAGTGTGCGCCCAGACTTGGTGGGCGTTGGATGAAGGTGTCCCGCGCTGCCTGCAACAGCTTGCCTCGCTCCCAGGCTACATAATAGGTGGATTTCGATGTCTGTCAGGTGACAGCAGCCGCAGTAATTGCATTAATTAGGGAACAAACCTGTGTCAAGTTCGGTAGCGCGTCTTATTTCTGATTGAAGGGTGTGCAGTTCAATCCCATGCCGTGACGGCAAAGGTTTGGGCAGCTCGGTCTAGCAATTTGTGGCAATTGTTCAGTAAAGTCCCTGCAACAAGGTTACAAGGGCACGTCTTAACCTTGCCTATCAAGGGAGTGCACAGTGTTAAAAACTGCATCAATTATTAAGTTGTAAGTCAGACAAAAATGGTGCATAATTGTAAAGAAAATTAAAAAAAATGGCTTAATTTTAAGTGATATTCAGGAATGTACAGTAACTATAACTTTAAGTGAGGAAATAATGTATGTATGTGTTGTTGTATGTCATTATTTGTTATTTGTATTTACATTTATCCCATTCTAAAAATAAAAGTGGAACAAAATAATCTTAGCTTATCCCTAACCTGAACTTAGCTTAACCCTTTCAGCAAGAGGACACCTATTTAGCTTTGATTGTGGCTAAAATTTAATGATATTATGTAGTTTAACCCATTGAGTACCAGGGATGTCCTTTTTATCATATTCTGGTAACTATTATATATTATACAATTTTATTCAGCTTAGGAAGGACCACTATCAATAATAAGGCTTCACCAACCCTTTTAACTACCACAGAGGTAACATTCCAAGAGGTAACAGAAAGACACAACCCCAACTTCACACCAGAAATTCAAAACCTCATCAGACAACGCGACATACTGAAACACTCCCCAGCACCCCACACACAAGACATCACACAATAAATTCAAGCACTCAACACCCAAACTAACAACAAAAACTAAATTGGAATAACTTCCTACAAACACTTGATCACAAAACAAACCCCAAAAACTCTACAAAACACTAAACAGCATCACACTTTCCAACAGCAACACAACACAATCACATGCTGCAATCACAACAACAGACTCTACTCCTTCATGTAAACAACAAGCAAACCCTCTCATCAATCACTTCTCACATGTCAGCCACCTAAAACCTCACAAAGACGACCGACGTGTCATCCGACGTAAGAGACAATTCCCCACAGACCCTGACTATACACCCTTCACCAATCACCAGACAAAGCATATCATCAACAATCTCAAGCACTCACCCGCCTGTGGCCTAGACAACATAAGCAACATACACCTCAGACACCTGGGACCACAAGGCATACAAGCACTCACTAACATATCAAACTACAGCTATTCACACATCACAATACCAGACATTTGGAAGCATGGTATCATCATCACATTCCCCAAACCCAACAAAGACCCCACGCTACCCTCCTCGCACCGCCCCATCACACTCCTTTGCTTCCCCTCCAAAGTCATGGAATGCCTAGTATTACAACTAATTACACCTGACCTACCCCTAGCTCCAACACAACATGGCTTTAGGCCACTGCACTCCACAAACACTCTTCTCACAGACCTTACACAAAGAGCTTTTGACAGCATCAACTCAGCTAGACCACCACACAGATCACTATTAGCCACACTCGACATTAGTAAAGCCTTCGATGCCATCCCCCGCCACAACCTAACAAACAAAATCTACAACACAAACATGCACAACAACACAAAAAGGTGGCTGGCCAACTTCCTAGCAGGCAGATGTGCACACGTATCTTTTGCCGGTCAGTCATCTAAAATCAGAAACTTTCCAAACGGAGTCCCACTAGGATCCGTCCTATCGCCCGCACTCTTCAATCTGTACATGCACGATATAACTACACCCAATACGCCCCAAATAAACTTAGCCTCCTATGCAGATGACATAACACTCACATGCACACACCAAGACCCAAAAAGAGCAACAGATCTCCTTCAACCCTATCTCAACACACTACATGGCTGGTGCACTACAAACAGACTTAATCTAGCCCCAGCCAAATCCACCGCAACCCTGCTCACAAGCTGGACAGAACACGAATATATACATCCCTCAACACACCCCTAACACATACACACACACACAAAATCCTAGGAGTAACATATGATACTCATATGACATTCAAACAGCACACCACAAACATTAAAAAGAAACTGACACCCAGACTTAACGCCCTCAGGTCACTTGCTCACACAAAATTTGGACACAACAAAGAAACTACCACCACAGTATATAAACAATACATAAGATCAGTGATGGAATACGCAAGCCCAGCCTGGGCTTCTAACCTAGCTGAAACACATCATAAGACCTTACAGACTATTCAAAACAAAGCCCTGAAGATCATTACAGGCTGCACAGCTACTGCACCCACAGATCACCTACATCAAGAAACCAAAATCCTCAAAGTCAAAGACCATCTAGACATGAGAGGCACTCAATTCCTGGCAGCAGCCTCCACGAACCAAGACCACCCACTAAACTACATGGCAACACACCCACAGACACCAAGAAATATCAAAACAACACCCAGCACACGGTATCACACACAATTATTGTCCTCTCTCCCTCCCTGCCCACCCCGAACCAACTTCCAGAAGCACATCCATACTCATATCTCTCACCGATCCATCCACTCACTCACAGACAACACGCAGCTGCATGCACGACCTCCCGAAATCCATCCTTCCGAATCCTCCCTTCCTCGCGAGGACAGAGTCCACCTGGCCAGGCTGAGATGCGGAAACCATCCAGCTCTCCTGAGCTATCAGAAGAGACTGGATGACTCCGTTGTCGACGCCTGCCCGGGATGTAACACAGCACCCGATACCATTAAACACATCATAGAAGACTGCATTTCACACAACCACTTACGCCAACAACACAATCTACACTCAATGAGAGCTCTGTGGGAAAGCCCGATCGTGGCCATGGCCTTCCTCAGGGACTTGGGGCTGTTCGGCCAGGCAGCTTAGGGAACAACAACAACTACCACAGATCCTTCCTAAGCTGTATAATATAGTCTAAATATACTGTAGTTAGAATAAAATATAACACACGTCGCTGGTACTCAAAGGGTTAAGAAGGGACTATGTTATTCAGAGGGATTATTGAGATCATATTTACACCTTTTAGTCCTAGAGGTAGATTGTAAGCTAAAGACTGTCTAACGGTTACCAGAATATGATGAAAATTACACTGCCTCACGTATTTCATAGCGAATTGTGGCTGACCGCAGCCCCTGGTCTGACCTGTTGTGGGATATTATGACACACACACACACAAAAGGCAAAGTTAGATAATTGTAACTCAGGAAGCGGGACAATACGAGCCTAAAAAGCTCAACTCCTGTATACTACAAATAGGTAAACAAAAACACACACACACACACACACACACACACACACACACACACACACACACACACACACAGTCACTAGATTGGTTCCAAGTCTCAGAGAACTGCCATATGAAGGGAGGCTAGACAAATTAAATCTACCGAGTCTAAAAGAGAGGAGAGAGAGGGGAGACATGATAATGATGTACAAATGTACCCGGGGGCTGGAGAGGCTGGATAGGGAGGATATATTAATTATGGATACAGGAATAACTAGAGGCCACAGCTACAAAGTAAAAAGACCTACCTGCAAGAACGATATCAGGAAGTTTAGCTTCCCCTATAGATGTATTGATAAATGGAATGGGCTGGAGGAGGAGGTGGTAGGGGCAAGGAACATCCATATTTTCAAGAAAAAATTGGATAAAAAGTAGACTGAGAGACGGGACAACACAAGCTTAGCTCAACTCCTGTAAACTACAATTAGGTAAATACAATTAGGTAAATACACACACACACACCCCCCCCCCCCCCATCTGGGGTTGGCAAAAATGGTACAAGGCGAGATGGGTATCATATGGTTCACCTAAGCTGATGGCTACCTAAGCCTTCGGGCGAGACAGTACCGTCTATAGTGAGAATGGTACCATACAGATCCACCCTAAGCCTTCGTTTCCGATGTCGCCAATTGGCTAAAATACAGACTACACACACATCCACAGCCATTCCAACAGTACATAAAACACTTAACATGCATTTCACGCAATACATTCCCAGTTAAGGAGGCGCGATAATAATGAGCTTAGCTCGCATTGCGTGGATTCCCCTTGACGAACAAGTAACTGAGTGAGTAACACACACACTACAATTACAACTAGTGGGAATATAAAAACAAAGAGGTCCAGCTAAAACTTCATTAACTTACTTATTACAAAATATGAATCCACCAGCAGCACAATGATCTGTGTACCTTGAGGAAGCCTTAGTCTGAACCTTTCTTAGTGCTACCATTACAAAATATAGTCATGCTTAACCCGGGAGCTGCGGGGAGACTCTTAAGAGTTCCCCCGGCGCACTGCGGGAAGACTCTTAAGAGTCAGAGAAAATAAAAATCAACTTTTGACATCGAAAACAAAATATTTTTTTATATTTTTTTTTTTTTATTTTTATTTTTTTTTTTGGCCCCTGGGCCATGCAAAATCTCAGTCCTCTACCTCCCCTCCTTCCCCACTTTCCTCCTCTCCTTCAGTTATCACCTATTTTCCCTGTTATTCCCTTATTCTGAGGTATATTTTCGTGCTAACATTAGAAATCCGATTGGAGGGTGTGGTCATCACTGATAGCAAGCGAGTGCAAGAGAGAGAGAGAGAGTATCGATCGACTGCGTCTCAGTGGCCTTGGGGGAAATTGGCGGGAAAGCAGATTGCCTCACCCATACATTATACAACTCGCGGGCTATATCTCCGATTTTGACCATCCAAACGCTGTTTTCACTCGTTTTATTGTTGTTTCAGGTTAATACCTTTATAATCAACCCATAATAGGCGCATATGGATAAATATTAATGCTATTAATGGCACAATGAATATTTTAGTGACGGAAACACCTCAAATACGTCAGCACAGGGGGACGTTTCCAATTACCCCCATGCGCACTTCAGAGGTTAATTAAGGGGATAGTGTTTACGTTTTGGTCATTATACTGTATAATATTCCTTTATATATTTAACAGTAATCTTGCTAGACCTCCATCAAGCCCGAGAGGGAGTACTGTAGTTGGAATATACAGCATATGGAAAAAAAAACAGAAAAAAATAAAAATAAAAATAAATAAATAAAAAAAAAACGAGTCCCCCCTTCAAGAAAAATGTGTACATTTTTCGGTAGAAAAATGTTCTGGCCAAAGGCCAGTTCCTCTTAGAATTATAGGCTCGCTTTCGCTCGCCAGGAAAAAATTGACACCTAAATAGCATGAAAGGTCTGCATATTGACAAAGAAATGTGGCTAAAGGTCTAAAAAAATGTCAAACTATTGGAACGAACGAAGCCATGAGGGAGGAAAAGCAACTACCTCCCCTTTAATACCATTGTCCTTTACCTCCTATTTTAACCTTAAATACCGGTTTCTCTCTAGTTACAAGTAATATAAAGTTGGCATACCTCGGATGAAAAGAACCTTTATATATGTAGTAATAGTAATGTAGTAATGTACACCCTCTGTGGTGGATTGTGGTCTTTTATTTATATTATATTGCTAAAGCGTTGTTTCCACATAGCGATTTTGATAAGTTCTTTTGTCTACTGTGTTCGTTTAAGTTTTGGTTTGTTTATTTTGCAAGTTTTACATTAAAATATGTAAGTTATATTAAGTGGTTTTGGTTTTGGTTTTGTTTTATTATTTCATAATATTGTTTTGCTAAAGCTTCCATACGTTGTTGTTGTTGTTGTCGTTCCCTAAGCTGCCTGGCCGAACAGCCCCGACGTTCCATATGTTATATCTGCACAGTGATTTTGATAAGTTTTTTTGTCTTTATATTGTGCTGTTCCTGTTTTGCTTTAGTTGTTTTGCAAGTTTTACATTTTAATAAGTAATTATAATGTCAAACTTGCAAAATAAACAAACCAAAACAGGGACGACACAACTTAAATTATATTTTTACACCAATCAACTTCACTTCTAAACTCAATCAATGAAATCAACAAATACATGTGGCACTCCATGGACTCGAACCTAGGACACTCACATCAAAATTCTGCGCACTTATGCATTACGCTATCAAGACAGTTAAAGACTAAAGAACTTATCAAAATCGCTATGTGGACAAAGTTTGCAAACCTCACATGAAAAAGAACCTTTATTTCAAGTTTTACTAGTTTTGATGTAAACTATTTTTTCTTACATCATAGGAGAGAAGTAAGGTTGAAGTCATGAAAGCGGGAAACTAATGTACAAAACTGGATAAAATACACAAAACACGATGAAGATGACAAACTTTTACTGTTCCCGCAACCAATTCCTATCGACCCAAATGTAGCAGAAACTGAACTGCATACTGTACTTATACTGCTTGGCATTGATGAAGATACTATAGTTAACTGCTATCTTTGAGTGGAATAACAAGAAACAGAAGGTATACAGACTCAAACATTATGGTAAAACGAGACAAGTTGAACGTAGGGGAGTGATTAGGATGAACGGAGACAGTCTATGGCAGTTTGGGCAACATCTTTTGCTGGACAATCTTGCCGTAGCCCCCGCGGCCACTGTCGTAATCCGTGCGGTACTCGTCTCGAACCTGTACGGTACACAAAAACACAGTCAATCGCTTGTTCATACCCAGTTAAGGGGAGATGGGTTGTTTTTCTGGTCCTCCTTCTTCCTCATGTTTAGCCCTATTAGTTTTCAGATTTTAAGACATTCGGTCCATTAGTTTGGCAATTTTAAGACCTTTCCCCCCATTTCTATGTCAATATTAAGACTTTTTGTTTCATTTAGGTGTCAATAGTTTAAGAGGAACCGGCCTTCGGCCGAGAAAAAAAAAATGTACGAATTTATCTTGAAGAAGGATTTTGGATTTTTTTTTTTAAGCTTGATGGAGGTCTAGTGAGGAATCTAGTAAATTGATAAAAAAGATACATAAATGAGGATTTGTTTTGTATTATACTGTATTAGTTTAACCAGACCACTGAGTTCCATAAAAGAACTCTCATAGGACTGGCCCGAAGGATTTGATCAAGATGGACAACTAATCAAGTCAAGATAGATAGGGAAGGGCAGGAGGTGAAGAAATCTAGGAAGGTGAAGACACGCAGACATTTCTCACCATGTCATCAGTTCAGCCGGACCACATGAGCTCCATAGCAGAGCTCTCATAGGGCAGGGCCGAAGGATGAGGCAAGAACTGCTACACTGCAGCACCAACCAAGAAGTGATCAAGGGCGAAGAATGAAATATCAGGACTAAGGCATAAAAAAATCACAGCGAGATGCAAAAATTGCATTACAGAATGGAATCAAGTCAGCTCGGCTACATCAGCAACCGAAGAGACAAATCAGGTAAGGAGTCTACTACCTAGCCAGGCCAGGGAGACATGAGATATAGATTGCCTGTGGACAGCCGAATGGGACAGAATAAGAATAGAAGGGGAAAAACATAGAAAGAGAAATGGAAAAACTACTCAAAATTAGTCAAGCTGACGACGAAAGCTCGAGGGGAGAGAGGAAGGGAAATTACCACAACCATCCCCTATCAAGCCCCAGTCGCCGGCCCCGAAGCCCCCCAACCGCGCCAAGGAGAGTAGTATGAGGAAATAAATAAGCCCATCCCCCCTTAACCCTTTTGATCAGATGACGGTCATTCTTATCTAAATCTACAGTCCATTCACTAAATTTAGACCAGAAACCTTCACCACCAACCTCTTAAAAAAAAAAAAAAAAAAAAAAAAAAAAAAAAAAAAAAAAAGGCCATTAACCCCCTGAGGATCACTAAATGCCAGTTATAATTTTTGTTAATTATGTGCAATTTAGAAATCTTATTTAAGTTAATGGTCAAATATTTGTTAGAGCACCAGCTATAGAAAACGAAACTAAACTAAAATTTTCCAAATTTCTTTGGGGTAAAAAAGGGTTTTGAACCACACAAATCGTGTTCTTAGTCTCAGGAGGATAATAATCGAGCTGATATTTCTTAGTCTGGGAATGGTAGGAAAAACGAGATAGGAATACATAAAATTCAAATGGTACAGTAAAAAGGATAGAGATGATTGATGGACTGTATTTCCAGTCATAGAAGACACACCTTTTCAATACCCCCTCAATCACCGAGACTTAATTTTTCACATCTTTCAAAGCCAAATTTGGGGGTATTATCTTACACAATGTCTTCTGTGTCGGGAAATAGGATAGGTGAGAGGTGTGACAGTCTATGGCAGCTTGGGCAAGATCTTCTGTTGGACTATCTTGCCATACCCCCCTCGGCCGCTGTCGTAGTCTGTGCGGTACTCGTCTCGAACCTGGTCCCACCGGAAGAAACACAGTCAGCAGGGTGTCAAACCAGAGCAATTTTGTTTGAAGACTCGAATGGATTATAATGTAAAACTAGCAAAATAAACAAACCAAAACTTGGATGAACACAGTAAAAAGACAAAACAACTAATCAAAATCGCTATGTGATATGAGAAGGAATACAAGAGTTTTAACATGAACTAGCATAATTTTGGCCAATTAATCTCTTGTTATGTGTGCAATTAGTTTGCTTGGGAAACAGATTAACTTGCTCATGTAGTAATGTACACCCTATGTGGTGGATTGTGTTCTTTTATTTCATAAATTTTATTTTAGTAAGCGTTGTTTCCACATAGCGATTTTGATTAGTTATTTTGCCTTTATATTGTCTTTGTCCAAGTTTTGGTTTGTTTAGTTTGCAAGTTTTAAATTTTAAAGGCATAACTTCAACTATAAACCATAATTTAATCTTTACAAATACAGTACAATAACAAAGACAGAAAGTAATGGACGTGACTTTCGTTTGACACCCTCACAGTCAGTAGGCCATTTTTTCAAACTTATTTGCATTACAGTAATTAAAAACATTTATTATGAGCCCCGCATTTTCCCGATTTTGATCATTTATGGTCAGGTGGATCTGATTATTCACATAAACCCAAATACAGGAGAGCGGTTTGTAGATAAATTTATTATATATACAGTACTGTATTGCAATAATAGTAATCATGTAGGCTACAGGACACCCTCATATGTTGTGTAGGAACAAGCCGGAAAAAATGGCCTTGTGGTACAAAAAAAAATAGGCAAAGATGTTAATTTAAACCTACCTGTCCGCCACTCTTGCCGCGTCCGTACTGGCGTCCCTCGATAAAGCCGGCATCCCAGTCTGTGCGCACTATCCGGTCGTCCAGTCGTGTCCCGTTGATGTACCGCATGCACATCTCCGAGTCGTCCCTAGGGATGGGGAAATTATAATGAAAAACTTGTAAAATATAAACAAACCAAAACAGGGACGACACAATAAAAAGACAAAAGAACTTACCAAAGAAAATCAAATTAAGTTAAAATTCAAATATTTTTTATTTTTATTTTTATTTAATGTAAAACTTGCAAACCAAACAAACCAAAACAGGAACCGCATATTGTTTAGGCTATAGAAAAAAATAACTGATCAAAACCACTACAGTATGTGAATATAACGCATTCAAGATTTAGCAAAATAATAATATGAACAAAACAAAAGTAAAAACCAATAAAACTTAAATAAAAAATGGTATAACAGTACAGTAACGATAACCCTTGAGGATTGCAACATGTTATAACAGATTATTCTGGTTATCAATAGGTAATAATAGTAAGCAGGGTGTCAAACCGAAACAATTTTGTCTCAAGACTTTAATAAATATGAGAAGGAATACAAGAAATAGTATTGTTTTGGTCATATCACTTCCAAAGACATAATTTGGGGGTTCTATTTTAATGCCCAAGTTGCAGTGCCCGTCACTAGAATGGCAAAACAAAATCGCTTATGGAGCGAGGCAAGCTGATGCAAGCAGCGCAGGATCCCTTCATCCGTGACCAAGTCTGAGCCAGCACTGATGTAACTCAGAGATGTCTCCCACATGAGCGTTAAGCATAACGAAAACCGTTCAAATATTCTAATACAGTATTTAGCAATTTTGGCCGACCTTTGCAAGATTGTTGCAAGACAACCAGACGTCGTACAGAGCAAATTCAGGCGTCATTGGAAAGCTCTATTACTGTACTTTCACGGATGCATCATTGCATATGTTCTGGCTCTTGTATATGAATGAAAATGTGCAGGGAATGAAGCTCAATTTAGGCCCAAACCCCAACAATGAAAGAGTTAAGCTTGATGAAGGGTATTGTATAGGGAGGAAACTAAGAAAGTAATATAAACATATATAAATAAGCAAATAAATATCCCCCTTAAGTGAAAATCTCCCCTTAACCCCTTCATTACCGGTGCCGTCCCTTTAACTTTATTCTGGCTGATATTAGATGATTCTATCCAGTTTAAAAGGGCCTCTAACAACTAACAGGCATCCAACTATATCACTAAACCCTTTTTACTACCACAGATCCTTCTTAAACTGCACAAAAAATGTCTCAATTTAGCTAGAACATAACAAAGAAACGTCGGTACAGAAGGGGTTAACCATGTCACCACAAGGACTCAATCTTACCTAGTGAAATACTCAACAAAACAGAAGCCACAAGGAGTCTTCTTGAACTTGTCGAGGCCCATGACGATGCGCTTGACATCTCCAGCACGGCCAAAGAGCTCGTACAGCTGTTCCTCTGTGGTGTAGAATGACAGGTTGCCCACATACAGGCTTGTGGTCAAACGCAGGTGACGTTCCTGGTCTGTTCTTGATCCCTGGAATAAAATAATTAGCTAAAGACAAGGTGAACGTAAACTTCCTTTCCGTAACGTACAGGACAATATGTATTTTAGGTCACATATACGATATAATTATCTGTGTTTTCTATGAATCTATCGGTAACGTTCAACAAGACTACATCGGCCTTATTTACCATGTTTTTTTTTTTTTCTTCAAGGAATAGG
Organism: Paralithodes platypus; assembly: GCA_032716605.1. Classification (NCBI taxonomy): domain Eukaryota; kingdom Metazoa; phylum Arthropoda; class Malacostraca; order Decapoda; family Lithodidae; genus Paralithodes; species Paralithodes platypus. The sequence goes on from CM064563.1 coordinate 25,987,648, forward strand.
CTATAGCCATAGGCTTAGCCTAGTGTTTCATAGTCGTTTTTCATAGTTTGAGTGGAGGATTTGGCCCATTGGGTATAATCCTGTGTAGCGGGTAGACATTTAAATATATCTCAATAATTTGGTAATGTTAAAATATTTGTTTACATTTTACATTCAGAAATAGCCTAGTCCACTAATATACTAGGTTAGGTTAGGTTAAACGAATAGGAGATGAAAGGCTTACAAAGACAATATGCGAGTCAGGTACAAGGGGAGATAGAAGGGCAGGAAAACCCCCATTGATATGGAGAGACTGTGTAAGAAAAGCTTTGGATGATAGAGGAATGACTATAGATCAGGCAGGGGAAGTGGTGGTGGACAGGAGTGAATGGAGAATGCTTGTGAAGAGTTGAGTTAACACGTGGTCATTTGGAGTAAGGGGTCGGGCGCAAGTTGGACTAGATAATAGTCCATCAGGCGCCTGGCCCGGGGGGACGTTTAATATGAAGGGTGCGCCTGGAAGTGTGGTGGGAGGGCTTGTGGCTTTGGCTCCGCTGCATGTCTGCCTGCCGAGATCGGAACCTCTCCGGGTGGTCGGGGGTGCTGGAGCGACCTTGGTGGCCCTGGTCTCTGGGTCTTCTCCTGGGTGAGCTAGATGTGTGTGAATTTGTGTTTTTATCTGTGTTTATTTGTTGTTTTATGTTGTTTTTGTGTTTTCCCTGTTCTTGCTCTGTCTTGAGTCGGCTACCCCCAAAATGGGGATTGGGCCTGAGCATATAGATAGGCCTAGATACCGGTAGGTTAGGTTAAAGAAATTGTTCAATGTTTCTTAGTAAATAGGTATCTAAAAAACAGGTCCACCCGCTACACAGGATCTTACCAGGATTTGCATTAACTTACCCATTATTCATTAATCTGAAAATGGCGCCATTTATTGGGTGAATCGCGCTTACAGTAAGTTACACTTACACTTAGTTACACTTAGTTGTATTCCGTCCGTTAGTGACACAGTTGAGCTGGGGCTCCACTGCGACCAGGCAGCTCCCTTTCTTCCACTCTCCATTCCAGAAGTCGGTTGGAGTTGGTGCTGGGGTATCCTGGTGTTGGTGGCCGGTCCGGTATTTTGGCCAGCCACATGTCCAAGTGTTTCTTGAAGGTGTCTGGAGACACCCCGGTCATGTTCCTGAGAGGGGCTGGTATACAGTTGAACAGTCTGGTTCCATTGTATGTAAAGCTGTGATGGATCAGGGATTTGATTTTTTGTGTTGATCCCGGCGTAGTCCTCACATAGCACAGCCTCCCTCGCCTTTGGTGCTGAGTCTCTTGGATGTTTGGATTTGGTACCTTTTTTTCCAAAATCTTCCAGACGTAGATGATGATGTATCTCTCCCTACGTCTTTGAAGTGAGTACAGCTGCAGCTCCTTAAGTCTCTCCCAGTAGTTAAAGTGTTGTAACCCATGGATTTTACTGGTGAATGTCCTCTGGGTGGCTTCAATTTCTGTTATTTCTCCTACTTTTTGGGGAGACCAGAGCTGGGAGCAGTACTCCAGTCGTGGTAGGACCAGTGGCAGTGACTTCCACAGTGTTAGCATACACCTCTCATTTCTTGTGTGGAAGGTTCTCAGGATCCAGCCTGCTATTTGTTTTGCTGTTGTTGTGGCTTTGGTAATATATTGGGAAAAAGTGGCGTCACTGCTCATATTTACTCCCAAGTCCTTCACTGTGTCCTTGGCGGTAATTTCTTGCTGTCCACTTTTGTAGTTGGTGTCGTTTTGTAGTGCTCTCTTGTTCCCGTACCTTAGAAGCTCGAACTTGTCTCCGTTTAGGGCCATGTTATTTTCTTCTGCCCACTTCAGGATTTTGTCCAAGTCTTGTTGTAGTAGCTGAGCATCATGTTGTGAGGTGATTTTCTTCATGAGTCTGGTGTCGTCTGCAAACGATGTGGCTGTTGAGTGTTCCAGGTCCCTGTCGATGTCTCCTATCATGATGAGGAATAGGAGAGGTCCCAGTACTCAGTACTGATCCTTGTGGTACTCCGCTGATGACCCCACCTGCTTCTGATAGGCTTCCTTGAACCGTGACTCTTTGTTTTCTGTTGGTGATGAAGCTGTGGAGCCATCTTCCAAGGTCTCCCCCTATTCCCAGTGATTTGAGTTTATGTAGAAGGATCCCATGGTCCACCTTGTCAAAAGCTTTGGCGAAATCTAGATATATGACGTCTACATTTTCTCCGTCTTGAATATCCTGTAGGATTTTGTCGTAGGGAAATTGTGGGGTAAATTGTTTACACGATGGGTTGAGGGGAGGTGTTGCCCCCCCCCCCCCCCCCCTGATTTATTGTCCTCATATATTTTCCATTTATAGTATAGGCCTATAGGCCTATACTACGAAGTAACATACATAATACATATATATGTACAAACAACAAATAGGCCTATGCTATAACACTGCCCAGTTCTTGAGATATAATGTATACCATTACGCAGGATTATACCTAAGCTGGAAGCATTCAAGGAGGCTACTGCAGGACTCTTCTTCTTCTTACCTCTGACCGGGTATAGGCTATCCTAGTGTTTACTAGCCTATACCCCTTTGAAAGGACATTAGCCTAACCTAACAACCTTACCTAACCTAACCTAGTATTATAGGTGAGGGCTGCCGCCCCCACACCCCCGCTTTGATTTAGATTTTTGGTGTATTTGTCTGTGAAGTGGGTATTTTTAAATTTGTTGATAGCCTAACGAAAATCCTCCATGCGGACTATATAGAGAAAAATATGGCAAATCTATTGGTGCCTATTTTCCCTAATAAATTGTTTCTCATAACGTCGCACTACAGGGTGTCAATCCACAAAATATGAATTGTGTTATCATAATATCATTATGGTTTATTATTTTGTTATCATTATAGCGCGGCGAAGGCGCGAGCTCTAGGAGGGTCCGGGGGCATGCCCCCCAGATTTTTATTTTGAGAATTTAGGTGTCTAAAACAGTATTTCCTGCAATAAAAAACAATCAAGATGGAAAATATGGAGACCAAAATTGTGTCAATTTAGCCTAGCCTACCTTTTTTTTTTTTGGGGGGGGGGGGTCACCAATTATTTTGACATATTTGAAGACAGATATGGAATCTATATGCTCTAAGCATCATATTAAAATTAGTTTCAACCCTCGGCAAAACCTATTAAAAAAAACGGTAACAACATGTCTACCTACCGTAAAACGGTCTCTTATAGACGGCGCGGGTTTCAGCGACGCCATTTTTTCGTGAACTGGAGAGCTCTATCCTTCAACTTTTGTAATACTATCACGCCATCTGCCAATCCTCATTGGAAATACTGAGTTTTATTTCCTAACTCCTGCGCAATACGTCACGAGACACTTCTGGATTCTTATTGGGTTTTTTTTCTGACCACGTCATTAAACTCATAGATTCCGTCACGCATACAACCAGCAACCTATCAGGTGAGTTTATTGACCTTCATTACGTCATTGCACTGAACCAATCACAGATACACACCTTCATTTAAGTTTCTCCTCACTTTAGTCATGGACACCGCTTGTAATGGTTGTTCACCCCTCCCACATTCAGTTATTATTGAGACTACAAGGAACAATAGTGCAGCCCTTAAGGTTTTTACTGAGCATGGTTGTTTACCTACCTCTGTTTCCTGCAAACTGTGCTCAAACCAATGCTACTATTATGAACCGGCAGACCAGTGGCGATGCGGTCATTATTGGTTTTTAAATAAAACTACTACTCGTCGGAACTGTGGCTTTCGCACTACCCACAGAAAAGGGACATTTCTGGAAAATGTTCATATTGAACCATGGCAAATTCTGGGATATGTAAATTTATGGCTAAACAAAAACTTTGAGCACTGGGAGGCAATTATGAACTTGGGAATAACTTATACTACTAGTGTAGATTGGCGAAGTTTTTGTAGTGAGGTGACAGGTGCTTGGTTTGACAATCAGCAGCCCATTGGGGGGCCAAATATTGTTGTCGAGATAGATGAAACTTTTATTACCAAGGCAAAGTTTCATGTGGGACGAGAACTGGGCAAGAAACAGTATTGGTTGTTTGGGGGCATCGAGCGAGTGTCGGGGAAACGCTTTGTGGTGCCGCTAATAGATGACAACTTCGACCCGCTCCCACGTAGTAGAGATGTTTTGCTCCCACTAATAAACAAATATATTTTGCCCGGTTCAATTATTTACTCGGACTGCTGGAGGGCTTACAGCACCATTGGTCAGCACGGGTATGAACACGGAACCGTCAACCACAAAGTCAACTTCATCAACCCTGAAAACAAAGAAATTCACACGCCGACAGTCGAGCGCCTATGGAGAGATGTGAAAGAGTATATTAAGAAGCCTGGCATCCGTCCACATTTTTTAAAACAATATCTTGCAAGATATCTGTTTCTGAAGTCGTAGAGCACTACACGCTTTTCTCATTGAGGCTGCTACCTTGTATTCTCCACAAGTAGAAAAGCCTTCACCTCAGCCTCACGACCCGGACTCAGAAATTGACTTCCAAGAATCAGACTGTGACGATTTTTATGGTTTTGATGACCCATGCCCTGCTCAATATCCTCAATCACAGACTCCTCACGGTAGTGCATCATCGTCACCAAGAACATCTTCATCTCCACTTCCGGGCCCCTCCACCTCTTCACCTACACGTCGAGTTAGACATCCAACAGGTCGACGTGGGAGACCTCGCCGAACACTTGAGCCTCCACACTCTCACAACCCTCCACCTCAGCATCAAGTCCCTCATCGTGAAGTTGACTTTCATGATTCACACCGTGCTACATCATCCTCTCCCACTGCAAAACGCCCACGTCCTGACTCACCCAACTCACTGCCCAGTACATCCAGCTCTTTACCTCCACGTCCCTCGCCCTCTTCACTTCCACGTGCATCTCCCTCCACCTCATCACCTCCACGTCCCTCGACTTGTTCGCCTCGACGTGCCTGCCCCTCTTCACCTACACGTACGGGTCCCTCCACCCATTCATCTACACGTGCAGGTCGCCTTGCAACACGTCGACGTGGCCGACCTCCTCGTCGAAAACGTGGACGCATCTCTTCCCCACCTACTCCCTCCACATCTCAATAAGGTATGCAATTACGCTTTCATATTTTCGCGGGTTTAAAAATGGCGAAAACAAAATTATTTAAGCAAAACTGGGCTCGTGTTTTAAGGTATTTCCGTAATTGTTTAATCGAAGTCCTTTGTTTTTCTAGTTATTAAAAACGTATTCTATGGTGTATTATATGATATATAGAAGCAATAGAACTGTTCAAATGACCTGGGAAGTGTATATTAAACCAAATACAACACTTTTAATAATGAGGTCAGAGATATGTGTTTTTTATCACTTTTCATCCCAAGACCAGCGGGGGCCTGGGGGCAGCAGCCCCCAGGATGCCCAGGTTACCTTAGGTTAGGTTAGGTTAGGTTAGGTTAGGTTAATGACCAGCTATGTAAATACAGTAGTGAACATTTGGTTTAGTCTGTGCTCAAAAATCCATTTTCTTTAGCAGGCCATACACTAAACAATTACCCCCTTTTCACAGACAAGTACACAAACAATCTGTCAAAGATGCAAATAGCGGGGGTGTGGGGGCAGCAGCCCCCACACCCCCGCTATTTGCATCTTTATTAGTATTATTAGTATTATTACATAATACTAGGATAGGTTAGGTAAGGTTGTTAGGTTAGGCTAATGTCCTTTGAAAGGGGTATAGGCTTGTAAATACTATGATAGCTTAACATGAGCCAAAAATCGAAATTAGGTTAGTGTAATTTGTTTACTCTTAAAACTCGCAAAATCAGAGCCAAGTTTTCCCAAAACTTTGCTCAGGTTTTCCAAAATTCGGGTTGCCTTTGCAATTTCGGGAAACCTGAGCCAAATTTCTAAATGAGGTTACTGTCATTTGTTTGTTTACAAACTCGCAAAATCCGAGCCAGCTTTGGCCAAAACCTGGCTCGGGTTTTTCAAAATTCGGGTTTTATGGCTTTGCAATTTTGGGAAACCTGAGCCAAATTTTTAAATGAAGTTACTGTCATTTGCTTGTTTACAAACTCGCAAAATCCGAGCCAACTTTGGCCAAAACCTGGCTCGGGTTTTCCAAAATTCGGGTTTTATGGCTTTGCAATTTTGGGAAACTTGAGCCAAATTTCTAAATGAAGTTACTGTCATTTTGTTGTCTACAAACTCGCAAAATCCGAGCCAACTTTGGCCAAAACTTGGCTCGGGTTTTCGAAATATTGGGTTTTAGGCCTTTGAAATACCTTCAAACCCGAGCCAAGTTTTGCTTGAATACGTTTGTATCGCCGTTTTACGCATTTAACCCCTCATTTTCCCTGTACTTCATAGCCCTCCCCACTATCGGGCGGCGTGTCTTAAGATCGTTGTATAATGGGGCAAACGGTTTCGCCGAGGGTTCTAATTATTTCTAAACACTATATATTGATGAAAACTAACAGGGAAAAATAAAAAAATCCATGGGAAAATTGGTGACCAATAAATGGAGTTTTTCCGGAGTTTCTGTTATCATTATACAAAAAGTTCATTGCGTTATCACTCAAAAAAACAGCGTCGTTTGACACCGTTTAACGCACTAGCCTAGTGTCCTTGAATATTATCGATATTTTTTGATGTAGGCCTAGGCCTAATCGGGTTTTTTCAAGTGTCGATAATGAAATTCCTCCATGCGGACTATGAGAAAAATATGGCGAGTCTACTGTCTAGAGGTGGAGGTCCCTTTTTTCCCTAATACATTGTTTCTAATAGGCTAGGGCAAATGTAGCATTGTAGTGTCCTTGAAGATTATCGTTAAAACCACCTCCAGCGCCCCTCACACAACACTTACCTTAAAGTGTTGGTCCCTGTAGGAACTTAAGTCAACACTGGGAGACATTGTGGTCGTCATGAGCCCTAAATATCACGAAATAACCACACTAAAGAGAAATTTCCAGAACGCGCTCCCACAAGTTCACCGAATCACCGCAGATACCGTTTCAGTCTTGTTCACAGGACTGGCCTTTATATCGGTACTGGTTCAGAAAATGTCAGTAGGAGGAAAAAGTTCAGAGTAGCAGATAGTAGTAGGGACAGCTCTTGGGACCCCCACACTCCCTCTGGTCTTCTTAATTTTCCCATACTTCATCTGGTCTTCTTCCACTTATCTTCTGGTCTTCTCACATACTTTATCTGGTCTTCATCTCCCACATTTCCTCTGGTCTTCTTCCCCCACGCTTCCTCTGGTCTTCTTCCCCCATGCTTCCTCTGGTCTTCTTCCCCCACACTTCCTCTGGTATTCTTCCCCCACACTTCCTCTGGTATTCTCCCACACTTCTTCTGGTCTTCTGCACTTCCTCGATCTAGTCTTCTTTCCCCACATTTCCTCTGGTCTTCTCCCACACTTCCTGTAGACTTCTTCCACACTTCTTCTATGGTCTTCACCCACACTTCCTCTTGTCTTCTTCCCCCATAATTCCTCTGGTCTTCTTCTCCCATACTTCTTCTGGTCTTCTCCGGCCCACATTTCCTCTGGTCTTCTCCCACACTTCATCTGGTCTAACTTCTTCCCCGGCCACACTTACTCTGGTTTTATTCCCCCACATTTCCTCTGGTCTTCTCTCACACAATCTGGTCTTCTTCTTCCACGCTTCCTTTGGTCTTCTTCCATGCCTCTGGTCTTCTTCTCGCACACTTCATCTGCGGTCTTCTAGTCTTCTCCCACGCTTCCTCTGGTCTTCTTCCATATACTACCTCTGATTTTCTCCCACATTTCCTCTGGTCCTCTTCTCCCTCACTACCTCTGGTCTTCTTCTCCCACATTTTCTCTGGTCCTCTTTTCCCTCACTTCCTCTGGTCTTCTCCCACTTCTTTCTAGGTATACCGGCCCCTAAGGGTTTTCGTTTCAAGATCTTCTGGTCTGATTCCAATTCTTTCAAGGTCTACCACTTGATTCAACTTCCTCCACGTTCACAGACTTTTAACTTGTTCATATATATTCTCTTCATAGACCTATGTACAGTACCTGGCCAGGGTTAACACCCTTACTACCCCTACTCTAAGCAATAGGAATGGGTACTCCTTGGTACTCCTTCCTACCCCTACCCTTGGATAGATAGTGGAGAGACTATAACTACCAGGAAACTCCCCCCCTCCCAAGGAAGGATTAGGAAGGAGTAATGGACAGGCAATTCCCTGTAGCCTACCTATACTGCCTGGACTAGGGATACTAGTAAGAGGTATCCCCTGGCCAGGGACTACAGGCCGGGTGTACATCAAAAACTTTATTCCAATAATATATCAGGATTTAAACTTGGGACTTTGAAATGACTAGTCCAGTAGCAAGACCACTCCAACACACACAATTTAGATCATACATCCTCTCCACATGCCCAAACCATCCAAGCCTGCTTCTACGCATCTCTTTTTTGATATCCTAAATTGATACCACATTGCCTCCTCAACTACTGTACATAGGCCTACTATATGTCTCCTATCGGCCTACGATGCAGCTGGCTTCCTGTTTGAAGTCAGTGAAAATAGGTTAGCCTAAATTGAACAAGATGCGGAAGTACACTTATACTACCAGGCTAAGTGGAGTAACTTTATTAGTCTCGTGGTAACATATGTCTGCTTCATAACCCAAGGGTCCCGGGTTCGATTCCCGCTTTGGGTGCAGATTTTCGGGAAACTGCTTCCACATCTAATGAAGCCTAGGTGTGTTGGTAAAATTGTCAAGATGGTTGAAAGTAAAATCGGAGCTCCATAACCCTTCTTTCGGGCATGGTGTAAAAAAACAAATCCTACACCTGGCCTTGCTTGTGCTCACTCCAAGGAGTCTATGGGGAGGGACTCTTGCTAAAATGGGGGGAACTTGACCCGGGGAAGGTTATAGGCTGGGTTTTGTCAGCCTCTGGAGTCATTTAGAAGCAAGCAGAGCGAAGCGAGCCCTTGCTCACTCAGCTAGCACCTTAGCAATAATAGGTATGCTTGAATAAAACAAATTGAAATCACAAATATTTATATATAGTGCTACATTATAGCAAGATGAAGAAAAATACAGTCTTAAGCAATTCTTAACATTTCAAATTTAACAACATTAGTCTTTCCTTTAGCTCACCTAAGTATACAAATATAAAACAAGTTATCACAGAATCCACAAACTTCTAAAAATTAAATATAAAATTAAAATATTTCGCTAATTACATAATAATTTGGTAGCCTACATGTGTAAAAGATAGAAAACATTTACACCTTCAGTATTTTATTCTGGCTATTAATAAGGGGGTACTACTCGCTTTTTCTGGACCTCTTTCTCCCTCGTGTTTAGCATATCAGTTTTGAGATTTTAAGACGTTCCTTCCATTAGTTTGTCGATTTTAAGACCTTTTGCCTCATTTTATTGTCAATATTAAGACCTAATTTCGTGCCCTTTAGGTGTCGATTTTTTCCTGGCGAGCGATAGTGAGCCTCTAATTTTAGAAGGAACCGGCCTTTGGCCGGGCCATTTTTCTACCCAAAAATGTGCACAATTATCTTTAAAGGGGGTCTAGAGGGTGTTTTTCTAAGCCTGATGGAGGTCTATATAGCGAGGACATTTAAAACTATATTAATTAATAATTATATAGACCAAAAACCAAGCACTACCCCCTTAAACTAAATAAAATCATCAAATAATAGCGAGAATAAAATAGTTATATAATCGTCTAGTGGAAAAAAAATGAGAGGGTTGTTAAGCTCGAGGCTGATGGACTGTTGAGGTTAAGGGGAGATGGGTCGTTTATCTGGTCCCCTTTCTCCCTCGTACTGCTAAGCCCCATTTTTTTTTTAGATTATAAGACGTTCGGCCAATTAATTTGGCAATTTTAACACCTTTCGCCACATTTCGTTGTCAATTTTAAGACCTTTCGTTCCATTTAGGTGTCGATTATTTCCTGGCGAGCGATAGCGATCCTGAAATTTTAAGATGAACCGGCCTTCGGCCAGGACATTTTTCTACCGAAAAATGTAGGCTACAAATTCATCTTGAAGGTGGGTCTAGGGGGTGCTTTTCTAAGCTTGATGGAAGTCTAGCGAGAAAACTAAGAAATAAAGGAATACACAAATTTAAAAAAAAAAAAAAAAACGATCAGTCTCCCCTTAAACTGGTGAAATTTGTACATTGCAATTTGATGTGGTGCAAACATTTGAAAATATCAATGTCTTTTCTATATTAAGATTAACTAATATATATGAACTCATAAAAAGTACTAATCATAATAATAACAATATTAATAATAAAAATAAAAACAATAATTATAATAATTACTATAAAACAATCATAACATCCAGTCTAGTTGTATCTTGAGCTCTGGTATCACACATTTGAGCGATCAGTTCTTTACTTTAAGAACTTTAAAAAAATTTATGATGAAAAAGATATAGGCCTACAGTATACAGAGCTTCAAGCTTTTGTCTGTATAGTTTTTCAAGACATTGTACTGTAACTTACACAACCCACCGGGGATTTGATCCTTGGACACTTTGATCAACAGGCAAATGTGATGACCACTACACCACCCTGGCTATAAAAGAGTTGTAGCCTGGCATATTTTGGTGTCTTAATCCAGGAACTGCTACAAGCTTCACTTGAGGTACGGTATTCAAACATGTAAAAAAAACTAAATACCGTGCCAGTGCTGGGAAATGTCTCAATATTGGGTGACACATAGAAAGTATTGGCATCTCTCCATACCACATCCTCCACTCCCCCCCCCCCCCTCCTCAACTTCCCCTTTCTTTTATTGTAATTTTAGCGCCGAACTTTGACAAAAACAACCAAAATAATAAAAATTAAAATAAAAAATAATAATAATAATAATAACAAAACCTGTCTGACACTTGCAAACAGCACAGCGAATTTTGGATGTCTAGTGCTCGACGATCAGTGTCTCACAGGCTTTTAGGGGTAGGCTACTAATAATGTCTTGCGCTTGTATTCTTAAACAATTCTTTCCCTTCGAAGTGAGGTTAATGGACGAAATACGAAAATGACGCTACCTCTAGAAATGGGAATGCTAATTCATCTATTCTCTATAAACAAGACTCATTCCCACAGGTCAGGTCAGGTGAAGGTATTGAGGGATAAGCCTTTACAACGGCACCTCGTAGCTACTTTCAACTTTCTTTTTTCTGAAGAGGTATAGAGAGTGGAGAAGGAGTGTCGGAGAGAAAGGAAGCTGTTGGACTGGCTTTGTTGTGTGTGTTATTAGAGTCTGTATAAGTATTCGCTTGGTATTATGAGCTGCAGAGGGAAAGAATCGTTGTTGTGTATGTGAACGCTTGGAGCTCTTATGTTCAGTTCAGTTCAGTTGAAAGTCGGGAAGCATTAATACCTTTTTGTCGGCACTTCCCTAGGCAGTTTATTTACCGTTATATTTATTGCGTCTTTGTGTCGTGCTCTGATTTCATAATTATTCTTATTGTAAAGGTCACTATGCTACACTTACTATATATAATATTTATATGTACCTAACGGTAGTGAGGACGGAAATATGGAAGCTTTACAGTAACGCTATACTGTAGTCGGTATGTTTTCGTGCTAACGGTAAATTGCCATGTCTTGATTACTGAGCTACTACGAAGATTTTTTAGTGAAATATGTTGATGATTATGAAAATGTAGCACTAATATGACTTAACCCTCAATTAACGGCGACCGTCATATGACGGGAGAGAGAAAATTGGCCTATCCTGTGGCATCCTTCATATGACGGGTGCCATTATGAGGCTATTATGAGCGCTGAGAGAGAGGCCCGGCGTTGCAGGGAAGACAGGCGGGCTTGGTCCACTCGCCACGGTTGCGCGGCACACACTGGGGTCTACCTTATATGTCTCTCCCCTCCTACACCTCTCACACACGGAAATAAATGCCAAAATACCTAATTGTCGGCGATTTTCCCCTTCGGTTGCACGATCATTGCAAGATAACCCGATTTGGAAGTTATAATAATAATAATAATAATAGTTCTCAAAGCTAGCGCATGCTAAGCCAGCTAAGGATAGCCCAATAAGGCCGATTAGGCGTATTTCCATAGGGGTCCTGTATTACTACCCCATCCCCTTGCTCATGAGGGACGGTAACGACTCAGTGCTTGTGAAAAATCTTTAATGCACCGAGCGCGGGCGCGATCCTGGGACCTTCTGGGTGGAAGTCCAAGAAGCTAGTCACTACACCAGCGAGCCGCAGTAGTTTCATAATTGTCCATCAAGCAACGAAAAATCGGTTGCTAAGAGATTTAAAACAGGCTACCGTCAGCTGAAATTAAACCGACTATAACATTCAATAGAAATAAAATATACATTCCTATATCAATATATATATACTGTATAAGTGGACGGAAACATCCCAATGTTCAGTCTGGAATATGCTAGCCCAATAAATACTTCACAAGAAAGTATATAAATAGCTCTGCCATGTCAATCATTTCCACTAAGTGGAAATGATGTGAATTGAATTGCAAATTTAACCACTTGCGAGATTCGGGATATAGGCCTAAGGAATTTGGAAGTAGACATTGGTATTTAATAGAATGACCAACTAAAATTAGGTTGTAGTCATATATAAAAATGTAAAATCAAATTCAACAAAATTAATATTAATCACAAACTCATTTAATTGTTGTAACTCTGTTAACCCTCATTTTGTGGCGACTGTCATATGACAGGAGAGAGAAAATTGGCCTACCCTGCGGCACCCGTCATATGACGGGAGCCATTTTGAGGTATTTATGAGCGATGAGAGAGAAACCGGGCGTTGGAAGGACGATAGGCGGCCTTCAACTGCTCGCCACGGCTGCGCGGCGTAGACTGAAGTCCTATACACACATCTCCCTCACTCACACACCCTCCCTCACACGCCAAATACTGCAAAATTGCCAATAAACTACCGATTTTGCCCTTCGGTTGTACGATCGTTGCAAGATAACCAGATGTCGTACAAGGATGATTCAGATGTCATTGGAAAGCTATATCATCGTCCTTTCATGGATATAAAATTGTATTACGCTCTGGCTCTTGCTTATGCATGAAAAGAGCATAGGTAATTTCGGTAAATATAGCAGCCTGGCGCTACGGTGATATATACACGACCCCCCGCTCTTTGAGAGTTAAATATCTACAGTATGTGACGGCTCCAACTTCCTCATAGCTATAGGAACTCGCAACTGGTTAATAGGCCTACATAGAGTTCAGAATTATTAGTCTGATAGGGTAACCTTTTTTAAGGTGTTGGAAGACTGGGAGTGTGGAAATTTAGGCCTAATTTGCTCGCCAAAATCACAAACTTAAAAAAAAAAAATATATATATATACAGTCATGATAAAAAGTAATGTCCATGAGTGTATAATTCAATATATTCTACAGTATATGATATTGTCATAAATTTGTAAACCAATTATCGTACATACCATTCGTTAATGATTTTATTCATAATATGTATTCAGAACTTTGGAAGAACCGGCCTTTGGCCAGGAAATTTTTCTACCGAAAAATGAACAAATTAATCTAGAAGGGGGATCTAATGGATGTTTTTTTAAGCTTGATGGAGGTATAGGGAGGAAACTAATTACATAATACAAAGATACATAAATGGTCAAATAAATATGCCAATCTCCCCTTAAAAGAGGGATCTGCCTTGTGTGGGGCAATCGGCTTTCTGCAGACTCCCATTTTCTTATGTTCTTATGTTCTAAACAAAAATATAAAAGAGTATAGGTTTCTGTGGAGTAATATAACACACAAAGCAGCGAAGACAATGGAGAGAAAAGCAAACTCTAACGCAAACAACAAATGAGAGCTTTTATAGTCAACATTCGATGATCAACATTTTTCTGGCAACATTTCTGGAGTATTTTGTCCTGGTATCGGAAACTAGACTGATGGTAGATAAATGTAGGCAACCGAAATGTTGTATATGTTGACCTCATAAGCTGCCAGATCAGTGTTGAGGATAAATGTTGAGTGAAAAAGCGCTCGTGTGATACCGCCTTAACGCAAACAACACAGTCTCTTCGCTGTAAGTAGGCGAGAAATCATGACCTCTAACCTCTGTAACTCAAACAACCACTAGAGTAATCGAGCTAATATTTCTACCGTCTGGAAAGAGTTGGTCGAGGAATAGATGTGGAGATTTACAGCCCATGTGCTCTAGCCCTTTATGAGTTACAGAGGATAGAGGTCATGATTTCTCGCCTACTTACAGCGAATAGACTATAACCCCTTGAGGATCACGAAGCATTTTGGCTATCATTAGACGATTTTATACAGTTTAGGAAGAATCTGTGGGAATGATAAGGCTAAGGATAATTTCATTTACCTCTCAGGCTTCCATATATCCTTCCTAATCTGAATAAAATAGATTTTATACAATTTAGGAAGGGTTTGTGGGAATGATAAGGCTAAAGATTATTTCATTTACCTCTCAGGCTACCATATACCCTTCCTAATCTGAATAAAATGGTTCTTATACAATTTAGGAAGGTTTTGTGGGAATTATAAGGCTAAAGACTACCTCATTTAACCCTCCGACTTCCATATACTCTTCCTAACCTGAATAAAATCGTCTAATAATAGCCAGAAAACAAAAGAAATGCGTCACCGTCTCTTCTATAAGTGTTAATGCCGACACCAGTATTACAAATCATCCTGGTCCCTTCATCAACATTTTATTATAATTATTTTTCTGGACCCCCTTCTTACTCATGTTTAGCCCCATTAGTTTGGAAATTTGAAAACCTTCACCCCTTTAGTCGGACAATTTTCAGACCTCTCGCCCCATTTCTTTGTCAATTTCAAGACCTTTCGTGCCATTTAGGTGTCAATTATTTTCCTGGCGAGCGATAGCGAACTTGTAATTTAGGAGGAACCAGCCTTTGGCTGGAAATTTTTTCTACCGAAAAATGTACAAATGTATCTCGAAGATGGGCTTTGGGGGATTTGTTAAAGCTTGATGGAGGTCTAGGGCCAAACTAATAAAAAAGAAAAAAGAAAACAAAAATTTAAAAATTAATCTCTCCTTAACCTAGTGGCTGTGACAATCCTTTCGAGAGGTTTTCCTGGTGGGCTGCGACACTCTTCTCGAAAGAAGATATATCATACATGTACCAAAAACACACCAAATAACAAAAAGTGTGACTGTCAGAGCTTATGAGGTGAGCTTCCAATGACATTTACTGCCCCACATCTTGCCTCCACCCTGCTACTCCCATTACCTCACTCCGCCAGACCAATACCACATATACAGGTCCGCTCGTTGCCGATTTTGCGCCACATTTTCAACTACGGACCACCGTAACACCTCAACCACACATCTTTTGTGTATTCATATATATACCTGTATACAGTATATGATTGGATGCGGAATTGAATTTCCTACACGATGTTGTGCTTTTCGTTGCATTTTGGAAGAGTCGCCAAATCGGCCTAGGTCTAGCACGGGGCAATGGTGAGTCCAAGGGGGGTCTAGCAGCCCTCAGGTTAATCTTACTCATACAAACATATAAATAGCCATGAAACATTAATGATAAATATTTTTAAGACTGGTGGCGACATTAGTGTAACGGTGACTTTAATCTTTTCTTATGCCGAGAAAAACACAAATTGAGAATCACATCACTCTTGTGTCACGCTTCCTCTTTTTCAGATCTAATCCTCATAATAAGGATTTTGTGTTGCTTACGTTAGATTAACCCGTTCTGTACTATAACGCCAATTTTAATTTTTTATGGTTATCATGAGACACTTTCATGCACTTAGGAAGGACCTGTGAAGTGTAGAAGTCAAAGAGTTCATAAAAATAGGTATTACTGGTCTGATTTTTACAGGTACATCCTAAGCCAAAAAAATTGTCTCATGTTAGTCATATGGTTCCTGGAGATAGCATTTAACCATTGATTTTTAGTGGAAAGCCCTAAGACGAGCATAATCATTTAATGTAAACCGGATGAAAACTAAAAAAGCGTTGTCGTAATGAAGGGGCTAAACTGTGTGATCGTCCACAAAGCCGGGGTTTTCGTGTGAAATTCCCGGCTTGTCCTCCTGTTTGTGTTGGCTTCTGCGCTCAGGTCTGGTGGGCTTCTCGTCCTCCAGGCCATCATCATCATCATAATTTTCTTTGCTCCTGTAGAAGCGCTTCAGGAGCATGACAAAGATGACGGTATTCAGTGCCATTAAGGCAGCGTAGAGGAAGGCTTCGTTGGATGCACGATGGTCAAATGCGCCAGCTGCCGCTGAGAGGGAAGTGAGACCCGCAAAGAGCCACAAGCCTACTGTAATTGTAAACAAATTGGCAGCTTGGAGAGTCGACTTCATAGCCATGGGGGCTTCGGAGTAAGCGAAATCCATGCCCGACACTGAGAACAACACCTCGCCGATGGTAATGAAGAGATACTGCGGGAAGAGCCAGAACATGTGAATGCCAGCTGGTGCGGTCATGGGGAAGAGGTGCATCTCAATTGAATCCGTAAACACCACATCGTACACTCCGTCTTGTCTAATAGGAGCATCGCCCAGCTCGTCCCCTTCGAACATGATTTTGTAATCCTTGGGGCTGATTCGCTTAAATTCTGAGATCTTGGCCCCTTTCTCACCATGGTCTTCGAGTTGAAAGTGCTCGTTGAGAGTTTCATATTTCAGGCTCACATTCATGACATTTCCGGCTGTGGCAATGATTCGAACCTGCATGAGAAAAAAAAAATTAGTCAATTATTTGTAAAGCAAATACATAAATAATGTTGCAACATCATTATAAACTTATGTTAATAAGTTATCAATTTCCTAATTCAAAATAAGTAGAGAGTATACTATATTTTTTTTAGCAATTATATAGAGTATATCCATTTTATAAATCGCATGTTAAAGTAACTAGCTAATAGGAATCTCTAATAGCTGTATTCTTGTAATATTTACTCTCTCATTTGATATCATAATTTTAGGCCCGAGAACAAAAAGGGTCAATGTCACTAAATAGCTCTGCTGAAATACTGAATCATAGAGGCTGGAAATGGCTTGTTATTTATTGCTATAAAGACCAATATCGTCAATTCAGTACGTCTGCAAAACCAAGTAAATATCCCGAAGCAGAGGCCTTAAAATATCACCAATCTATGTGTGAGAAAGGCCAATGAAATCACATGTTCCTCATGCAATGAAGCTTGAAAATGGCCATTATAGTGCTCAGCTCTTGTATTGAATATAGGATAGTTTTTATTACTCTATAACTGTTCTCATTTGTACCTTTTTTCACCTAATTTACTAAAGTGTATGAAACTTTCATAATACTATAGTTTAATGACTCTTTGAAACCTCTTTCTCACATGGTAAACAAACTGATAAGGTTTATGATTAAACACTAAATATATGTTGAATCTCTCTCATGTCTCACCTTAGCCTCAGCATCAACATCTTTAATATATTCCAGCGTTGGCTTCAAGACATAGGGGCCCGAGGATGTCACAACAACTGTGGTCTCGTGGGCTCCCTCCGTGGCCACCTGGACACGACTCATGTCTGGGGCGGGGCACAGCGTCTCCACCCGCAGGAAAACTATCTCTGAGTTTGCCACCTCGAAGTCCGGGATCTCCGCTCGTCCAGGACTGGGGATCTCCAGGCGGTTATCATTAAGGTCCGGGAGTCCCACTGTGATTTGGCAAGGCAGGGTGTTGTAGACGTGGATTCTGGCCTGGTTACCGGGGAGGATAGTTTGCTCAACGTTGATATTCACCAGGGCGTACAGAATGAACGACAACACGGCGAATATCATTCCTAAGATCATCTTCGACGTGGTTCGTGTGAGGACCTTGAACCGGTCACACAGAGGGTAGATCACCAGGTCAAAGAGGGGGATGAGAATGAGAATTAGAAGCGGGTTGACGGTGGAGGACATCTCTGGGGGGATGCGGTAGGTGCCGATTAGACCATTGAGTCGCTTGGCCTGAAAGATCATACCAGTGGAAGTCTGGTAGAAGAGCGCCCAGAACAGTGGGAAGGTGGTGAACAGGATCAGCACGCGCAGGGTCACCTTCACATCGCGCAGCAGTTGAGTGTCAAACCTACGAGATGAAATATACAAGCAAGTAATGAGGCAGCTCAATGCATAACTTACAGAAATGTATGAAGTTCAATATTATTACCCTCCATAACCTATGGTTTTTATGAAGATATACAGGGTGTCCTAGGAGGAAAGGGCATAACTTTGGGATATGATAGAACAAAATATTCTAAGCCTAAAATGTTCCATAACAAAAAGTCCAAATCTCGACCGGTATAGAGATGTTGAATTTTGAAAATGGTATTTTCTTCAGTATTTCCCCATAAGGTTGGCCTAGCTGTCCTAGTGCCTACTACACTTCCATCTTTCTGCAATTATTTGACCATGTTATTTTAAAGATACTATAATTCTGTAAGTTGCAAAATTAATATAGACATAATAGCTCACTTTGGAGTAGTTGGAAACTATTTGACATGGAAGAGTCCATTACAGTGATGCGGGGGAGGACACTATATAAAACCTTCAATATCTTTTTAACGGTTGAGATTTGGACTTTTTGTTATAGAATATTTTATGCTTAGAATACCTTGTTCTATCATTTCCCAAAGTTATGCCCTTTCCTCCTGGGACGCCCTGTATATTAGCAACCAGATAATATTAATCAGTTTAAGAAGGACAGTGCATAGATAGGTAAAAAAAAAAAAAAAAAAAAAATGCCCTTACCTGTCATGTGCTCGGTCGATCCAGTGGGCTACATTCTTGCGGTTGGAATCCCAGGACTTACGGATGGCATGGGCGATGCAGCGGATGGCGTTCAGCAACATGGTGTCCGGGGGAGCTTCGGTGTAACGCGACCGACCTGGGGATAGGCACGGGAAACATTAACACTATCCGATCCAACATCTTGTCGGTTATTAATTTTATTGTGAATTTTGCTTGCTTTTGCCCTTTTCCAGCAATATAGTTTAGTTTGTCCCCTAGGCTAATAAAACCGCCTTCCCAGAGTTCCTTCAAACTAAGGAATTGTACACACAGACCTCCTTCAAGCTAAATATTTTGATAGAAAAATTAAAATTTTCTCCTAAACTGCAGGCTCGCCATTGCTCGCCAGGAAACCAATGACACCTAAACGGCACAAAACGTCTTGGAGTGACTTACCTAGAGCGAACACAGTGGTGGAAACAGCCATGAGAACCACCAATATAAGGTAAGGCAGGAGGTAACAGTCATCACCGAAACACTGTACCGAGTCTCTGAGCTGGGCCGTCATGAACTGTCCCATGAAGGCTCCAGCGTTGATCATCCAGTAGAAGGCATAGAAGAATCTGAAAATTATATTTTATTTTAAATATTAATAAGAGTGTTGGTTATGTGTATTAGCCCAATTGCATAAAATCACCATAGTCTTGCCTCAAGGCATTTCCAGGCCCCTGGCCCCCAGTCAGCAGCTCACCGACTCTGATCTTACCCCGGGAAAGGCGAAGCCTTTGTTTTTTAAAGTGCCCGCCATGCGAAGGTATTTGGTTCAATTCTGACAAAAATTGTCATATTTACCATATATATCATTATTACTTATCCATATGTGCCTATTTTACTTTTAATATGAACATATGAACATTTAAGAGCAATAAAAGAAGTGAGAATAGAATTTGGGGGGTGAATACGACGTATTATTGCCGCCCGGTCGTATCACGAGGCGAGAGCCCAGGCGGCGAATAACTTCATTCTCCGACCTCCAGAGCGACACTATAGTCCTTGCAATAGAAGTCTCTGTGATGCAAAGATCTCTAGCTGCCTCGCCCATGTTAAAGAGATTGTGTGAGGGAAATTTGTGCGGAAAATTACCCGATAAAAGGGGGAATATTAGGAAAAATAGCTGATAATTGATGAGGGGGGAAAGGGGGGGGGAGACACATATGAGGAGTGGTAGCAAGTAATGGAGGGGAATTATCTCACCTAATCACATATTACTTAGTTTTGAGTGTCACTGGAGTGTTTTGAAAGTTTTTTTTTATGCCTTGGCTTTTATGAGGACCCTCGCCTTCGCCCACCAAACCTCTTATTAGGACGCTCGCCTTTGCCTGGTTAAGAACAGTGACAGCACACTAGAGAACCAACATTGGGTAAACACATATAGACTCAAGCTTGCATGGATATAGACCAGCTAAATGACAACCTATCAATAAAGGAACAAATTCTATTTTAAAATATGCTTTTGCAGCTGAAATATCTAACCTCTTTTGTTGATCCCTCTGTTCTGGCACCTTGAACTGGTCCGCCCCGAGTGATGAATACACAGCCTTCATGAGCCCGGCACAGATACCCAGCACCAGCAGCCCGGCTATACCCGTCACCTGCGCTGACGTCACTGTGGCCATGATGGGCGTCGCGGAGGAGAGACTGTAGATGCCCGCACCTATAGTGTAACCGCAGCACATGAAGAACACCGTCCGCGCCTGGTGGAATACAGAGATGATGAAGAGAAAAGGATTCTGACAGGTGTTAAGATGTATGAGAGTGAGAGAACATAAAAGGTGCTTACGAAGATTATGAACGCAGCGAATATAGGGATTCCTGTGGCAACACTAATCATGATCACCATCCTGGCCTGATATGACAGAAAGAATGGAGAAAAGTTAAATATTGAGATTGAAACAGAGTGACCAAAGGAATGACTAGAACAGAGTCAGAGGAGAGGATATTCCACAGATGTTTGCACTGATACCGGTAGTATACCCGCAGAAAATCAGGAACAACGTCCTCTCCCTTGACTACTCTTGACCTCATCTCAGTTAACGCCTAGTATCTTACCTATTATGAGTTAGCTGTGATTTATTACATTATTACATTTAACATACAATCTCTATCTTTAGTTATGGGTACCTATGATAACTTGCCTGATCTTATAGCTTAATATATCAAGACGCCTACCTTGCCCAAGTAAGTATCGGCTAAGATGGCGCCGGCGATGGGGGCCAGGTAGATCAAGCTTTCCATGACGGCTTTGACAGTCTTGGCGGAGGAGGAGGTGAAGCCCAACATTCGCTGCATGTAGAATACCGCCCCACCGAAGAGGCCATAGTACACGAAGCGCTCCAGCAGGTACCCCACGAGGATGAAGAAGGCACCTCGCGGGTAGGGAATGTTACCAGTTCCCGCCATTTTGTTGGACTTCTAAATCAACTCAATCTAGACATGAAAAAAGAAAGGAAATAGTAAGTTTATTCTTAAATAATATGTAATTGGTAGATATATTCAATGTGCATAATAATAATAGTTAACCCCTTCTGTATTGGCGACATGTTTTACATTTTATTCTGGCTACTGTTTGACGATTTTATTCAGTTTAAAAAGGCCCTCCAGCAATGAACAGGCTTCGAATTATCTCACTTGACCCTTTTTACTACCACTGATCCTTCTTAAACCGCACACAATCGTCTAAATATAACTAGAGTAAAATGAATAAGACGTCGCTGGTACAGAAGGGGTTAATCATGTCTGTGAAGAGAGTGACGAGGATAAACTAGAGGGGATCTCGGGAGAGCGCGTACGTCCGCCTACGCTGGTGGAGGTATGCGCTCTACCGATCATCTCTTAAATGGAATCACTCCTTTGGCGCATATCCCACTATCTGCCCACCAACTTTCGTGAAAATCGGTTCGTAATATTTTGAGATATCTTATTTACAGACAGACGAATGAAGGCAAAAACATTAACTCCATCCAACTTCATTGGTGGAGGTAAAAAAAAAGCACCCCATTAGGTTGTGAAGGTTTCTGATTCATACCATTGTTAGATTTTAGTTCATAATCGCCTTAACTTACCATTTGTGTGTGTTTATAGCTTTGCTTAACCCTATCACTGCAGGAGCCGTTTAGGAACGCCATGACAATTTACTACAATTTAAAGCCCATTAACCCTCTCCGACATATGACACGATTTTGAGCATATTGGGGATACTTTAAAGCCTTTGTTACCATCAGGGGTATTTAGAAACCTTTAGTTTAATTACTTCAACCTCTGCAGTTGTCTTTGAGTTAGGTGTGGGCAGAAACCTAATGTTGGAGAGGTAATTATAAGAGTGAGAGAACTCGATTACTTATTGCTAATCTGGCAACCTCTGCGTCATAAATGCGTGAAAGGGTTAAAACTTGTGGAGACAAGTGAGAGTGAGCGGGAGCGCGGCAGGCCCCCGTCCGCTCTCCGGCATGTTTGCCGTGGCACTGAGAGTTTCACCCCATGTCTCGTGAGATATATACAGCATTGCCAAAGGCAAATGTAGCGCGACATTGTTAAATATTAGCGAATGTTGCCGATGTGCTACGGGAGAACCCCGCGCGCTACGAAGCTCGTTCTGGTGTAATTTTGAAGCTATTTTCTTCTAGTTTTTTGCTGAAAAAATTTCATTTCAGTCAGGCACTTGCTTAATCAATCAGGAGCGCCTGAATGAGCCCTAATATAGCGGAAATATGCCCGCAGCGTAGGTGTTAATATATTTCCTCCTTAGTATCTACATTAAGGGGGATGACCTGATTTTATTTATTTATCTCCTTTTCTCTCTTTCTCTGGCTTGTATCCATTCAGCCCCATTTAGCCAACTATTTTAAGATGTTTATCCCCATTTAGGTGTCGATTACTTCCTGGCGAGCGATAGCGAGCCAGCATTATATGAAGAAATCTGGCTTTGCCGGAGAAATTTTTCTATCGAAAAATTTACAAATTATTTAACCTGCTGTCAAAAACATATAAAAAATATGCTGGCTCGCTACCGCTCACCAGTAAAAAAATGACACCTGGATGGGGATAAACGTCTTAAAACAGTAAGCTGAATGGGGCCAAATGGATACAAGCCAGAGAAAGAGAGAAAAGGAGATAAAAAAAAAGAAGGTGACTCCCCTTAAAGAACTGTACAGTCACGCTAATAAGTGATGTCTCGGCACCAAGTATGTTTTGATCAATAATTGGTATCAGCAATATCTAAGCTTCATTTCTTCGTATCGAGTGAAATATACAAACATGTTCCTACACTTACCCACCTTATTCAACATCTGACAGACATTAATACAGCACAGAAGAAGCCAAACGTAATTACAGCTGAGACATGACTTATTAGCGCCACTGTACACAATAGCTTGGGGAGTAGGCCTATATCTGTAGAATGTGGTTATAACAAACACCCGGGTTATATTATCGAGATATGGGCCTACAGAGTGTGTGAGTCAAAGCCCCTCCAACAGCTTCCTCTCTCTCTCCAACACCCCTTCTCCCCTCTCTTCACTCTTAACACACATAACAAAGCCACTCCAACAGCTTCTTTTCTCTCCAACACCCCTTCTCCCATATCTTCACACACATAACAAAGCCACTCCAACACCCCTTCTCTCCTCTCTTCACACACATAACAAAGCCACTCCAACAGCTTCCTCTCTCTCTCCAACACCCCTTCTCCCATATCTTCACACACATAACAAAGCCACTCCAACACCCCTTCTCTCCTCTCTACACACACATAACAAAGCCACTCCAACAGCTTCTTCTCTCTCCAACACCCCTTCTCCCCTCTCTTCACACACATAACAAAGCCACTCCAACACCCCTTCTCCCCTCTCTTCACACACATAACAAAGCCACTCCAACAGCTTCCTCTCTCTCTCCAACACCCCTTCTCCCCTCTCTACACACACATACCAAAGCCACTCCAACAGCTTCCTTTCCCTCCAACACCCCTTCTCCCCTCTTTTCACTCTTAACACACATAACAAAGCCACTCCAACAGCTTCCTCTCTCTCTCCAACACCCCTTCTCTCCTCTCTTCACACACATAACAAAGCCACTCCCACACCCCTTCTCCCCTCTCTTCACTCTTAACACACATAACAAAGCCACTCCAACACCCCTTCTCCCCTCTCTTCACACACATAACAAAGCCACTCCAACAGCTTCCTCTCTCTCCAACACCCCTTCTCCCCTCTCTTCACACACATACCAAAGCCACTCCAACAGTTTCCTCTCTCTCCAACACCCCTTCTCCCCTCTCTTAACACACATAACAAAGCGACTCCAACAGCTTCCTCTCTCTCTCCAACACCCCTTCTCCCCTCTCTTCACACACATAACAAAGCGACTCCAACAGCTTCCTCTCTCTCCAACACCCCTTCTCCCCTCTCTTAACACACATAACAAAGCGACTCCAATAGCTTCCTCTCTCTCCAACACCCCTTCTCCCCTCTCTTAACACACATAACAAAGCCACTCCAACAGCTTCCTCTCTCTCCAACACCCCTTCTCCCCTCTCTTTACACACATAACAAAGCGACTCCAACAGCTTCCTCTCTCTCTCCAACACCCCTTCTCTCCTCTCTTCACACACATAACAAAGTGACTCCAACAGCTTCCTCTCTCTCCAACACCCCTTCTCTCCTCTCTTCACACACATAACAAAGCGACTCCAACACCCCTTCTCCCCTCTCTTCACACACATAACAAAGCGACTCCAACAGCTTCCTCTCTCTCTCCAACACCCCTTCTCCCCTCTCTTCACACACATAACAAAGTGACTCCAACAGCTTCCTCTCTCTCCAACACCCCTTCTCCCCTCTCTTAACACACATAACAAAGCCACTCCAACAGTTTCCTCTCTCTCCAACACCCCTTCTCCCTTAACACACATAACAAAGCCACTCCAACAGCTTCCTCTCTCTCCAACACCCCTTCCCCCCTCTCTTCACACACATAACAAAGCGACTCCAACAGCTTCCTCTCTCTCTCCAACACCCCTTCTCTCCTCTCTTCACACACATAACAAAGCGACTCCAACAGCTTCCTCTCTCTCCAACACCCCTTCTCTCCTCTCTTCACACACATAACAAAGCGACTCCAACACCCCTTCTCCCCTCTCTTCACTCTTAACACACATAACAAAGCCACTCCAACAGCTTCCTCTCTCTCTCCAACACCCCTTCTCCCCTCTCTTCACACACATAACAAAGCGACTCCAACAGCTTCCTCTCTCTCCAACACCCCTTCTCCCCTCTCTTCAGATAACAAAGCCACTCCAACAGCTTCCTCTCTCTCCAACACCCCTTCTCCCCTCTCTTCACACACATAACAAAGCAACTCCAACAGCTTCCTTTCCCTCCAACACCCCTTCTCCCCTCTCTTCACTCTTAACACACATAACAAAGCCACTCCAACACCCCTTCTCCCCTCTCTTCACACACATAACAAAGCGACTCCAACACCCCTTCTCCCCTCTCTTCACACACATAACAAAGCCACTCCAACAGCTTCCTCTCTCTCTCCAACACCCCTTCTCCCCTCTCTTCACACACATAACAAAGCGACTCCAACAGCTTCCTTTCCCTCCAACACCCCTTCTCCCCTCTCTTCACTCTTAATACACATAACAAAGCCACTCCAACACCCCTTCTCCCCTCTCTTCACATACATAACAAAGCGACTCCAACAGCTTCCTCTCTCTCTCCAACACCCCTTCTCCCCTCTCTTCACACACATAACAAAGCGACTCCAACAGCTTCCTTTCCCTCCAACACCCTTCCCCTTTTCACTCTTAACACACATAACAAAGCCACTCCAACTGCTTCCTCTCTCTCTCCAACACCCCTTCTCCCCTCTCTTCACTCTTAACACACATAACAAAGCCACTCCAACACCTCTTCTTCCCTCTCTACACTCTTCAGAAAAATAGGAAAAGTAGAATGTAGATACGAGGTGCCGTTGTAAAGGCTTATTCCTCAATACCTTCACCTGAGGGACACAGCCCTTTGTAAACTGGTAAGGATTGCATAGGCCTAGCACGCATAGCCTACCACAATTCCTTCCTAAACTACATACAATCGTCTACAAACTGAAATGCTGGGTGTGAAGGGAATTTACCCCTCCTCAAAATCTCTGGGCCTGGCGCGGTCTCGAACCCTGGTCAGTAGGCATACTAGACTTGTACGTTAGCCACTGTACTACCACGTACGTACAATAGGATAGCAACCTTAGTTCTCCTTGAAAGAACCATGTGATAGTCTCGTGGCAGCTGATTCACATGGTGGGTTTATTAGATTTCTCCACCAAACTACTATTTTGTGAGAGCCGTGGGTTTGATCCCAGCCAAGGTGGACATTTAGTGGGTGTTGTAGTATGTCATAGCGTGTTTCACATGTTCGCACCCAGTCGGGGGACACCTCGACGACGTATACAGACTAATAACACACACCTAACAAAGCCACTCCAACAGCTTCCTCTCTCCAACACCCCTTCTCCCCTCTCTACACTCTTCAGAAAATAGGAAAAGTAGAAAGTAGATACGAGGTGCCTTTGTAAAGGCTTATCCCTCAATACCTTCACCTGACCTGACCTACTATCCCAGACGTCAACTTGATAGTTTTGTGGTTGTGGAATTTTGAGGGTACAGGGTATTGCAAAATCAGGAAGTATAAAAAAATATATAAATAAATAAATAAATAAATTCGTCCTTGTGTACAGTACTATTCAATTTCCTACCCGGAAATTTGCAGTGTGTCTTAATTATCTTCAAGGTAGTGTGGGAACTAGCATGCTTCAAGGTAGTGTGGGAACTAGCATGCTTCAAGGTAGTGTGGGAACTAGCATGCTTCAAAGAACTCCCTAATATCCTCTATACGGTATGTCAGGTATTCTCATTTCCGTATCACTAGTTCATGCTTTGTTTTGGTGTGTGTGTGTGTGTGTGTGTGTGTGTTACTCAGTTACTTGTTCGTCAAGGGGAATCCACGCAATGCGAGCTAAGCTCATTATTATCGCGCCTCCTTAACTGGGAATGTATTGCGTGAAATGCATGTTAAGTGTTTTATGTACTGTTGGAATGGCTGTGGATGTGTGTGTAGTCTGTATTTTAGACAATTGGCGACATCGGAAACGAAGGCTTAGGGTGGATCTGTATGGTACCATTCTCACTATAGACGGTACCATCTCGCCCGAAGGCTTAGGTAGCCATCAGCTTAGGTGAACCATATGATACCCATCTCGCCTTGTACCATTTTTGCCAACCCCAGATGGGACGTCACAACGTCGTCCACTTATTCCAGGTACCTATTTACAGGTAGGTGAACTGAGGCTAACACATGAAAGAAGACAAGCCCAATTTGTCTCCGCCCGGCCGGGGATTGAACCCCCGACCCCTCGTGTGTGAGACGAGAGCTCTACCACTAGGCTACGGGCTGTGTGTGTGTGTGTGTGTGTGTGTGTGTGTGTGTCTTAATTATTATTGAGGGACTATTGTTTTGTCATTTTAGAGCATTTTGTCTACCGAAAAATGTACAAATTTATCTTGAAAGGGGGTCTAGGGTATATTGTTCAAGCTTGATGGAGGTCTATGGAACAAACTAAAAACCTCCCCATATATAATCGCCAAACTAACGGGGCGAAACGTACACCATTCAACTATAGAGGAACTCCCAAACGATCACCCTTGGTTGGTTGGGCTATTAGTTCTTCAAGGTGCAATAGCGGTGGATGATTGTACAAATAAGTCATGTCTCAGCACCAAGTATATATTTTGATCCATAATTGGTATTGGCAACATCTTAACGGGATTTATTAATTTCGAGTGAGATATACACACATGTTCCTACACTTAGCCACCCTATTCAACATCTGACATACATTAATACAACACAGAGCGAGCCAAACATAATGACAGCCGAGTGGTGACTTATTAGCGCCACCGTACAGTCGCGCTAATAAGTGATGCCTTGGCACGAAGTATATTTGTATCAATAATTAATTGGTATCAGCCATATCTAAGCATTATTTCTTCATATCGAGTGAAATATGCAAACATGTTCCTACACTTACCCACCCTATTCAACATCTGACAGACATTAATACAACACAGAAAGAGCCAAACATAATGACAGCCGAGCAGTGAACTACTTACTGTATGGTTGGCCCAAATATGTCGTGTCTCAGCTGTCTTTACCTGCTCGCTGTGGGCTGTATTAAGGGGAGATCTTCACTTGAGGATTTTTTTTCTTGACCCCTTTCTCCCTCATGTTTAGCCCCATTGCTTTTGATATTATAAAACGTTTGCCCCATTAGTTTAGCGATTTTAAGAACTTTCACCCCATATTAAGACCTTTTGTGCAATTCAGGTGTCAATTTTATCCTGGCGAGCGATAGCGAGCCTGTAATTTAAGAGTAACCGGCCTTCGGCCGAGACATTTTTCTACCGAAAAATGTACAAATTTATCTTGAAAGGGGGTCAAGGGGGTGACATTTTAAGATTGCTGGAAGAGTAGGAAACAAACTAGAAACCTCCCCTTAATGTCTGTCAGATGTTGAATAGGGTGTGTAAAGGTAGGAACATGTTTGAATATCTCACTATGATTTAAATGGTTTCAAACTCCGTGTGTCCAGACATTTTGGCTCGAACGTTCCTTGATTTTGGCCCTGTCACTTTTAAATCTGGGGGAGGCACTCGTCGCACGCAGTTTTGCCTTTTGTCTCCCTCATCAACATAGGACAAAAATATATATGAATGTATATATGAGTGTACGTAGCTAAGTATGTATGTATGATAGAAGGAAGTCTGAATTATATATATATATATATATATAGTCTGTTCGCTGTAAGTAGGCGAAAACTCATGACCTCTATCCTCTGTAACTCAAAAAGGGCTAGAGCAAATGGGCTGTAACATTCCACATCTATTCCTTGACTGACTCTTCCCAAATGGTAGACATATTAGCTCGATCACTCTAGTCGTTTTTTGAGTTACAGGGGTTAGAGGTCAATATTTCTCGCCTACTTACAACGAATAGACTATAGTGCAGCAAGCTTCCCCCCTCCCCCCCCCCCCCCCACACCCCCCCCCCCCCCCCCCCTCCCCAACTGCGTGACTTTAAGGGGAGGTTTTTCGTTGATTCCCTAGACTTCCATCAAGCTTAAAATTACTCCCCCTTGACCTCCTTTCAAGATAAATTTGTACATTTTTCGGTAGAAAAATGTCCCGGCCAAAGGCCGGTTCCCCCTAAATTACAGGCTCGCTATCGCTCGCCAGGAAAAAATCGACACCTAAATGGCACGAATGGTCTTAAAATTGACAGAAATGGGGCGAGGGTTCTTAAAATCGCCAAACTAATGGGGCAAGCGTCTTTAAATCTCACAAGCAATGGGGCTAAACATGAGGGAGAAAGAGGTTCAGAAAAAAATCCTCCAGGTGGAAATCTCCCCTTACCTGAATACCTCCACTTTGTTCAGCTGGGTGGAACTGTCATTGTCGGAAAACGTATTGTAATGTATATAGCGGACGTTGTGGTGTGTGTGTGTGTGTGTGTGTGTGTCTGTGTGTGTGTGTGTGTGTGTGTGTGTGTGTGAGTGTGTGTGGGCTTGTATGTGTGTGTGTGTGGGTTTGTATGTGTGTGTGTATGTGGGATTGTGTGGGTTTGTGTCTGTGTGTGTGAGAGTGTGTGTGTGTGAGTTTGTGTGGGCTTGTATGTGTGTGTGTGTGGGTTTGTATGTGTGTGTGTGTGTGAGTGTGTGGGCTTGTATGTGTGTGTGTGTGGGTTTGTATGTGTCTGTGTATGTGTGTGTGTATGTGTATGTGTGTGTGTGAGTGTGTGTGTATGTGTGGGCTTGTATGTGTGGGTTTGTATGTATGTGTGTGTGTGTGTGTGTGTGTGGGCTTGTATGTGTGTGTGTGTGGGTTTGTATGTGTGTGTGTGTGTGTGTGTGTGTGTGTGTGTGTGTGTGTGTGTGTGGGTTTGTATGTGTGTGTGTCTGCGTGTGTGTGTGTGTATGTGTGTGTGTGAGTGCCCCACTACGACATCAGGGCACTGAGTAACAGCATTCCTGATCAGCTTGCCCTGATGAGGGCAGACGGTAATTTTATTACCGATCTGTCCACCATGGACAGTCCATCTACTGGTCCCCTTGCCCCCGTGTCTTCCACTGGGGACGGGGACGAGCGGTGGATGCCTACTACTGGCGGTGGTGCATTAGCATGACCGAGGGACGACCAGACGTCAACTTATCACCAGGATCACCAGGACCAGGAGTGTGTGTGTGTGTGAGTGTGTGTGGGTTTGTATGTGAGTGTGTGTGTGGGTTTGTATGTGTGTGTGTGTGTGTGTATGTGTGTGAGTGTGTGTGGGTTTGTATGTGTGTGTGTGTGTGTGGGTTTGTATGTGTGTGTGTGTGGGTTTGTATGTGTGTGTGTGGGTTTGTATGTATGTGTGTGTGTGTGGGTTTGTATGTGTGTGTGTGGGTTTGTATGTATGTGTGTGGGTTTGTATGTGGGATTGTGTGGGTTTGTGTCTGTGTGTGTGTGTGTGTTTGTGGTGTGTCTGTGTGTGTGTGTGTGTGTGGGTTTTTATGTGTGTGTGTGGGTTTGTGTCTGTGTGTGTGTTTGTATGTGGGTTTGTGGTGTGTGTATGGGTTTGTGTGAGTGTGTGTCTGTATCTGTGTGTGTGTGTGTGTATGTGGGTTTGTGTGTGTGTGTGGGTTTGTGTCTGTATCTGTGTGTGTGTGTGTGTATGTGGGTTTGTGTGTGTGTGTGTGTGTGTAAGTGGGTTTGTGTGTGTGTGTGGGTTTGTGTCTGTATCTGTGTGTGTGTGTAAGTGGGTTTGTGTGTGTGTGTGGGTTTGTGTCTGTATCTGTGTGTGTGTGTGTATGTGGGTTTGTGTGCGTGTATGTGGGTTTGTGTGTGTGTATGTGGGTTTGTGTGTGTGCTTACCTATTGAATGGCCCCTTACCGTTCCCTTACGTCTCAACGCTGGTATTCACGAAGCGTCGTAGCGGCCATCTTTGATCATAGGAAGCCCCTAAAATCCCCTTTCGCAAAGGGTGGTCCAGACCACCCTTACATGAATTTGACCCGGATATAGGTACACAAATATCGATAACACAACCCGCGACCATAACAAATTCGTCTGCAGTATAGCTCTTTATGACACACTAAGTCATTATTGAGGCAATAATAGCGCAATATGATTGTTAACTTGTGTTTACAACACCATTACTGCATTTAATACAAAGTATGAATACATTTGTATCCTTAATGTGTTATGACAGGCCGAATTAAGCTATGAATAGCCTACATATGCCAGCCTAGACCTAGTCAAGGTTAATTGATGCAGAAATGCATGTGCTGCGACAACACGTAGCCTACCATTAGTAGATTTTAACCCTCATTTATTGCGGAAATGTTTTATTCCAACTCCCCACCACCTCTGAGTTAGATTAGGGTAGCCTATTCCTCAACAAATTTGAAAGTATCACAGGAACAAAATGATGAAAAGAATTACCCTAGGCCTAGCCTAAAAAATGAATAAATAATAAACGCTGTGAATAATTTTGTTTAGCCTAGCCTAGGCTATAACCTAGGTTTATTTTGAAAAGTTAGGGCTATTTAGGCTAGACAAGTTAGGCCTATGTATGGTATTTTGGTTAGGCTAGCAATGCCTAGCTGGGTTTGATTAGGGTAGCCTATTTCCTCAAATTTTAAATTATCACAGGAAAAACATTATGAAAAGAATTACCCTAGGCATAGTCTAAACAACAAATAATAGGCTAGCCTATATGGTGTGAATATTTTTGTTTAGCCTAGCCTAGGATATAACCTAGGTTTATTTTGAAAAAGTTAGGGCTATTTAGGCTAGAAAAGTTAGGCCTACGTATGGTATTTTGGTTAGGCTAGCAATGCCTAGCTTGGTGTAGCCTAAGCATGGTAAAGTAGAAGCCTAGCAGGTTAAGATGGTGGTTGCAGGCGTACCGTCCTCATTGTTAACTAGCTGTTATTAGTCCCATGCTGGTAATATATTTGATGATGGCAATAAGTCATGGGAGGTGAGGGGGACAAAGCCCCCCTCAACCTATCATTATTTCCCATGGCCAACTGTTGGATAATAGATTGAGGAGGCCTATGCTAGGCCTATTTTGAAAAGGTAGATAGGCCTTGAGGTGTTGTGAATACAAAAAAAAATACCCTAGGCCTATTTTGAAATATTAGGCCTAGGCTAAGTCTGGCATTTTGACTTGGCTAGAACTGCCTGTGTAGGCATAGACATAGTAAAGTCTGGCATTTTGGTTTGGCTCGCCCTGTCTAGGTGTAGATATGGTAAAGTAGAACAATATACTGTGGTTAAGGTATAAATAATACACTCCCAACTAGCCTAACATATGATTATCAATGATCAATCCGTCGAAAATCCTTTAACTTGGGCCACTAACAGACTTCCCTGTAGCCTAGCTAGGCTAATTTCTTATCATCAATTCACAAGATACTCTATTCTTCTTCCTGCTGGCTGTGGTGGATCGAATTAGCCATGCTAAACAATGACAAGCTCATAAATTAAAGTATATTAGGTTCTTCTTGGCGCTTCGGTCATATGGGTGACATATTGTTTATTTACAAAGGCCAAGCGCCTGATTGGTCAAGAGAAGCCTCGGTGAAAATAACCGAAAGGGAGCCGTAAGGGAGCTCAACGATGCGTTCGTGAATACACCTTCCGCACTCCCTTAGGAACGATCGTAGGTTGCTGTACGACATCGCACGCTACGACCGTTAGTGAATCTGGGTCCTGGGTCCTGCAGGCTTCTTGTGTGAACCCCACCTCCAAAGACTGGTCAGCCAATATTAACTAGGTTATGTTATTATGTTTGTCGTATCTGGCTTTAAGGGGAGATTTTTAGTGTGTTTCCTAGACTTCCATCAAGCTTGAAATTACACCCCCTTGACCCACTTTTAAAATAAATTTGTACATTTTTCGGTAGAAAAATTTCCCGGCCAAAGGCCGGTTCCTCTTAAATTACAGGCTCGCTATCGCTCGCCAGGAAAAAATCGATGCCTAAATGGCACGAAAGGTCTTAAAAGTGACATAAATGGGGTGAAATTTCTTAAAATCGCCAAACTAATGGGGCGAACATCTTAAAATCTCAAAAGCAATGGGGCTAAACATGAGGAAGAAAGGGGTCAAGAAAAAAATCCCTCAAGTGGAAATCTCCCCTTAAAAGTGGCAATCGTTGGCCCTGTAACCACACTCTCTGGGAGTGCGTTCCACTCGTTGATGACTCTGATAGAGAACCAATTGCCCTTCAGTGTCGTTCTCCAGTGGTCTGGTTTGGAGAGTTTCAGCGAGTGGCCCCGTAGGTGGTTGTTATAACTTCTGGAAAAACCTGGTGTATGGTATGTCCTCAAAGCCGTGTAGAAGTTTGTATGTTTCTATCATGTCCTCAAAGCCGTGTAGAAGTTTGTATGTTTCTATCATGTCCTCAAAGCCGTGTAGAAGTTTGTATGTTTCTATCATGTCCTCAAAGCCGTGTAGAAGTTTGTATGTTTCTATCATGTCCTCAAAGCCGTGTAGAAGTTTGTATGTTTCTATCATGTCCTCAAAGCCGTGTAGAAGTTTGTATGTTTCTATCATGTCCTCAAAGCCGTGTAGAAGTTTGTATGTTTCTATCATGTCCTCAAAGCCGTGTAGAAGTTTGTATGTTTCTATCATGTCCTCAAAGCCGTGTAGAAGTTTGTATGTTTCTATCATGTCCTCAAAGCCGTGTAGAAGTTTGTATGTTTCTATCATGTCCTCAAAGCCGTATAGAAGTTTGTATGTTTATCATGTCCTCAAAGCCGTGTAGAAGTTTGTATGTTTCTATCATGTCCTCAAAGCCGTGTAGAAGTTTGTATGTTTCTATCATGTCCTCAAAGCCGTGTAGAAGTTTGTATGTTTCTATCATGTCCTCAAAGCCGTGTAGAAGTTTGTATGTTTCTATCATGTCCTCAAAGCCGTGTAGAAGTTTGTATGTTTCTATCATGTCCTCAAAGCCGTGTAGAAGTTTGTATGTTTCTATCATGTCCCCTCGTTTTCTGCGGTCACTTAGTGTCTGGAGGTCAAGATGCTTACACCTTTCTCGTAGGGTAATTCTTCTAGGTTTGGGACCATCTTGGTTGCTCTTTGCTGCACCCTCTCAGTCTGTATGTCCTTGATTAGGTAGGGTGACCAACATTGGACACCAACATCGAGGATCGGGCGCACCAGTGACACATAGAGTGGTACAAGGATTTCCTTGTCCAATATGGAGAAGTTCCTTAATTATGCCCAAACGACTATTTGCTTGTGCAGCGATTTTAGCGACATGTGCTGAGG
The DNA here is from genome assembly GCA_032716605.1 of Paralithodes platypus. Lineage (NCBI taxonomy): Eukaryota > Metazoa > Arthropoda > Malacostraca > Decapoda > Lithodidae > Paralithodes > Paralithodes platypus. The sequence goes on from CM064563.1 coordinate 26,021,822, forward strand.
ATTTTAGGTCTGAGGATATAATAATGCCCAAGTCTTTTTCATTTGAAGATTTCTGGAGTGTTGTCCCGCGTAGCTGGTAGTCCTCTTTCGGGTTATTGTGCCCAATGTGCATAGTCTTGCATTTGTCTGCGTTAAATGTTAGGAGCCATTTCCTGCTCCACTCGTTCAGTCTCTCCATGTCTCTCCGAAGGGTCTCGACGTCTGCGTCTGTCCTGATGGTTTTGTATATCTTTGCGTCGTCTGCAAAAAGACTAGATGCCGATTCGAGGTTGGTAACAAGGTCATTAATATAAATCAAGAAGAAAATTGGGCCCAGCACTGATCCTTGAGGAACTCCACTCATCACCGGCAGCCAATCCGACGGGGAGTTCCTAATGGTAACCCTGTGGAACCTATCTGAAAGGAATGCCTTGATACACTTCAGGATATTTCCACCTATTCCCATTGCCTCCAGTTTGGTGTGAAGTCTCTGGTGGGGAACCCGATCGAAGGCCTTTTCACAGTCCAGATAGTTTATGTCCACACAGTTACCACTGTCAATATCATTTACTAAGTCGTTGATGTAGCACAACATGTTTGTGAGGCAGCTCCTGTTTCTCCTAAATCCGTGTTGTGCGTCGCTGATGAGATTGTTCTCAGCAAGGTGTGTAATAATAATAATAATAATAAACGGTTTATTAAAGAATGGCAGCCTCATGAGCTGAAAATACACATTTTACAATTTAGTGGATGAACATGAGATGTACAGATATGAGGATGGTAAGCTCAGTTTACAAACAAAATAAATAAATACAATAATGATGCATGTGCAGAATACAAATTATCATAAAATAACCATGAGAGTAAGTGATATACAGTACATATACACATTTATTTACTTACTCATATACAGAACATACGTATATACACGTACGTGCGCCCATACATATACATACATATATAGGAACATAAGAACATGCAGTAAGTGTGCACATGTCCGTATACACAAACGCTCACGTATGCACACAAACATACATACATACAGAAACTGTTTTGGTATGGTCAGGGTGAAGAGTTGAAGGGTAAAGAGGGTGCAGCAATTCAAGTCCGTATATGGTCCGTATGGTCAGGTACAGCCTACTACAATGGGAGGTTAATCCTCGGTAGTGTAGGTGTGTGTGTGTGTGTGTGTGTGTGTGTGTGTGTGTGTGTGTGTGTGTGTGTGTGTGTGTGTGTGTGACAGAAGGCGAAATATGGAAGAGCTGGGCGTTCTATTGTTAAGGGTGGAAATACATGGATGAAGATACGCGAACACTTAATAATAGATAATGCTTATGCATAGATTTATAATCTATAAAGTATGTGGGTTTGTGTGTGTGTACTGTGGGTTTGTGTGTGTGTGGGTTTGTGTATGTGGGTTTGTGTCTGTGTGAGTGTGTGTCTGTGTGTGTGTGTGTCTGTGTTCATGTTTAGCCCCACTAGTCTTCAGATTTTAAGACGTTTGGCCCATTAGTTTGGCGATATTGATATCTTTAGCTCCATTTAGTTGTAAATTGTAAGACCTATCGTGCCATTTAGGTGTCGATTTTTTCCTGGCGAGCGAAAACGAGCCTGTAATTATAGGAGGAACCGGCCTTGGGCCGGGACATATTTCTACCGAAAAATGTATACATATATCTTAAGGGTGTGTCTAGGGGGTGTTTTTCTAAGTTTGAGGGAGGTCTAGTGAGAAAAAAAAATAATAATAAAAGAATACAAAATAAAAAGGATAAAATAATTAATAGACCAAAAACAGCCTGTCTCCCCTTAACCCGGGAGCTGCCGGGAGACTCTTAAGAGTTCCCCCGGCGCACTGCGGGAAGACTCTTAAGAGTCAGAGAAAATAAAAATCAACTTTTGACATCGAAAAAAAAATATTTTTTTATATTTTTTTTTTTTTTATTTTATTTTTTTTTTGGGGCCATGCAAAATCTCAGTCCTCTACCTCCCCCTTCCCCACTTTCCTCCTCTCCTTCAGTTATCACCTATTTCCCTGTTATTCCTTATTCTGAGGTATATTTTCGTGCTAACATTAGAAATCCGATTGGAGGGTGTGGTCATCACTGATAGCAAGCGAGTGCAAGAGAGAGAGAGAGAGTATCGATCGACTGCGTCTCAGTGGCCTTGGGGGAAATTGGCGGGAAAGCAGATTGCCTCACCCATACATTATACAACTCGCGGGCTATATCTCCGATTTTGACCATCCAAACGCTGTTTTCACTCGTTTTATTGTTGTTTCAGGTTAATACCTTTATAATCAACCCCTAATAGGCGCATATGGATAAATATTAATGCTATTAATGGCACAATGAATATTTTAGTGACGGAAACACCTCAAATACGTCAGCACAGGGGGACGTTTCCAATTACCCCCATGCGCACTTCAGAGGTTAACAACCAATATACGTCTATAAGGGAATATTATTATGGACACTCTAATTGCTCTGTTCGTACCTATAGTTTCTGACGGTGTAAAACGTACTGTGTATAACGGACGTAATGATGTGTACGACCTTGGCACACTGGGTACACACACACACACACACTAATAAATCTTTAACTTACATACGCACATAACCAAGCAATAGAGGCTCGCTATCGCTCGCCAGGAAAAAAATTAACCCCTAAATGGCGCGAAAAGTCTTAAAATTGACACCAACAGACCACCTACACCAGGAAACCAAATCCAGAATTACCTTGATATGAGAGGCACACAATATCTCACCTCCTCAGCTCCCCGCCTTGGAGTGGCTTCGGCAAAGACTTTTATACATATTTACATTTTACTATCCTTGGCTTCGGTCACCGGGGTTTTATTAGTGGTAAGCAGGGGGGGGGGGGGGGGGGAGCCCGTCTATGGCCTTGGCCTTGCTCGGGACCTTGGGGCTGATCGGCCAGACAGCCTGGGGAACAGCAACACAAAGCAACAAGCAACAACATCACCACAAACATCCAAAAATATCAAAACAACTCATAGAACTCGTTATCATCCACAAATATATATATATATATATATATATATATATATATATATATATATATATATATATATATATATTTTTATATATATATATATGTTAGTAAAGCCAGGTAATAAATTTTCTTTAATACATACGAGGTTGAAAGAAATGGCAATTTCTGCGTTGGAAATTTTATTATTCAAAGTTTCCAGGTCTCTGATGAGTTTTCGCTGGGTGGCAGGAAGTAGATGAAGGAGATGAGCAAAATTCATGGTGGTACAGGGTTACATAAATGTACATGATGATACAGGATATACGACGCGTTTCACTGGACAACCAGCATTATCAAGTAAGGAAGGAATGAAATAAAAGGTAAACAGGAAGGGTATATATAGAGGGTGGAGGATCAGAGGAGGAGGAAAACAGGGGGCAAAAGTCTGCTATTGGTGGAAGCGTAAACTAGGAGAGAGAAGGGGTTAACCTCTCCACGCATGCGCACTGGATGCGGGATGGTGGTCAGTAGGTGGGGTCGAAGCTGATTGGCTGCGTGTCGAGGGGCGTGGCCTAAGTTGTGTGGCGCCTGCAGAAGACGAAGCTGAAGGAGGTAGCGCGGGGGGCTGCGTCAAGGGCACCGGGGGGCGAGGAGGGGTGTTAGGTCCTGTAGGGTAGTGCCTTTTGGCAGAAGGAAGGATCTGAAGGTCCAGAGTTTGGTTGTTGATGTTGGGATGTAAGGCTTGGATATATAAAGCTTCGAGTATAGGTAATCTCCTTGGGTCACTTTCTTTATCGAGTATGGTGGTGTGTTTCTCTAACTCGTTGCGTGTAAGGTGAGGGTGGTTAGGGGTGAGATAGTGGTCTTTGATGGCTCCAGCCTGAAGGTGAAGAGTTAACCGACGTGAAAGACGAGTCTGCGTCATACCAATATAGGAATGAGGTCCACAGTCCTCATAATTACAGGTATGTTGGTAAATGACGTGATCGTCGGTCATCGGGCTCTTTATCTTGGTGGAGGCTGGTTTGTTGCGGAGAACGAGGTTGGAGGTCTTGGGGGATTTGTAATAAATTATTAATTTGATTTTGTTTTCCGGGTTGGTTGGGTGGACATGCTTGGAGATTATTTCTTTTAAGACGGCCTCGTCATTTTTGTGTTCAGAGGACATGTAATTGCGGTAGAAGATCTTAATTTCATTGGGGGGGTCAATGTTGGGAGGGCTTTGAGTGTACCATTTTTCAAGATGGTGGTTGATGGTGCTGGAGATGTCGGAGTTGGAGTATCCGTTATTTACTAAAACTTGGGATAGTCTTTCTAGTTCCTGGTGGGTGTCGGCCCAGGTAGAGCAGTGCGTGAGGGCTCTCCTAACATAGGCGGAGATGGAGGATAGAAGATAACGGCGGGGGCATTCACTATCGCCGTTGAGGCATTGTCCTGTGTTAGTAGGTTTAATGTAGACGGTGGTTTTGAACCCATGGTCGTTCAGAGCTACGAGGATGTCGAGGAAGGGGAGTTGTCCATTGTTAGATTTTTCAAAGGTGAAGTTAAGTCCGGAGGAGGTCATGAAGCGACGCTGGAGTTCCTGTAGTTCGTGGAGGTCCTTGATTGCACGAAGATGTCATCCACGTATCTACAGTAGACGGCTGGTCGTTGGGCAGCTAGGAGCTCTTCCTCGATGGTACCCATGAAAAAGTTCGCAAAAAGAACTCCTAGGGGGCTGCCCATCGCCACACCGTCTATCTGCTTGTACATGTTGCCCCGGGGGCAAAGGAAGGGGGCCTCCTTGGTACATAGCTCCAGTAGTGTTTTCAGGGCCTTCTCCGGGATGTCCAGTGTAGGTGTATCAGGGCAATGATAAATTCGACGTAGAATCATGTCAATGGTCCTATCCACTGGCACGTTGGTGAACAGGCTTTCTACGTCGAGAGAGGCGATAGTGTGGTTGTTGTTACGGGGGGCGTCTCGTAAAATTTCCAAGAAATCGTGGGCTGAGTTAAGGTTGAATTGGCTGGGCACGTAGGGGGTGAGGAGGTTGTTCAGGGCCTTGGCGATCTGGTAGGTGGCAGTGGGGATCTGGGAGATGATGGGGCGGAGGGGGTTCCCAGGTTTGTGTGTTTTGATGGTTCCGTACGCATAACCAGGGGTGTATTCTCCGACGAGTTTTTTAAGGTGGATCCCTCCTTGTTTGGCGTTGATGGCGGTGATGGTGGTGTTGGCAATACGTTTGATTTCGTCGGTTGGGTTGCGGGTGATCTTTTTAAATTTAGTGTTGTCACTTAAGATGACGTCCATTTTTCTAAGATATTCCTCCTTGTCATGGATCACGAGGCAGGAAGCTTTATCCGCACGACGGATGATGATGTTGGGGTTGTCTCTTAATAGTTTGGCAGCTTGGAAGTGTTGTTTGTTGAGTATTTTGCTATGGTGAGTTCCTCTGGTTTTGGCGGCTTCAGCGAGGAGAGTAGGTTGTAGGGCGGGAGTAGTGGTGACCTTGCCATCCTTCTTGAGTCGTAGGATGTCGTCCAGGAGGATTTCCGTTTCTAGGCGTTTCCGGTGGGGGCCAGGTTTGGAGCTGTAGTGGCAGTTGAGGCCTTTGTTGAGGAGGTCTTCTTGGTCCAGGGTCAGAATGGTGTTAGTAAGGTTTATATATCCTTTTGTTGGTTTGGGAAGTTTTAAGTTTCCGCCATAAAGACGGGCAAGCTTTTTTATGGTTGTGTTTTCGGCTTGTCTTCTGTGTTGTTCAAGGAGTTGTTCGAGGGCTGTGTTGATTTCGGCTTTGAGGTGGTCTGGAGGGGTTTCGTCTTCCCAAATCCGTAGAAGAGCATCTCGTTCTTTACGAAGGTTGTTGGCGAGCTCTCGTTTTTCAATTATTTTTGGTTCATTCATTCACGAAACTGGAGGGTGCTGGTGCGATGTCTGGCATTCTCGTGAAGTTTTATGTTAGTAATTTCTTTAATTTAATGCCATTTCTTTCAACCTCGTATGTATTAAAGAAAATTTATTACCTGGCTTTACTAACATAAAACTTCACGAGAATGCCAGACATCGCACCAGCACCCTCCAGTTTCGTGAAGAACTGGTGAAGGACCAAATAATTGAAAAACGAGAGCTCGCCAACAACCTTCGTAAAGAACGAGATGCTCTTCTACGGATTTGGGAAGACGAAACCCCTCCAGACCACCTCAAAGCCGAAATCAACACAGCCCTCGAACAACTCCTTGAACAACACAGAAGACAAGCCGAAAACACAACCATAAAAAAGCTTGCCCGTCTTTATGGCGGAAACTTAAAACTTCCCAAACCAACAAAAGGATATATAAACCTTACTAACACCATTCTGACCCTGGACCAAGAAGACCTCCTCAACAAAGGCCTCAACTGCCACTACAGCTCCAAACCTGGCCCCCACCGGAAACGCCTAGAAACGGAAATCCTCCTGGACGACATCCTACGACTCAAGAAGGATGGCAAGGTCACCACTACTCCCGCCCTACAACCTACTCTCCTCGCTGAAGCCGCCAAAACCAGAGGAACTCACCATAGCAAAATACTCAACAAACAACACTTCCAAGCTGCCAAACTATTAAGAGACAACCCCAACATCATCATCCGTCGTGCGGATAAAGCTTCCTGCCTCGTGATCCATGACAAGGAGGAATATCTTAGAAAAATGGACGTCATCTTAAGTGACAACACTAAATTTAAAAAGATCACCCGCAACCCAACCGACGAAATCAAACGTATTGCCAACACCACCATCACCGCCATCAACGCCAAACAAGGAGGGATCCACCTTAAAAAACTCGTCGGAGAATACACCCCTGGTTATGCGTACGGAACCATCAAAACACAAAACCTGGGAACCCCCTCCGCCCCATCATCTCCCAGATCCCCACTGCCACCTACCAGATCGCCAAGGCCCTGAACAACCTCCTCACCCCCTACGTGCCCAGCCAATTCAACCTTAACTCAGCCCACGATTTCTTGGAAATTTTACGAGACGCCCCCCGTAACAACAACCACACAATCGCCTCTCTCGACGTAGAAAGCCTGTTCACCAACGTGCCAGTGGATAGGACCATTGACATGATTCTACGTCGAATTTATCATTGCCCTGATACACCTACACTGGACATCCCGGAGAAGGCCCTGAAAACACTACTGGAGCTATGTACCAGGAGGCCCCCTTCCTTTGCCCCCGGGGCAACATGTACAAGCAGATAGACGGTGTGGCGATGGGCAGCCCCCTAGGAGTTCTTTTTGCGAACTTTTTCATGGGTACCATCGAGGAAGAGCTCCTAGCTGCCCAACGACCAGCCGTCTACTGTAGATACGTGGATGACATCTTCGTGCAAATCAAGGACCTCCACGAACTACAGGAACTCCAGCGTCGCTTCATGACCTCCTCCGGACTTAACTTCACCTTTGAAAAATCTAACAATGGACAACTCCCCTTCCTCGACATCCTCGTAGCTCTGAACGACCATGGGTTCAAAACCACCGTCTACATTAAACCTACTAACACAGGACAATGCCTCAACGGCGATAGTGAATGCCCCCGCCGTTATCTTCTATCCTCCATCTCCGCCTATGTTAGGAGAGCCCTCACGCACTGCTCTACCTGGGCCGACACCCACCAGGAACTAGAAAGACTATCCCAAGTTTTAGTAAATAACGGATACTCCAACTCCGACATCTCCAGCACCATCAACCACCATCTTGAAAAATGGTACACTCAAAGCCCTCCAACATTGACCCCCCCAATGAAATTAAGATCTTCTACCGCAATTACATGTCCTCTGAACACAAAAATGACGAGGCCGTCTTAAAAGAAATAATCTCCAAGCATGTCCACCCAACCAACCCGGAAAACAAAATCAAATTAATAATTTATTACAAATCCCCCAAGACCTCCAACCTCGTTCTCCGCAACAAACCAGCCTCCACCAAGATAAAGAGCCCGATGACCGACGATCACGTCATTTACCAACATACCTGTAATTATGAGGACTGTGGACCTCATTCCTATATTGGTATGACGCAGACTCGTCTTTCACGTCGGTTAACTCTTCACCTTCAGGCTGGAGCCATCAAAGACCACTATCTCACCCCTAACCACCCTCACCTTACACGCAACGAGTTAGAGAAACACACCACCATACTCGATAAAGAAAGTGACCCAAGGAGATTACCTATACTCGAAGCTTTATATATCCAAGCCTTACATCCCAACATCAACAACCAAACTCTGGACCTTCAGATCCTTCCTTCTGCCAAAAGGCACTACCCTACAGGACCTAACACCCCTCCTCGCCCCCCGGTGCCCTTGACGCAGCCCCCCGCGCTACCTCCTTCAGCTTCGTCTTCTGCAGGCGCCACACAACTTAGGCCACGCCCCTCGACACGCAGCCAATCAGCTTCGACCCCACCTACTGACCACCATCCCGCATCCAGTGCGCATGCGTGGAGAGGTTAACCCCTTCTCTCTCCTAGTTTACGCTTCCACCAATAGCAGACTTTTGCCCCCTGTTTTCCTCCTCCTCTGATCCTCCACCCTCTATATATACCCTTCCTGTTTACCTTTTATTTCATTCCTTCCTTACTTGATAATGCTGGTTGTCCAGTGAAACGCGTCGTATATCCTGTATCATCATGTACATTTATGTAACCCTGTACCACCATGAATTTTGCTCATCTCCTTCATCTACTTCCTGCCACCCAGCGAAAACTCATCAGAGACCTGGAAACTTTGAATAATAAAATTTCCAACGCAGAAATTGCCATTTCTTTCAACCTCGTATGTATTAAAGAAAATATATATATATATATATTTTTTTTTTAAAGAGACAATTAACGGAGGAAGGAAAACACAGATAAAACAAATAGGTCCATATGCCTAAAGGCATCCTCCATTCATAAAATTGTAACAACTGGATTTAAAACATTGTAGATTGTAAGTTTGTGGAAAGCAATTCGAGGGAAGTGAATTCCAAAGAGTAGTAGTTCTAGGGATAAATGAATTTTGATAAGCAGAAGTTCTGCATTGTGGAGGAGAAAGTGTAAATTCATGGGCGCTCTCAGCTGCCCTAGTTCTACGGGGAAAGATGTGGAGAGGCGGCACAATTGTCTTCACTTCCCCCTTGTCCACCCCAAGGCAGCCTCCAGAAGCATATCCATACTTAAGGGGAGACAGACCGTTTGTTTGGTCTATTAATTAATTTATTCATATATTTGTTTAGTTTCCTCCCTAGACCTCCATCAAGCTTAGAAAAACACCTCCTAGACCCCCCTTCAAGATAGTCTTGTACATTTTTCGGTAGAAAAATGTCCCGGCCAAAGGCCGATTCCTCCTAAAATTACAGGCTCGCTATCGCTCGCCAGGAAAAAATCGACACCTAAAGGGCACGAAGGGTCCTAATATTGACACAGAAAAATGGGGTGAAAGGTCATAAAATCCCCAAACTAATGGAACCAACGTCTTATAATCTCAAAACTAGTGGGGCTAAACATTAGGGAGAAGGGGGTCCAGAAATACGGTCTGTCTGCCTCCCTCTCAAATCACCCACCGATCCATCCATCCAGTCACTCAAGGACTCAGCTACATGCACGACCCTCTAAAGTCATCCTTCAGAAACCCCCCCCCCCCCCTTCTGAGTTAAGGGGAGGTTTTTAGTTTGTTCCCTAGACCTCCATCAAGCTTAAAATGTCACCCCCCTAAGCCCCCTTTCAAGATAAATTTATACATTTTTCGGTAGAAAAATTTCCCGGCGGAAGGCCGGTACCTCATAAATTAAAGGCTCGCTATCGCTCGCCAGGTAAAAATCGACACCTAAATGGCACGAAAAGTCTTAATATTGACAGAAATGGGGCAAATGATCTTAAAATCGCCATACTAATGGGGCGAACGTCTTAAAATATCAAAAGCAATGGGGCTAAACATGAGGGAGAAAGGGGTCCAGAAAAATATTCCTCAAGTGGAAATGTCCCCTTTAAAGCCGGTATCACACGAGAGCTTTTATAGTCAACATTCCATGATCAACATTTTTCTGGCAACATTTCTGGAATATTTTGCAACGGTATCGGAAATTAGAATGATGGTAGATGAATTTAGGCAACTGAAATACTATATATGGTGACCTCATAAGCTGCCAGACCAGTGTTGAGGATAAATGTTGAGGGAAAATGCGCTCGTGTGATACCGGCTGTTATTAGAAGAGACTGGATGATTCCGTCCAAGACATTTTTCCGGGTTTTAAGGGGAGGTTTCTAGTTTGTTTTCTACTCCTCCAGGACCCAGATTCACTAACGGTCGTAGCGTGCGATGTCGTACAGCAACCTACGATCGTTCCTAAGGGAGTGCGGAAGGTGTATTCACGAACGCATCGTTGAGCTCCCTTACGGCTCCCTTTCGGTTATTTTCACCGAGGCTTCTCTTGACCAATCAGGCGCTTGGCCTTTGTAAATAAACAATATGTCACCCATATGACCGAAGCGCCAAGAAGAACCTAATATACTTTAATTTATGAGCTTGTCATTGTTTAGCATGGCTAATTCGATCCACCACAGCCAGCAGGAAGAAGAATAGAGTATCTTGTGAATTGATGATAAGAAATTAGCCTAGCTAGGCTACAGGGAAGTCTGTTAGTGGCCCAAGTTAAAGGATTTTCGACGGATTGATCATTGATAATCATATGTTAGGCTAGTTGGGAGTGTATTATTTATACCTTAACCACAGTATATTGTTCTACTTTACCATGTCTACACCTAGACAGGGCGAGCCAAACCAAAATGCCTGACTTTACTATGTCTATGCCTACACAGGCAGTTCTAGCCAAGCCAAAATGCCAGACTTGGCCTGGGGTATTTTTTTTGTATTCACAACACCTCAAGGCCTATCTACCTTTTCAAAATAGGCCTCCTCAATCTATTATCCAACAGTTGGCCATGTGAAATAATGATAGGTTGAGGGGGGCTTTGTCCCCCTCACCTCCCATGACTTATTGCCATCATCAAATATATTACCAGCATGGGACTAATAACAGCTAGTTAACAATGAGGACGGTACGCCTGCAACCACCATCTTAACCTGCTAGGCTTCTACTTTACCATGCTTAGGCTACACCAAGCTAGGCATTGCTAGCCTAACCAAAATACCATACGTAGGCCTAACTTTTCTAGCCTAAATAGCCCTAACTTTTTCAAAATAAACGTAGGTTATATCCTAGGCTAGGCTAAACAAAAATATTCACACCACCATATAGGCTAGTCTATTATTTGTTGTTTAGACTATGCCTAGGGTAATTCTTTTCATAATGTTTTTCCTGTGATAATTTCAAATTTGTTGAGGAAATAGGCTACCCTAATCAAACCCAGCTAGGCATTGCTAGCCTAACCAAAATACCATACATAGGCCTAACTTGTCTAGCCTAAATAGCCCTAACTTTTCAAAATAAACCTAGGTTATAGCCTAGGCTAGGCTAAACAAAATTATTCACACAGCGTTTATTATTTATTCATTTTTTAGGCTAGGCCTAGGGTAATTCTTTTCATCATTTTGTTCCTGTGATACTTTCAAATTTGTTGAGGAATAGGCTACCCTAATCTAACTCAGAGGTGGTGGGGAGTTGGAATAAAACTTCCGCAATAAATGAGGATTAAAATCTACTAATGGTAGGCTACGTGTTGTCGCAGCACATGCATTTCTGCATCAATTAACCTTGACTAGGTCTAGGCTGGCTATTCATAGCTTAATTCGGCCTGTCATAACACATTAAGGATACAAATGTATTCATACTTTGTATTAAATGCATTAATGGTGTAAACACAAGTTAACAATTATATTGCGCTATTATTGCCTCAATAATGACTTAGTGTGTCATAAAGAGCTATACTGCAGACGAATTTGTTATGGTCGCGGGTTGTGTTATCGATATTTGTGTACCTATATCCGGGTCAAATTCATGTAAGGGTGGTCTGGACCACCCTTTGCGAAAGGGGATTTTAGGGCCTTCCTACGATCAAAGATGGCCGCTACGACGCTTCGTGAATACCAGCGTTGAGACGTAAGGGAACGGTAAGGGAGTTTTCGGATCGTACGACCGTTAGTGAATCTGGGTCCAGCAATCTTAAAATTTCACCCCCTTGACTCCCTTTCAAGATAAATTTGTACATTTTTCGGTAGAAAAATGTCCCGGCCGAAGGCCGATTACTCTTAACCCGTGGAGCCCCGGCTAGTTTTGTAATGTTTGCGCACCAGAACCCGGCCGGTTTTCAAAAAATGGTTTTATTCCAGAAACAATAGCGAATGGGTTAGGAATGAAGGAAAAACCACGAAAAACCGCTCAAAAAGCTTAAAAAATGGTCCTACAGAGACCCCGAAAACGGATTTTACAAGAGTAAAAAATTGAAGGCAATTATCCCAAAAAAACAGGTTATTGCGCGCTCGCGCGCACGCACGTGGACTTTGAGAGTTTTCAACCATCGGCACGGTTGCGTGGGATACGTACACAGTTCCCATACAAATCTGAGCCCTCTTGAGTGGCTACACCTGAGGTCACGGTCGGCGCAATTAGGGTGACGCGCCAGGCGCGTCTCTGGGGCTGTGCGTTACATACATCGCCGACGCGTCAGGCGCGTCGCTGGGGCTGTACGGGTTAAATTACAGGCTCGCTATCGCTCGCCAGGATAAAATCGACACCTAAATGGCACGAAAGGTCTTAAAATTGACAGAATGGGGCGGAAATTCTTAAAAATCACCAAACTAATGGGGCGAACATCTTAAAATCTCAAAAGAATGGGGCTAGACATGAGGGAGGAAGGGGTCAAGAAAAAAGTCCCTCAAGTGGAAATCTCCCCTTAACACAACACCACACGCTATCAAACACACACTGGAAGACTGCATAACACACAACCAATTACGCCAACAACACAACACACGCACACTTCTTGAACACTTACGCCAACAACACAACACACACTTCTTGAACACTTACGCCAACAACACAACACACGCACACTTCTTGAACACTTACGCCAACAACACAACACACACTTCTTGAAAACTTATGCCAACAACACAACACACACTTCTTGAAAACTTATGCCAACAACACACACACACTTCTTGAAAACTTATGCCAACAACACAACACACACTTCTTGAAAACTTACGCCAACAACACAACACACACTTCTTGAAAACTTATGCTAACAACACAACACACACTTCTTGAAAACTTATGCCAACAACACAACACACACTTCTTGAACACTTACGCCAACAACACAACACACGCACACTTCTTGAAAACTTACGCCAACAACACACACACACTTCTTGAAAACTTATGCCAACAACACAACACACACTTCTTGAAAACTTACGCCAACAACACAACACACACTTCTTGAAAACTTACGCCAACAACACAACACACACTTCTTGCAAACTTATGCCAACAACACAACACACACTTCTTGAAAACTTACGCCAACAACACAACGCACACTTCTTGAACACTTACGCCAACAACACAACACAACACACACTTCTTGAACACTTATGCCAACAACACAACACACACTTCTTGAACACTTTGTGGGAAAACCTGGTCTCGGCCGTGGCATTCCATTAGGAGCTCGGGGCTGTTCGGCCCAAGCCAGGCAGCCTAGGGAACGACAATTTTTTTTTTTTTTTTTTTTTTTCCTCTCAGGCAGCCTAGGGAACGACTACTTTTCTTTTTTTTTGTTTTCTATGTGATTGAGGGAGGCAAAAGGCAGAACTGCCTATAGCGAGTGCCTTCCCCATAGTTGAAAGAGTGACAGGGCCAAAATCGAGGGACGTTCGAGCCAAAATGCCTGGACACACGGAGTTTGAAGCAATTTAAGTCATAGGAAGAGGGAAAGACTGATTCTGGGAGAGAGTTCCAGAGCTCAGCTATTGAGTAGAAGAAAGTTACTACTACTACTACTACTACTACTACCAAGCATAAACATTTGTACACAACCTCCCACACACACGGATATCTGACACACACATACATACACACAACACAACCTCTCCTATATAAATAAACACACACACACACATACAACACAACAATCCGTACACAACCTCTCAAACGTACATAACATCACACACAAACAAACACAACAATAACACACACGTAGCCTATACAGATACACCCAACAAGTATTTCAAGGACTCCCTCCACACACACACACACACACACACACACACACACACACAGGTACAAGTCAGAGACTTGGGGCTAGCAACACGTATTATGAAAAACATGCATCCTCCTTCATTCACTGTCCCCCCCCCTTCACTCACTCAACCCCACAATTTGCCGGAGGATAACAGGTTTTTCACAATACGTAGACGGAGGTCTTTAAAAAAAAAAAAAAAAGTCAGAGAGGTCCCGAGTCTAAAGGGAGGTTTTGAGTTTTTCCGGATCCCCTTCTTCATCATGTTTAGCCCCATTAATTTGGAGATTTTAGGACGTTCGCCCCATTAGTTTTTAGTAGTTTGTGTAGATATTACCAGTACATTAAGGGGGAGGCAGACCGTTTTTCTGGACCCCCTTCTCCCTAATGTTTAGCCCCACTAGTTTTGAGATTATAAGACGTTCGGCCCATTAGTTTGGCGATTTTAACACCTTTCGCCCTATTTCGTTGTCAAATTTAAGACCTTTCGTGCCATTTAGGTATCGATTATTTCCTGGCGAGCGTTAGCGAGCCTGCAATTTTAAGAGGGACCTCCAGTTTGCTCTAGGCACTTTTGAGTTACAGAAACGTCAGGGATCATGATTATTGTCAAGTTGGTTGGCGCTACCTATACTACTACTACTACTACTACTACTACTAATAATAATAATAATAATATACTTTGCCAACCATCGCCAGCAACAACCACAACGAAGATCCGGTTCATCGGTACAGCTGCAAATGACACTAAAAAAAAAAAAAAAAAAAAAAAAAAAAAAAATCCTACCCCTTTCCCATTCTTAAGGGGGGGTGACCTGTTTTTGGTTCTGTCCTTTTCTATCTTTCTCTGGCTTGTATCTATTTGACCCCATTCAGCCTACTGTTTTAAGACGTTTATCCCCATCCAGGTGTCAATTTTGTACTGGTGAGCGGTAGCGAGCCAGCATTTTTTGTATTTTTGTTTGACAGCAGGCTAAATTTGTAAATTTTTTGATAGAAAAATGTCTCCGGCGAAGCCGGATTTCTTCATATAATGCTGGCTCGCTATCGCTCGCCAGGAAGAAATCGACACCTAGATGGGGATAAACGTCTTAAAATAGTTAGCTGAATGGGGCCGAATGGATACAAGCCAGATAAAGAGAGAAAAGAACAGAAATAACAAAAAGCAGGTCACCCCCTTAATTATTATGTTCCTTCCAACAACCAACTATACTCCTAAAATCGATTAATGAAATTTACAAACACATGTGGCAGTCCGTGGATTCGAACCCAGGATGCTCACACCGGAAATCAACACCTTATGCATCGCACCAGGAAGACAGTTAAAGAATGGTGGACACTGCCTACGATTTATTATGCAACTTCGAATCCTGCATATCAATCTAAGCATGTACACACATCCCAACTGCAACTCACGTAGGCTATGCATATGTGAATGGAATTAAGAGGACCAGAACAACAATATGCAGGTCTCCGTGACAATGTGTAATGGCTATATTGTCCTGTCATGTGGTGAGTGCTGTCATTCACTCACTCTCTCTCTCTCTCTCACAAACACACATACACTCTATATTTCTCTCTCTCTCTCTCTCACACAAACACACACACATACACTATATTTCTCCCTCACTCTCACACTCTTTTTTTTTTTCTCTCTCTCTCTCTCTCTCTATTGTTCTCTCTTTCACAAACACACACACATACACTCTATATTTCTCTCTCTCTCTCTCTCTCACAAACACACACACATACACTCTATATTTCTCCCTCACTCTCACACTCTTTTTCTCTCTCTCTCTCTCTCTCACTCTCACACTCTTTTTTTTCTTCTCTTTCTCTCTCTCTGGATAATATGTTCTGTATATTGCCTCTATTTCTCCCGTATATACCCCCCCTCCCCCCACCCCCTGTATGTGGTTAGTTAAAATAGGACTTCAGAGGCTATCACCCCTATTTGATTATTAAGCCAGCACACTGTACGTCAAGAATACCGTCAGGACTGGAGCCCCCTTTCGAGAACTCCAGCTCCTTGTGCTCCGTGCGTGCTTGAAGGATAATTTGCTATGACACGATCTATCTATCTATCTATTGCCGGACGCCTTACTCCCCTTACGAGGGTGGCCATACACAGAATGCCCCCAAGCGGACCTATTCCTTGTGAGAGGGACAACCGGAGCCAGTTTAGTGAAGGACTTACAGGATTGACCACTCAATTTAGGATCCGTCCGACTCCGAGGCCCTCTGTGTATCTTGTTAGCACTATTTTTCTACAGTGGTGTTCGGCTAATCCATCCACTAACCTGCCTTACCCTTAGGTAAGCAGTACGGATTTGTATCAGGTTTACTCCCCTAGACAGGTTGCCAACCAAGGCTGACGCGTCCCATCCACCCGGATTTGTATAAGGTTGTTTCCCCTAGATGACACGATCACTGAACCTATAAATTGGTGACCGGTCAACTCAACCAGTAGACCATTGCAACCAGTAACTCTCAACCAGTACCAAATCAACCAATACGGTTAGGTTAGTACTATATTTTGGCACTGGTTTGATTGGTCTGGGTTAATTTGGCACTGGTTGAGAGCTACTGGTTGAAATGGTCTACTGGTTGAGATGACATGGAACCCTATAAATTACCTACAGTACAGTCGGCCTAATAAGTGATGTCTCGGCACCAAGTATGTTTTGATCAATAACTAATAATTAACTATCTCACTTACCACCACAGATACTTCTTTAAGGGCAGATTTCCACTTGAGGGATTTTTTTCTGGACCCCGTTTTCCCTCATGTTTAGCCCCATTGCTTTTGAGATTTTAAGACGTTCGCCCTATTAGTTTAGCGATTTTAAGAACTTTCGCCCCATTTCTGTCAATTTTAAGACCTTTCGTGCCATTTACTGTAGGTGTCGATTTTTCCCTGGCGAGCGATAGCGAGCCTGTGTTTTAAGAGGAATCGGCCTTCGGCCGGGACATTTTCTACCGAAAAATTTACAAATTTATCTTGAAAGGGAGTCTAGGGGGTGTAATTTTAAGCTTGATGGAGGTCTAGGGAACAAACTAAACACCTCCCCTTAACCTGCATAACATCGTCTAAATGTAGCTATGATAATATTGATATATCGCCAGTATACGAGGGATTAAGGGGAGGATTTGGGTTTGGTCCCTAGACATCCTTCAAGCTTAAGATTACACCCCCTTGAGCCCCTTTCAAGATAAATTTGTAAATTTTTCGGTAGAAAAATGTCCCTGCTGAGAGCCGGTTCCTCTTAAATTACAGGCTCGCTATCGCTCGCCAGGATAAAATCGACACCTAAATGGCACGAAAGGTCTTAAAATTGACAGAAATGGGTTGAAAATTCTTAAAATCGTCAAAATAATGGGGCAAACGTCTTAAAATTAGAAAAAACAATGGGGCTAAACATGAGGGAGAAAGGAGTCAAGAAAAAATATCTCAAGTGGAAATCTCCCCTTAAAGTGAAACAAACAGGACTCACCAAATAAGTACACAGAGCTAAGATGTTCTTGTAGAGGGTAGGGATAGCAGTAGGGACACTTGAGATTTATAGAGGTGATTGAGGTTGACTGGCTGTGTGTGTGTGTGTGTGTGTGTTACTCAGTTACTTGTTCGTCAAGGGGAATCCACACAATGCGAGCTAAGCTCATTATTATCGCGCCTCCTTAACTGGGAATGTATTGCGTGAAATGCATGTTAAGTGTTTTATGTACTGTTGGAATGGCTGTGGATGTGTGTGTAGTCTGTATTTTAGCCAATTGGCGACAACGGAAACGAAGGCTTAGGGTGGATCTGTATGGTACCATTCTCACTGTAGACGGTACCGTCTCGCCCGAAGGCTTAGGTAGCCATCAGCTTAGGTGAACCATATGATACCCATCTCGCCTTGTACCATTTTTGCCAACCCCAGATGGGACGTCACAACGTCGTCCACTTATTCCAGGTACACTCACCCGTACTAAAAGTTGCTCAGGGGTGGGTCCTTCCTTCCCCTACTCCACCCTGGGCAGGTGGAAGGGGGGAGTCGGGTCCAAGTCTACCCCCACCTTCCACCCCCAAACTATCCCCAACTCCCCCACCCTCCTTCTCTAGCTGGCAGTTAGTGATTGGAGGCGATTGTTCTCATGAATTGTAAATTATTGTTATACCATCTTTGCACATGCTTACAATGGCCAACATTTATTAATACAATATACTGTATAATTGTATTCTCAAAATGAGTCTCTATACACACATGGGTTGCAAGAATCTCGGCTGTATTGGTCTTCTACCTTTCTCTCTCTCTCTCTCTCTCTCGCTTTCGCTCTCTCTCTCTCTCTCGCTTTCTCTCTCTCTCGCTCTCTCTCTCTCTTTCTCTCTCATTGCATTACAATCCACGACCAAGACGTGATGTGCTTTTAATATACAGTAGGCTAGTGATACCGTAATTAACTCCAATATCATACATCATTCAGGATATTATGTTCACCATTATTGCAATAAACATCAACTTTTCCTCTACAATCTACTCCTAGGTTTTCAAATTACTTACACAGTCGGGCTTTTTTTAATATTAAAGGAAAGGTCTAAAGGCAAATATTGGCTGTAATAGTGTTGCGACTATTGTTGATTGTTTCGTTTACCATTTCAATCAGTTTCTCCCATTTATTCAATACCATACATAGTATAAACGGTCTGCATTTAATTATATGTGGCCTGTACACTTCGTTTTCAATCAATTACATGTAGAACTCGATACAACTTACGATCAAAGTTGGTGTTAATTTTTAGTAAGGTTTGAGTATCGAGCCCTTGAGTAGCAGGGCTCGCCTTCTCACTTCCCCCTTCTCTGTCTCTATCTGTGATCCCAGCCTCTCGCCTCTACACACCCCGAACAAATGCATAGGTTTAATAGACAATTTTACCATCAACTCTTCTCTATGTGTATCGAATGCAGGCAACACTCATCACACACTCTAATGAAGGGAAATATACCCCATTCAGACCCGTAAAATCTTGGTTGTAGAAAGTGTGTGCTATGAAAGAGTTACAAGGAATAGTTAGTATATCAAAGACCTTGCCGTCCATTTCGGGGAAATTTTCGAAGTCGAATGCGAGATATTGTTCAGTGCACTACACTCCTTACAGAGTGTGCAAAATACTATCCACTCTTCTTTAACTGCTCTACCGAGGAAATGTTTACAACTTCTGAGGAAAGTTTGTTCCATGTAGATCAGATCTTAAATGAGAAACAATTTCCACAAATACTAGTGTTGAACCTTTTCAATGCTAACTGTCAGCCATGGTTGCGTATTGTATTCATATTTAGGCTAAAATTTTTGCTATGATCCACATTGTCAAACCCATTACCTATTTAAAACAAATTAATGAGATGACCTCGTAGTCTCAGTGTTGAGAGAGAGAGAGAGAGAGAGAGAGAGAGAGAGAGAGAGAGAGAGATAGAAGACCAATACAGCCGAGATTCTTGCAACCCATGTGTGTATAGAAACTCATTTTGAGAATACAATTATACAGTATATTGTATTAATAAATGTTGGCCATTGTAAGCATGTGCAAAGATGTATAACAATAATTTACAATTCATGAGAACAATCGCCTCCAATCACTAACTGCCAGCTAGAGAAGGAGGGTGGGGGAGTTGGGGATAGTTTGGGGGTGGAAGGTGGGGGTAGACTTGGACCCAACTCCCCCGTTCCACCTGCCCAGGGTGGAGTAGGGGATGGAAGGACCCACCCCTGAGCAACTTTTAGTAAGGGTGAGTGTACCTATTTAGAGCTAGGTGAACTGAGGCTAACACATGAAAGGAGACAAGCCCAATTTATCTCCGCCCGGCCGTGTGTGTGTGTGTGTGTGAAAGTTGTCTTAAGGGGGGATGGTTCACTTTTTGGGCGATTTTTGCCTGTATTAATTATTTTGTCTAGTTTCCTCCCGAGACCTCCATCATTTTTGCCTGTATTCATTATTTTGTCTAATTTCCTCCCGAGACCTCCATAATTTTTGCCTGTATTCATTATTTTGTCTAGTTTCCTCCCGAGACCTGCATCATTTTTGCCTGTATTCATTATTTTGTCTAATTTCCTCCCGAGACCTCCATCATTTTTGCCTGTATTAATTATTTTGTCTAATTTCCTCCCGAGACCTCCATCATTTTTGCCTGTATTCATTATTTTGTCTAGTTTCCTCCCGAGACCTCCATCATTTTTGCCTGTATTCATTATTTTGTCTAATTTCCTCCCGAGACCTCCATCATTTTTGCTTGTATTAATTATTTTGTCTAATTTCCTCCCGAGACCTCCATCATTTTTGCCTGTATTCATTATTTTGTCTAGTTTCCTCCCGAGACCTCCATCATTTTTGCCTGTATTCATTATTTTGTCTAGTTTCCTCCCGAGACCTCCATAATTTTTGCCTGTATTCATTATTTTGTCTAGTTTCCTCCCGAGACCTCCATCATTTTTGCCTGTATTCATTATTTTGTCTAGTTTCCTCCCGAGACCTCCATCATTTTTGCCTGTATTCATTATTTTGTCTAATTTCCTCCCGAGACCTCCATCATTTTTGCCTGTATTCATTATTTTGTCTAGTTTCCTCCCGAGACCTCCATCATTTTTGCCTGTATTCATTATTTTGTCTAATTTCCTCCCGAGACCTCCATCATTTTTGCCTGTATTCATTATTTTGTCTAGTTTCCTCCCGAGACCTCCATCATTTTTGCCTGTATTCATTATTTTGTCTAATTTCCTCCCGAGACCTCCATCATTTGTGCATGTATTCATTATTTTGTCTAGTTTCCTCCCGAGACCTCCATAATTTTTGCATGTATTAATTATTTTTCTAGTTTCCTCCCTAGACCTCCATCAATTAAAACAAAAAATCCATTAGATCCCCCTTCTAGATTAAAAAATTCCCGGCCGAAGGCCGGGTCTTCCAACATTACAGGCTCACTATCGTTCGCCAGGGAAAAAATCGACACCTAAATAGCACGAAAGGTCTTAATAAAAATTGACGAAGAAATGGGGCGAAAGGTCTTAAAATCGATTAACTAACGGGGCAAACATCTTAACATCTGAAAACCAATGGGGCTAAACATGAGGGAGAAAGTGGTCCAGAAAACCGGCCCATTGAAACAGGACTCACCAAATAAGTAAAACACACTTGCAAGTGTGATGGGAGGATGGATGCTCAAGGTCACCATGCCTTGTCATGTAATTACAACGCAGGCCGCCTGCCAAGACACTCTGCACTAAATGATGTCATAAAACGGGCCCTGCAGAGTGCTAACTGTGCATCAATCCTCGAACCACATGGACTTCACAGGGAAGACGGCAAACGGCCAGATGGGATGACCACTTTCTCTTACAAGAATGGCCGGTGCCTCGTGTGGGATGCCACATGTGTTGACACTTTCTCCACAACCAACGCCGCCAGAAACGCCGACGAAGCAGGTGAAGCCGCCCGGATAGCAGAAAATAAAAAGCGAGAAAAATATCAAGCCATCGCCAGAATTCATCAGTTCGAGCCCCTGGCATTCGAAACTTTAGGAGTCTTCGGCCCTACCACCCTTAAGATGGTGAATGAAATAGGCCGTAAAATCAGAGAAGTTTCAGGAGAACCCCGGGAAACCCTCTGGCTCAAGCAAAGACTAGGGATGGCTATCCTCCGGGGCAATGCCACCAGCGTCATGAGCTCAGTTCGACAGGACTGGGTCATGCCACTGCGTGAGGCCCCGGCAGGAGTGGTGTATCCGTAGTCTTTCCACAGTAGGGTAAAACAAAACATAAACCTTATTTGTATGTAACATGTGTGATGCACATTAATAAAAGGGGATGTGTCGGATGGTTGAAAGCCACAGTTGCTCGCGCGTTTGGGGCTAGCAACATGTATTATGAAAAACATGCATCCTCCTTCATTCACTCTCTCCCCCCCCCCCCCCCCTTCACTCACTCAACCCCACAATTTGCCGGAGGATAACAGGTTTTTCACAATACGTAGACGGAGGTCTTTTAAAAAAAAAAGTAAAGAGCTAAGATGTTCTTGTAGAGGGTAGGGATATCAGTAGGGGGGGGGGGGGACACTTGAGATTTATAGAGGTGATTGAGGTTGACTGGCTGTGTGTGTATGTGTGTATGTGTGTGTATGTGTGTGTGCGGTTGTGAAAGTTGTTTAAAGGTGTGTGATACTGTGTGTGTGTGTTTGTGTTTGTGTGTGTATTCTTGTGTGTGTGGTGTAGGCCTATACTGTTGTGTTTGTGTGTGGTGTATGCTGTGTGTGTGTGATGTATACTGTTGTGTGTGTGTGTGTATGTGTGTGTGTGTGTGTGTGTGTGTGTGTGCCTATACTGTGTTGTTGTTTGTGTGTGCTGTATGCAGTTTGTGTGTGGTGTATGCTGTGTGTGTGTGATGTATACTGTGTGTGTGTGTGTGTATGTTTGTGTGTGTGGTGTAGGCCTATACTGTTGTGTTTGTGTGTGGTGTATGCTGTGTGTGTGTGATGTATACTGTGTGTGTGTGTGTGTGTGTATGTTTGTGTGTGTGGTGTAGGCCTATACTGTTGTGTTTGTGTGTGGTGTATGCTGTGTGTGTGTGATGTATATTGTGTGTGTGTGTGTGCGTGTGTGTATACTGTGTGTGTATGTTTGTGTGTGTGGTGTAGGCCTATACTGTTGTGTTTGTGTGTGGTGTATGCTGTGTGTGTGTGATGTATACTGTGTGTGCGTGTGTGTATACTGTGTGTGTATGTTGTGTGCGTGTGTGTGGTGTATACTGTGTGTGTGTGTGTGTGTGAGTGTGAGATGGAAAATGTTGGGTAATATATTATGAGAGTTACATAGAGTAACTCTCTTCATACAGGGCCAGTGAAGCGGAAGGCTCTCTCCCCACCCACCAATCCCTCCGACTTTTGGATCGACAAGAAACCTAGTTAGAAAAGGGACTCCGACGGAGAGGAGAAATTGTCTGTTGGGAAATCTATAGTAACGAGATAGATAGATAGATAGATAGATAGATAGAAGAGAGAGAAGGAGAAAGAGAGAGAGAGAGAAAATGTTGAGGGAAAAATCGCTCGTGTGATACCGGCTTTAAGCGTTGTTTCCACATAACGATTTTGATTAGTCGTTTTGTCTTTTTACTGTGTTCGTCAAAGTTTTGGTTTGTTTATTTTGCAAGTTTTACATTATAATTTCTTCGCTAGACCTCCATCAAGCTTAAAAAAAACACCCCCTAGAACCCCTTTCAAGATAAATTTATAAATTTTTCGGTAGAAAAATTTCCCGGCCGAAGGCCGATTCCTTCTAAAATTGCAGACTCGCTATCGCTCGTCAGGAAAAAAATCGACACCTAAATGGCACGAAAGGTCTTAATATTTACAACGAAATGAGGCGAAAGGTCTCAAAATCGCCAAACTAACGGAACGAACGTCTTAAAACCTCAAAACTAATATGCTAAACATGAGGGAGAAGGGGGTCCAGAAAAAGCGAGTACTACCCCCTTAACCCTTTGAGTACCAGGGAATTCCTTTTCATCATATTCTGGGAACTATTAGACGATGTTTAGATAGCTTAGGAAGGACCTCTAGCAATAAAAAGGCTTCAAACTATCTCAACTGACCTTCTTAACTACCACAGATCCTTCCTGAGCTGCATAATATCGTCTAAATACAGCTAGCATGAAATATAACCCACGTCGCTGGTACTCAAAGGGTTAAGAACCAGAGTTAGAGTTAGCGAGAGGTATAGAGATAGAGGTATAGCTAGAGCACTCAACACTCTCCCATACACCAATCAGAATCAGTCAATCATCATTTACTATGTACAGTCGGGACCAAAAGTATACGGACTCTACTTCCACCACCATGAGCTACCGGGCTTATGATCTCGCTAGCAAGGAATTAAGAACATAAGAACATAAGAAAATGGGAGTCTGCAGAAAGCCGATTGGCCTAAGCAAGGCAGATCCCAGTCCCACACAACCCCAATTACAAAGCCCAATTATTATAGGCTGAACACTCTAATACCCTGAGGATCATCTTACCAAAACGGTTAGAGATTAACGCAGGATTACGGGGTCTGCAGAGCGCTGATTGGCCCAACCCTGCTGATCCCCCTTCACACCCAACCCTTCTCGTCCATATGCTTATCCAATTTTATCTTAAAGCTCCCTACCGTTTTTAATCCCACTATAGCACTTGGGGAGACTGGCCGTTTGTTTGGTCTATTAATTAATTTATTCATATATATTTTTAGTTTCCTCCTTAGACCTCCACCAATCTTAGAAAAAATCCCCCTAGACCCCCCTTCAAGATAAATTTGTACGTTTTTCGGTAGAAAAGTGTCCCGGCCGAGGGCCGGTTCCTCTTAAAATTGCAGGCTCGCTATCACTCGCCAGGAAATAATCGACACCTAAGTGGCACGAAAGGTGTTAAAATTGACAACGAAATGGGGCAAAAGGTGTTTAAATCGCCAAACTAATGGACCGAACGTCTTATAATCTCAAAACTAGTGGGGCTAAACATTAGGGAGAAGGGGGTCCAGAAAAACGGTCTGCCTCCCCTTAACACTACATACTCCGACGACATGGGGTGTTTATTATGATATAGTGTTAACCCCTTCTGTACCGGCGACGTCTTTCAAATTGTATTCTAGCTCTCTATAGGCCATTTTATAGTCAGTTTAAGAAGGACCTCGAGCAATGAACAGGCTTCGAACGATCTCAATAATCCTTTTGAATACCACAGGTCATTCTTAAACTGTAAACTACCTCCACACCACACCTCCTTCTTACCGAGAGTTATATAGACAATTAAAAGGACAGATGGATAAATAGACAGACATAGATGAAATAAGAGATAGATAGATAGAGAGAGAGAGAGTGTGTGTGTGTAATAGTGTTAGAGTGAGAGACAGTGAGTCTGAAATATATAATATATTATATAGTTTTATAGGCTGAAGTACATGTTAATAAATTTAAACTAATACAGATGGACCAGAACGTTGTACCATAATAATACTAAGAGTGTGACCAGCCGGGTAGAAAGAGTGGCAGGGTACTGAATCCGGGTAGGTACACTCGGATCCCATAGTCTCATGCACATTCCTGGACCCTATATGTATATTAGTTAGTTAAAATAGGACTTCAGAGGCTATCAACCCTTCAGGATTATTAAGCCAACACACTGTAAGTCCAATCCCGATGCCATTCTTGACTTACAGTGTGCTGGCTTAATAATCCAGAAGGGTTGATAGCCTCTGAAGTCCTATTTTAACTCATAAACGAAGTGTGACGGAGGTTAAGAGAGAGAGAGAGAGAGAGAGAATACTGCGCCGGCATATCATAATTATGTATTGTATTATAAAACGGTTTAGCCCAGATATTTCTGGTCACCACTGTATGATATAATATTATGAAATGACTGGCTCATCTGGAGAGAGAGAGAGAGAGAGAGAGAAATTTACATAGATACACTGACCACACAGACCTTACGATCCCAGCGAGGTGGTCAGGACTTAATTCTAGTAGAGATAGCTAACCCGAGAGTAAGGGACAGTGGAAAGAAAGGATAGCAAAGAAGAAGAGAGAGAGAGAGAGAGAGAGAGAGAGGGACAGGTCAGTCTTCATATCAATATTAAACCAAATATTTAGGACAAGCTTCATAGCCTCAATAAAACCGCTTCAACCATACCTAGGCCTTTTACCCTTTTCAATACCCCTTCATTAACCCTTTTTAGTTTACCCTTTAATTTACTCATTTATTTAGCCTTTTTAGTTTACCCTTTATTAACCCTTTTTAGTTTACCCTTTATTTAGCCTTTTTAGTTTACCCTTTAATTTACCCTTTTTAGTTTACCCTTTATTTAGCCTTTTTAGTTTACCCTTTATTTAGCCTTTTTAGTTTACCCTTTAATTTACCCTTTTTAGTTTACCCTTTAATTTACCCTTTTTAGTTTACCCTTTAATTTACCCTTTTTAGTTTACCCTTTAATTTACCCTTTTTAGTTTACCCTTTATTTAGCCTTTTTAGTTTACCCTTTAATTTACCCTTTTTAGTTTACCCTTTAATTTAGCCTTTTGTATTTACCTTTGTTTAGTTTACCCTTTAATTTAGCCTTTTTAGTTTACCCTTTATTTACCTTTGTTTAGTTTACCCTTTAATTAACCCTTTCTAGTTAACAGCCTTCTCAGTATAGGATCTATCACCCCAGTATACTCGTGTTTAGCCCCATTCGTTTTTTTGATATTTTAAGATGTTAACATAAGAACATAAGAAAATGGGAGTCTGCAGAAAGCCGATTGGCCTAAGCAAGGCAGATCCCTGGACCACACAACCCCAATTATAGGCTGAACACTCTAATACCCTGAGGATCATCTTACCAAAACGGTTAGAGATTAACGCAGGATTATGGGGATCTGCAGAGCGCTGATTGGCCCAACCCGGGTGATCCCCCTTCACACCCAACCCTTTTCGTCCATATGCTTATCCAATTTTATCTTAAAGCTCCCTACCGTTTTAGATCCCACTATAGCACTTGGTAGTCCGTTAGTTTGGTGATTTTGAGACCTTTCACCCCATCTCTTTGTCAATATTAGGACTGTTCGTGCCATTTAGATGTCGATTTTTACTGGCGAGCGATAGCGAGCCTGTAATTTAAGGGGGAATCGGCCTTTGGCGGAAACATTTTTCTACCGAAAAATTTACAAATCTATATTGAAGGGGTTTCTAGGGGTGTTTTTCTAAGCTTGATGGAGGTCTAGCGAGGAAACTTAAACAACAAAATATATAAAAAAATACATAGGCTAAATGAGGAAATAAAGGGAGAGAGAGAGAGAGAGAGAGAGAGAGTGATCCACGTATCCTGCAAGGGTTAAGTATTGTTGGTGATACTGGACGTGTTACCAACATCCACCAACCAACCCAGGATCCACCACCACAGCCTTCCCAGTATTATATATAGGATCTATCACCCCAGTATACACAATCATATATATAATAATAATAATAATAATAATAATAATAATAATAATAATAATGCTATGGGATTAAATTTAGCATCGCCTGGAACAAAATAGACTGTAGACGATGTTATTCAGACTAGGAAGAACCTGTTGGAGTTAGAGGAGCTTAGTTCTGGTTATCATTACACGATTTTATGTAATTTAGGAATCAAAGGGGTAAAAACTATCCTAATTAACTCTCTCGCTCCCACAAGTTCTTCCTAAGCTGAATAAAAAAACACTCACACAGACACAAACAAACGCACACACAGGCACATACAAACACACACTCACACAGACACACACAAACAAGCACACGCACACACACACAAACAAACAGACACACAAACAAGCACACACACAAGCAAGCACACAAACAAGCACACACACACAAACAAGCACACACACAAACAAGCACACACACACAAACAAGCACACACACACAAACAAACACACACACACACACACACACTAACAAGCACACACACAAACAAGCACACACAGACCCACACAAACAAACAGACACACACACACAAACAAGCACACACACACAAACAAACACACACACAAACACACACACACACACACACACACACACACACAAACAAGCACACACACACAAACAAGCACACACACAAACAAGCACACACACACACAATGACACACACAAAAAACAAGCACACACACACACACAAGCACACACACAAACAAGCACACACACACACAAACAAGCACACACACAAACAGACACACACAAACAAGCACCTCCCCGTTGCGTAACTGATAGCGCGTCTGGCTCACAACCAGAAGGTTCGAGCCCGGGCGGGGAAGAGACATTTGGGCAAGTCTCCTAACGGTGTAGCCTCTGTTCACCTAGCAGTATAAATAGGAACCTGGAATAAGTGGACGAAGTTGTGACGTCCCATCGGGGTTGGTGATCGGTTACAAGGTGAGATGGGTATCGTACTGGTCAACCTAAGCTACTGGTCAACCTAAGCCTTCGGGTGAGACTGGTACCGTAGTGAGAATGGTACCGTACAGATTAACCCTAAACCTTCGTTTCCAGATATCGCCAATTGGCTAAAATACAGACTACACACACATCCACAGCCATTCCAACGATATATAAACACTTAACATGCATTTCACGCAATACATTCCCAGTTAAGGAGGCGCGATAATAATGAGCTTAGCTCGCATTGCGTGGATTCCCCTTGACGAACAAGTGAGTGAATACACACAAACACACATAAACAAGCACACAGACACCCACACACATGCAGAAACAAACACACACACACACACACACAAACAAACACTTACACAATCAACAAAACAACTATTCAGGTACAAAATTGCCCGAACAATCTTGGGGTATAATACTACCTTCATAACGGGTTTCTGGACCAGTCAACTTTCGCATCCCACCTAATGATATTTCAAATCACTATCTACAGTTTTTTGTAGTTGAACCTATTGGGTTCTACTGATACAACTTTCTCGACTGCACAAACACCACACTAAACAACTCCGGATGCGGTAGACTATTAATTCAATATAATATGAAGGGGGGTCACATTTTTTGTTTTGTTTGTATTTCTCTCCTTTTCTCTCTTTCTCTGGCTTGTATCCATTCGGCCCCATTCAGCCAACTGTTTTAAGATGTTTATCCCCATCTAGGTGTCGATTTCTTCCTGGCGAGCAATAGCGAGCCAGCATTATATGAAGAAATCCGGCTTCGCCGGAGAAATTTTTCTATCGAATAATGTACAAATTTAGCCTGCTGTAAAAAAAAAATCTGGCTCGCTACCGCTCACCAGTAAAAAAATTACACCTGGATGGGGATAAACGTCTTAAAACAGCAGGCTGAATGGGTCGACCAAATGGGTACAAGCCAGAGAAAGAGAGAAAAGGACAGAAACAAGAACCCCCCCCCCTTAAAGGTTTTCACAGGTATTCCATAATCGCACCTCGTATGGGACAGAGAGCGCAGAGCCGAAATGCATGCGTCCTACTCCCACGATGTCTGGCGGGACACTGGCCTTGTCGTACGCCAGGGAAAGGAAAGTTGGCGATAAAAACTTGACCTCGTACGGGCCAACCCACTCCCTTTGAGGGGGGTCACCTGCTTTGTTTATCTTTCTCAAAACTGTCATAAGTAATCAAAACCCTCATTAATAATTTGTTTGAACTTTATACCTTTTGAGATACCTTTATTGTAGTTAGTTATTCATTTACCTTTATTATACCTTTTTATTTACCTTGATCATACCTTTTATAATACATTGATTAGGCCTTTTATTTATCTTTATTATCATGCCTTTTCTTTACTTTTATTACACCGTTTATTTACCTTTTCCATTAACCTTTATTATACCATTTATTACCATATATTATACCATTTTATTTACCTTTATCATACCTTTTTATTTAGCTCTATTTTACCTTTCATTTACCTTTATTATCCCTTGTTATACCTTGAGAATCTCGAACCGTCTCCTTAAATTTTGGAACCTGGCCACGGCTTATTGCAGATTTTGGTATGGCAGCGTCAAGTCTAACTCTGACAATGTCAATCCTACCTCTGGTGTCAATCCTACCTATGACAGTGTCAATCCTACCTCTGACAGTGTAAATCCTACCTCTGGTGTCAATCCTACCTCTGACAATGTCAATCCTACCTCTGACAATGTCAATCCTACCTCTGGTGTCAATCCTACCTCTGACAATGTCAATCCTACCTCTGACAGTGTAAATCCTACCTCTGACAATGTCAATCCTACCTCTGGTGTCAATCCTACCTCTGACAATGTCAATCCTACCTCTGACAGTGTAAATCCTACCTCTGACAATGTCAATCCTACCTCTGGTGTCAATCCTACCTCTGACAGTGTAAATCCTACCTCTGGTGTCAATCCTACCTCTGACAATGTCAATCCTACCTCTGGTGTCAATCCTACCTCTGACAATGTCAATCCTACCTCTGACAGTGTCAATCCTACCTCTGACAGTGTAAATCCTACCTCTGGTGTTGTCAAGCCCACCTCTGACAACGTCAAGCCTACCTCTGACGGTGTCGAACCTGTCTCTGGTGTTGTCAAGCCTACCTCTGACAGTGTTGAGCCTGTCTGTGGTGTTGTCAATCCCACCTCTGGTAATTTCATAGATGGCCAATCTCTGTTATGATGGGGTCTGTTGCATAGTGTAAACAGGGTAGCTTCCCAGTGTGTAACTCAATAACACCATGAAGTCAGCAGTATTTATCTATAGAATATCTGCCAACATAAATAAACAACCCAGAACTTTTTATCTCCTACTATTTCTCTACTTTATCTTCCTCTCTCCAAACTCTTCTATATTCCAACTTATCTATAGCCATCTGATCTGATATGAAACAACCCAACCCCTTCCATTCCCTCGCTCCCCGGGCCCTTCTTGATAGAAAAGAAGTATGCAAATATAAATCTATATATTCTATTCTATATACTCAGGCCCAATTTCCGCTTCTATTTTTTTTTTTTTTTTTTTTTTTTTTTATATATATATTTTGTTTAGGGGTGGCCGACTCAAGACAGAGCCCGAATAGGGACAACACAACAGAAAACAATGAACACACAAAAACAAAATACAAATTCACACACATAAATAAATCAATATATAATTACATAAATAAAGAAACCTTCACCTTTCATCGCCCCTACTACTTTGTCTGTCCCTTTTCTTGCTTCCTGAGCTCCCTCCCACCAGAGAAGGTCCAAGCTTCTCCCTACCACCATGGCGCCCACCACCAAGTTTTTCACCGGCCAATCAAAATGGTTCAATGTGAAAAAAGGCTTTGGCTTTATCACCAGAGACGACGGGGGGGATATCTTTGTTCATAGAGCAGGGATTTCTAAGCCAAACCCCCGACACTCTACACCCTCTCTTGCCAACAATGAGAGGGTAAGGTTCACCATCAAAAAGACCAAAAAGGGTGACGAAGCCACCAGTGAATCTGGGCCTGAAGGGGCAACCCTGAAAGGCTCCAGGCATGCCAGGGGAATCAAGGAGGCGAAGAAAGAAATTTTTGACTACCCACCAGCAGGCTTTGGCCAGCCACCCTGTGACCAATCAAACCTCATCCAGATTGTTGTCACAACGGCCATGGCTCTCGTTGGTGGGGACCACAACACATTCAGAGATTGTCTGAACGACCTCCTCATGGTGAACAACCTCACCACCATCGCCTTCCCCAGGCCTAATACACCAAAACCAACCTGGCCCTTGGAGCTTTTTCCAACACAAGCTCTGAGGCCCAGAAAAACTCCACCCAAGCGCCTCAACTTGCTCCGACCTTTAAACAGGAGCAATGTGCAGAGGCAGCCTGAAGAAACGCCACCACCAACACCTGCAGAAGTCCCCAGCTCTCCTGCCTCTCCTGACGGAGGGGTAGAGGAGATGGAGCAAGAAACCGGCCAAAAACTTGACTACAACCTGATGATGACACCAGTCATTGACCTCTACTATCAAGTTCCAGAGGATGCAGCAAGTGACAAGAAGAGGCAGAAGACAACACCAGCAGTAGCCAAGGAGACCTTACCAGCTGCAACTCCCGAGCCCCAGCCACCCACACCACAAACAGAAAAACTCCTCACCAACTGTTCATGGAAGTCTGTGTACCACACCTCAAAACAGACTTCAACATGACAATGAGCTATGCCTACAAGGACTGCATCACACCTGAGTTCCACGGATTCCTGTCATATTGTATGGAAAACTGGAAACGTGACGGCTGCAACTGCTACTTCCACATGAAGAACCCCAAAACCTACTATGTGACTTGCAGCCTAACAGTGGAGGAAGCTCTATAACGCGGCTTCCCAGACCTCCCGAGGAAATAAAAATCACAACCGCCACCACCACTCATCACCTTCACCACCATCACCAACGGGCTATTAGTACGGGACTCCCAGTCGGGCCGGGAGGATAAATATATGGCCTTAAATTCCCTACCCGTATATTAGCCCACAGTTCCAGCCTCACACGCCCCCGACCAGACATGGCAGATGATACCCGTGCCAGCAAGGAGCCTCCCCCAACGCGCCCCTGTCGACCTAGCCCTGGCCAGTCCCTTTAGCAGTTAAATCAGCAAAACCCTCAGGCAGCTCCAGTTAAGCCTGGACACCTTTTTCTCCTAAAACTCACTTCATCCAACTAATTCTTGTCCTATCCCCACTTCCCCCTAACCCCCTGTCACTACTCAATTTATTATTATTATTGCTTCGAGGCATTAAGGGAGCCCACCTCGCTTTTTTTCTCTTTCTTTCCCGCTCTTTTTGGCTTGTATCCATTTGGCTCCATTCAGCCTACTGTTTTAAAACGTTTACCCCCCATCCAGGTGTCAATATTTTGCTGACGAGCGGTAGCGAGCCAGCATATATATATTTTTGTTTTGACAGTAAGGTAAATTTGCATATTTTTCGATAAAAAATGTCTCCGGCGAAGCAGGGTTTCTCCAAACAATGCTGGCTCTCTTTCGCTCGCCAGGAAGAAATCGACACCTGGAAGGGGATAAACGCCTTAAAACATTTCGCTGAATGGGGCCGAATGGATACAAGCCAGGGAAAGAGAGAAAAGGAGAGAAAGATAAAAAACAAAAGAACGGTGACCCCCCTTACGGTGGGGATTTTTCTAGACTCCCTTCTCCCTTATAATTAGCCCCATTAGTTTTGACATTTTAAGACGTTCAATCCATTAGTTTGGCAATTTTAAGACCCTTCGCCTCATTTCTTTGGAAATATAGGACCTTTAGTGCCATTTAGGTGTTGATTATTTCCCGGCGAGCGATAGCGAGCTTTTATAACTTAGGAGGAATCGGCCTTCATCCGGGATTTTTTTCTACCAAAAAAAGATTAAATTTATCTCGAAGGGGGGTCTTGGGAATGTGTTTTTAAGGGAGCCCACCTCGCTTTTGTTTTCTCTTTCTCTCCATCTCTCTTTGGCTTGTATCCATTCGGCCCCATTCAACCTACTGTTTTATATATATATATATATATGTGTGTGTGTGTGTGTGTGTGTGTGTGTGTTCCCATCCTCCACTGGCCTATACCTACCTCCACATTAAGGGGAGATTTCCACCTGGAGGATTTTTTTCTGGACCCCTTTCTCCCTCATGTTTAGCCCCATTGCTTTTGATATTATAAAACGTTTGCCCCATTAGTTTAGCGATTTTAAGAACTTTCACCCCATATTAAGACCTTTCGTGCAATTCAGGTGTCGATTTTATCCTGGCGAGCGATAGCGAGCCTGTAATTTAAGAGGAATCGGCCTTCGGCCGGGACATTTTTCTATCGAAAAATGTACAAATTTATCTTGAAAGGGACTCAAGGGGGTGTAATTTTAAGCTTGATGGAGGTCTAGGGAACAAACTAAATACCTCCCCTTAACCAACCTCAAACTTCCCCGCCGTAATGCACTATGAAACTTCTTACCAAAGAACAGGTTATAATCCACTTAGTATTAAGGGCGAGTCCACTGGTACCTGTTTTCATACCCAGTCTTCTGTTTTGTATAGTGTTGCTGTGGGGAGAGAAAGAGAGAGTGTGTGTGTGTGAGAGAGAGAGAGAGAGAGAGTGTGTGAGAGAGAGAGAGTGTGTGAGAGAGAGAGAGTGTGTGTGAGAGAGAGAGAGAGTGTGTGAGAGAGAGAGACAGACAGACAGAGAGTGAGTGTGAGAGAGAGCTACATTGATACACAGACCACACAGACCTCAAGGTCCTTACTAGGCAGTCTGGCCTTACAAACTATATATGTATATATGCATTATGCATATATATATATATATACATATATACACCGGTACATACATATACACACATACACACACACATATACACATACATACATACACACATACATACATATATATACAGTATATATATACATACTGTACAGTGCACACACATACACATACATACATTTTTTGTTTTTCATATCACCCCAGCCCTCTGCAGAAAGAGGTCAAGCCTTCCCTTGAAAGCGTTTATTGTGTCGCTCTCCACCACTCGCTGTCGCCACACTGTAGGTGAAGAAACTCTTTGTGACATCTAGGTTTGCCTTTTTGGTTTTTAATTTCATTCCATTTCCGCGAGTTTGATTAGTATTGTTTAATGTGAATAGTGCATTTACATCGACTTTGTCGAAACCTTTTAGTATCTTAAAGCACTCAATAAGTTGACCCCTTAACCTCCTCTTTTTTAATGAGAACAAGTTCAATCGTTTAAGTCTTTCTTCATATGGTTTATTTCTTAATGAGGGTATCATCTTCGTCGCTCTACGCTGTACTGACTCGAGTCTTACAATGTCCTTGATCAGATAAGGTGACCAGAACTGCACACCATATTCAAGGTGGGGCCTCACCATACTTTTGAACAGTGACACTATTACGTTTTCATGTTTATATGTAAATTTTCGTTTAATAAAGCCCAATGCTATGTTTGCCTTATTTGCAGCTGCTATACATTGGTCGGAAGTTTTTAGGTTTTCAGATATTAGTACCCCTAGGTCTTTTACTACCGTTGCGGTTTTTATTTGTTTGCCATTCATTTCGTATTTGTATTTCATATTTCTGCTACCAACCTGCAGCACCTGACATTTATCGACATTGAAGGGCATCTGCCATTTTTTCGATCACTCTGATATCTTGTTTAAATCAGATTGCAACGCATTTCTATCATCTTCGTTCAGGACTGTATTTCCTATTTTTGTATCGTCGGCGAATTTGGAAATGGTGTTGTTTACCCCTACATCAATATCGTTAATGTAAATGAGAAACAGGACCGGTCCAAGGACTGAACCCTGTGGAACTCCACTAGTGACAGGCTCCCACTCCGATTCCACTCCATTTATCACCACTCTCTGTCTTCTGTCTGTCTCTGTCTTCTGTCTTAACTCCCGTCCACTCACCAACTCTCTGCAATCTCTCTCTCTCCGCCGCAATGTTGCATCTCTCTCGCTATTCTATCGCTACTATAATAATCAGTGTTCCTCAGAGCTATCCCAGTGCATACCACCTCCTTTACGTAGGGCACGTGGTACCCGTCTTGCAACTCAATCCCACCCCTACTCTGTGCAACTCCAACCCAAGAGTGAAACGTTACTCTCAAACTTTCTTCTACTCAACAGCTGAGCTCTGGAACTCTCTCCCAGAATCAGTCTTTCCCTCTTCCTATGACTTAAATTGCTTCAAACTCCGTGTGTCCAGGCATTTTGGCTCGAACGTCCCTTGATTTTGGCCCTGTCACTCTTTCAACTATGGGGAGGCACTCGCTATAGGCAGTTATGCCTTTTGCCTCCCTCAATCACATAGAAAAAAAAAAAAAAAAAAAAAAAAGACAATTTTTTATCCAAGAATGAATTTCACCTTTGATACCTATCCTCTCCAGTTTAGCCAATAGTTTTCGGTGAGGCACCTTGTCGAAAGCTTTTTGAAAGTCCAAGAAGATTATATCTAGTGATTTCGTCATGTCGTTATATGTGAATAGTTTGTTATAAAATTCAATCAAATTTGTTAGGCATGACTTATTTGATCTAAAGCCGTGTTGACTATTTTTGATTAGGTTGTTTGATTCGAGGTAATCTACTATCTTATCTCTAAGGATTTTTTCCATGATTTTTCCTACAATTGAAGTTAGACTAATTGGTCTGTAATTACTCGCTTTGGCCTTGCTACCCTTCTTGTATATCGGCGTAATGTTCGCATCTTTCCAATCACTCGGTACAATCCCCTGTAGTAGTGATAAGTTAAATAGTTGAGTCAGGGATTTTGCTATTTCGTCCTTAACATTCTTAATTATTTTCGGGTGGAGCATGTCGGGTCCCGGGGTCTTATTTACATTTAAATTACTCAATTTGCTTTGTACTTCGCTAACACTGATGGTGAAATCTCCTATCACATGAGTTGAGGTGTTATTTTCAAGGGTATGATCGATAATTTTTTCTGTGAAAACTGAGCCAAAATATTTGTCGTGTTTTTGTCACCTGTTATTGTCTGGCCATCTTCTATTAGCGGTCCGATTCCGCTTTTGATCTGTTTATTTTTATTTACGTAACTGTAGAATTTTTTGGGGTTTGTGGCACTTTCTCTGGCAATAGTCATTTCGTAATTTTGTTTGTTCGCCCTAATTATTTTTTTCACTTCCCTTCTACTATTTTTGTACAAGTTTTTAATTACTTCAGTGTTTGTGTTATTTTTTACAAGTTTGTGGAGTTGATTCCTTTTCCTTATTGCCTTGCCAATGTCTCTACTGTACCAAGGGGGCATACTTGATTTCGTATTACGTTTTGAGAGTGTGTGAGAAAGAGAGAGAGAGAGAGAGAGAGTGTGAGAAAGAGAGAGAGAGAGAGAGAGTGTGAGAGAGAGAGAGAAAGAGAGTGAGAGTGAGTGAGTGAAATGCTCCTGTTTGAAACAAATTAAAACTTAATGAACACACGTAAATAACGTATGTATGTATGTATGTATGTATGTATGTATGTATGTATGTATGTATGTAGGCTACTCATGCCCATTCCAAAAAAAAAAATCTTTTCTGGGGGTGGCCGACTCGAGACAGGTCCCGGATATGGACAACATAACCCAACAGAAAACAACGAACACACAAAAACAAAACACAAATTCACACACATCTGTGTCACCCAGGAGAAGACCCAGAGACCAGGGTCACCAAGGTCACTCCAGCACTCCCCTGGCCCCCCCGGAGAGGTAATTCCGATCTCGGCAGGCAGACATGCAGCAGAGCGAAGCCACAAGCCCGCCCACCACACTTCCAGGCGCACCCTTCATATAAACCGTCTCCCCCGGGCCAGGCGCCTGATGGACCTCGCTTGTTTTATCTTTCTCTCCCTTTCTCTTTTGCTTGTATCCATTCGGCCCCATTCAGCCTACTGTTTTAAGACGTTTACCCCTCATCCAGGTGTCAATATTTTCCTGGCGAGCGGTAGCGAGCCAGCATATATATATTTTTGTTTTGACAGCAAGCTAAATAACCATCAACAATACTACCTAGTGTCTGTGTTATTACCATGTACAGAGCCTTCCTACTGAGAGAGAGAGAGTGAGAGTGAGAGAGAGAGAGTGTGTGTGTGAGAGAGTGAGAGAGAGAGAGTGTATGAGAGAGAGAGAGAGTGTGTGTGTGAGAGAGTGAGAGTGATAGAGAGAGAATGTGTGAGAGTGAGAGAGAGTGTGTGTGTGTGTGAGAGAGAGAGAGTGTGTGTGAGAGAGAGAGAGAGTGTGTATGAGAGAGAGAGAGAGTGTGTGTGAGAGTGAGAGAGAGTGTGTGTGAGAGTGAGAGTGTGTGTGAGAGTGAGAGTGAGTTCCCATGGCCTCCTCCAACAACAACAACAACAACAACAACACATTTCCTAAGTGGGTGACACAATATTATAAATACGCAATTACAGATGGCGCACCATATAATCTACAAGTTAATATCCTGTCATTATCCTTTGTGAATGAGTGTTATGTGTGTGGGTGTGTGTATGGGTGTGTGTAATAATAATAATAATAATAATAATAATAATAATAAACGGTTTACTAAGGGGAGGTATTTAGTTTGTTCCCTAGACCTCCATCAAGCTTAAAATTACACCCCCTTGAGTCCCTTTCAAGATGAATTTGTACATTTTTCGGTAGAAAAATTTCCCGGCCAAAGGCCGGTTCCTCTTAAATTACAGGCTCGCTATCGCTCGCCAGGATAAAATCGACACTTGAATTGCACGAAAGGTCTTAATGGGGGGTGAAAGTTCTTAAAATCGCTAAACTAATGGGGCAAACGTTTTATAATATCAAAAGCAATGGGGCTAAACATGAGGGAGAAAGGGGTCAAGAAAAAAAATCCTCAAGTGGAGATCTCCCCTTAAAGAATGGCAGCCTCATGAGCTAAAAATACACATTTTACAATTTAGTGGATGAACATGAGACATACAGATATGAAAATGGTAAGCTCAGTTTACAATGGGTGAGTATAATATACTTAACAACAAAGAAATTAATACAATAATTATGCTAGTGCAAAATACAAATTATCATAAATTAACCATGAGAGTAAGTACACATTTATTTTACTTATATATATACAGAACATACATATATACACATACGTACACACATACATACGCATATATATACATACATATTATATAAGAACATAAGAACATGCAGTAAGTGTGCACATGCCCGTATACATAAACGCTCACGTATGCAAACAAACATACATTTTTTTTTTTTTTTTTTTTAAGAGACAATGAATGGAGGAAGGAAAAACACAGATAAAACAAAAAGGTCCATGTGCCTAAAGGCATCCTCCATTCATAAAATGTTTGTAACAACTGGATTTAAACATTTGTTGATTGTAAGTTTGTGGAAAGCAATTCGAGGGAAGTGAATTCCAAAGAGTAGTAGCTCTGGGGATAAATGAATTCTGATAAGCAGAAGTTCTGCATTGTGGAGGAGAAAGTGTAAATTCATGGGCGCTCTCAGCTGCCCTAGTTCTACGGGGAAAGATGTGGAGAGGCGGCACAATTGAAGCAAGTTCCTCGGAACAATTGCTGTGAAAATATCTGTAGAATAATGCAAGGGATGCAACGTTTCTTCGTATGGCTAATGTAGGAAGGTCCTGTGTGATTGCAGGGTTATTGATTAATCTAATAGCTTTATTTTGAATTTTGTCCAACTGCCTCAATGCAACCACTCCACTTCCACCCCACAGAGGTGAACAGTAATCCATCTGAGAGCGCACATGACATATATTACGGCCAACTGCTCGTCAGTGAAGAATTCTCGAACTCTGTACAGGAGTCCCAGTTTTTTAGAGGCATTCTTAGCAATGCTTCTAACATAATGTGTCCAGCTCAAGTTAGTAGTTAATGTTACACCGAGAATGTCAATACTAGGGGAAGTGGGAATATTACATCATTAAAAAATATATGGGAGTCAGTGAGATTCTGTCGGTTAGAAAATTGAATGTACTTGGTTTTCTGTGCATTAAAGGAAACTAGATTCTCTTGTCCCCATTCATTAATTCTAGAAAGGTCCTGGTTCAGAGAAATTGCAGTGTTTATTTTTGAATTTATAAGATCGGGTTGGGTGAAAGAATTGGTAAATGTGAAGGAACTGTGGAGTGTTGAGTCATCTGCGTAGGAATGTATTGGATTATGAGTGGTAGATATGAGATCATTGATATGAATGAGGAACAGAGTTGGGGCCAAAACTGATTCCTGGGGAACACCAGCATTTATTGAGTGAAATTGAGAATAAAGGCCATCTACCATTACACGTATTTTTCTGTTATGAAGATAAGAAGAAATTAGTGGAACTAATGATGCAAGGCCGTAGTGTGACATCTTCGACAATAAGGATTGATGCCAGACTCTATCAAATGCCTTTGATATATCCAGTGCTATTGTATGTGTTTCACCATGTTGGTCTGTAGCTTGGTTGATTTGATGCGTAAGAAGGCAAAGAATGTCTGCAGTTGATCGACATCGTCTAAAACCATATTGCCTATCACTGATTAATTTATTATTCTCCAGATGCTTAATTATGTGATTATTTAATATAATTTCAAAAACTTTGCCAAGAGTGGAAGTTATAGCTATTGGTCTGTAGTTTGATGGATCTGAAGAGGCACCTTTTTTAGGAACTGGATGGATGTTTGCTTCTTTCCAGGGTACTGGGAAGCATGAGGTATGAGTACACAGACGGAAAAATTTTGCCAATACAGGAGCGAGCACCAAGGAGCAATTCTTAAGTACTATTGGAGGAATTTCCTCTGGACCAGGAGCCTTATCTACTGAGAGATTCTGCAAAATAGTTTTGACATGTCTGGTGTGGATCTTAAGTGAGGGAATTTCAGGTGAATTATAATTAGTACAGGGACATCTTGATTTATGTCATCTAAGGTTGAGTTGGTGGAGAAAATATCTGCAAGAAGGTTAGCTTTACCTCGTGGGTCACTTACAAGATTGCCAGTCGGAGATTTTAATGGTGGAATGGATGAAGCAGTAGTGAAGTTGGATTTGAATGAGTTAAGAGTAGACCAAAATATTTTGTTATCATTTGGATTATTTAGAAGTTTATTTGCCTGCTTATGGAGAAAGTTTGATTTAGTTAGGTTTAATACAGTTTTGGCATGATTTCTGATGTTTCTAAAGTAATTAAAGGCTTCATGTGTTTTTGATCTTGTGTATGCATTGTAGGCTATTGCTTTTTGTTCAGTTACTCTAGCACAATTATGGTCAAACCATTTAGGTGACTTAGATCTTTTACTGTACTTTTGATGAGGAATAAAAGTTTCCATTCCAATTTTTACAAAATCTTGTATGTGGCTCAAGGTGGAGTGTGCATCATTAGAAAAGAAAGAGGTCCAGGGAATATCAATAAAGAAACCTTGAAGACCCTCCCAGTCTGCCCTATCGTAATGCCATTTAGTCACCAAAACAGGTTCAGAGTGGGAAGGTGTGGTAGGTGATAGACAGGTGGCCTGTATCAGACAGTGATCAGAAGATCCAAGTGGGGACCTCACTGTAACATCATAATTTTCTGAATTGGTTGTTAAAAATAAGTCGAGTAGGTGGGAATTATGATTAGGATTATCTGGTACACGGGTGGGTTGGTTGACTAGTTGAATGAGATTAAATGAGTCTGCAAATAGCTCACATTCAAGACCAGCATCATCAGTCCTGGCTGAATGAGTGAGCCATTCAACATTATGGACATTAAAATCACCCAACACAGTGATTTCAGAAGAAGCATTTAAGTTGAGGACACTGAGTTGTGAGGACAGAGAATCAAAAAGACTTTGCTCTGGAGGAGTATTTGGGGAACGGTAGATGCAACATATGTATTTAAATTTACCAGCAGAAATTAATTTGTATATAGAATAATCAAAATAGGGACAATTGAAACTAGTAACCTCCTCCAGGGCAATTTCAGATTTTGCGAAGCAACATACACCACCTTTAGGTCTGAAATTTTGGAGCAGTTGATAACCTGGAAAATTAAATCTAGATGTGTCAGATGTGGATGTTACTTGAGTCTCTGTCAAAAAAAGGAGAGTAGGGGATTCTGCTTGAAGAAATTGGTGTACAGAATTGATGTTAGAGTGAATTCCCCTTATATTACTAAAGAAATAGCTGTACTGACAAGCAGCTTTGGGACGTTGCAATGCTCTTGACACAGTCGCATGATGACGACCGGGAGGGCCCTGTGTCAATAACCCAACCCTGCCGGGGGTGGATATCCGAGGGACCACCAGGTTTGCTCTTAACAATTGTACTGCCATATTTAAGGTAAGTGTATGGTGTTACATGTATGGTATGTAGTGGGAAGAGTAGTATTTTATGGATAGAGGATAGCGATGTAGGGCAATGTCGTGAAGTTGGATGTGTATGTTATATAAAGAGGGTTTTCCTGATACCCCTGATGTGTGAGGCAGAAAGATATGTATCCAGCTACCAAGGCCTGGGAGAGAAAATGGAATTCAGGCTATTCCCTGAGTCTCCCGAAACCTTGGCGGTAGTACTTCCCTGGGCGGGGCTGCCTACCCCTACTACCTGCATACATACATACAAACACTGTTCTGGTATAGGGTCAGGTGAGGCTAATAATGGGAGTTAAATCCTTGGGAGAGATTAAATGAGGGAATTGGAAAAGGGTTAATGGGGCAACGGACTGTAGGTCAGGTAAAGCCAATTAGAATGAAATGTCAAACGTCGGAAGAGATCAAATGAGGAGTTTGAAAAGGGTAAAGGCGAAACGGCCTACGGGGTCCGTACAGGTAGGGTCAGGTAAAGCCTACTACAATGGGAGGTTAATCCTCGGTAGAGAACAAAAGAAGGATATAAAATAAGTAGAGACAGCTGGGGGAATTATAGTATATGGCACATTCTTTATAAGTGTAGGTGTGTGTGTGTGTGTGTGTGTGTGTGGTATGGGTGTGTGTGTGTTGTTACGGCTGGATCGGCAATACATATTCGGGATTCTTGATCGTAGGACAGAAATGGCTTAAGTGACAACGACACGCTCGATTCCAGTCCCAAATACTATATGCTCCAGACAACAAAAGCACCAACGCCCTACAGAGTTATCGTCTACGGTAACGAGGTACCTTAACTCGGCGAAAGTGTACAACAGGGGTAGGCTATGAGGCTAAACTCCCTCAGACATTTATAGGTTACGTTATTACTAAAGAAATGCAATACTCAAGAAACTACGTTAATATTAAGCCTCTAATAATGTAGAATAGAAGCAGGCTAAAGGTATGACAGTGAAATGCTAAATGACAAATGTACACGCCTACTTGAAAGCGCGTGCACTACACTAACTGTCCCCTACTAACATGCACTAGCATGTAGCATACAAGATGTTCATGATCCAGTAGATACCTAATAATACACATGGGAGGAACATAAACAGTAGTCACTTATTATAATAATGAATCTATACTTGGAATAACTAAAAGGTTGCAGGCAACAGTACTGCGCCGGTAGCCTACTACCGCATAGGCTACTTCGCTTCTCTCACTCTGTCTCCCCTCCGAGTCCGTATGCGCCCTACGCAACAGAACTCCGGACACAGCAAGCAAAACGACAGTGCAGTTAATTGATACATGAAAGTATTAACCTCACGGAAGGCTTCCTATAGGGAACGCGATAGGCCTCACGGAAGCAGGACCATAAAAAAAAGCCTTCCATAAAAAAAAAGGGCCTATCAAAACAAAGGAATTTGTCTCTAGGTGAGATAATTCCCCTCCAGTACTCATCCATGTAAATCTCACCCACCCCCCTCCCCTCCTTCCCCACCTTATTCCCCCCTCCCTCCCCTCCTCAATTATCACCTATTTTTCCTCTTATTATCATCATTTATTGGTTATTTTCTCTCCCTCGATAATGTATCCCAAGTGGGTTGCATAAAAGATCGTTATGCCACACCCAGACACCGGCACACACCGCCCCGCTCAGCTCAGGTGACTCCCAGACAGCGAGAGGGGAAGGCTGCCTGTCTCTCTCTCTCGCCTGAGATTATGACCGGGTGGCCAATATCTTCGTTTTTCACCACCCAAATGCTTTTCCCACTTATTTTAGCACTCTTGAAGGTTCATATATACATCATATATGTAAAATAAAAGCATACCGAAAACAAATAATGGTTTATATTGTAAATATAACGAATTCTGTCAGAATCCAGGGCTAGAAATGCACAAATAACTACCCTAGCACCTACTGTCATATCGCGCTTGTCAGGTTAATAGTGTTGTCTTGTGTGTGAGTAATGTGTATTGTAAAGTGTTATAGATATATACTTAAAGAGAGCTGCAATGCATAGTAAAATAAAGATATATCCCACTCATCATCCCCATGTGTTCTAGCTAGCAGGCCAAGTCACAGGAACAACGAGTCCCAGCACCGAAAGCGAGAACCCAGAAGACTGTAGAGAACACAAGGACAGATAAATTACGTTACTCTACTATACCGGCACTACGAGCGAGCTGTAGTCTCGGGTGCTACACTCGCTCCTGGCTCGGTATGCAAATCAAGGCTAAGTTCTCGTCCCTCTACAGACAACTCCTGGGCATGGTCGGGCTCTTACACATGGCACCAGTCTAGTCA
The DNA here is from genome assembly GCA_032716605.1 of Paralithodes platypus. Lineage (NCBI taxonomy): Eukaryota > Metazoa > Arthropoda > Malacostraca > Decapoda > Lithodidae > Paralithodes > Paralithodes platypus. Next base: position 26,065,641 of record CM064563.1, read on the forward strand.
CAAATGGGATGATGAGAAGGGCATATAACTCGTGAACATGTAGAACGTTCACCAACTATCCTCATCAAGAAGATCGCTGTTCACATTAACCCCTTAAATCTAATACATGTAAATATATGCTTGTCCTAAGAGTAATACGAGAGGTGAGTGCTGAAACTCCTTTAGGACCTCAAGGGAAGGTTATGCATTTAAATAGAGAGAAGAATGAAATGAGAGTAATGTCGTCAGAGAGAAAGAGTGCAACCGTGAGAAGTGGGGAGAGAGAGCAAGGGATGTTAGAATCTCAAAGGTTCTAGGCAACCTAGTCCAGGACACACAGCCAACCTCCAGGCAGTGTGCTGTACGACAACATGGGCCCCGCCCAGGCAGGCAACAATGGACTACCAACCCTATCGCGCCTAGCTATAAGGGCAAGGCTGCCAACCAGTCCATACGTCTGGCAACCACCCGGCCGGCAGCGCGGCGTGTTGCTACCCTCTTGCTCTGAAGCCCAACTCACTCTCTCTCTCTGAATTCCCATTATCCTATCTATCAACTTCTCTATTGATACTACATATTAAATGGAAGGTCTCGACATGGCTTAAAACAAAACCCACCACTGGTTAGCACATGACGAGACCTTTGCAGAGATACAAAGAACATAGTTATAAGTTGTCACACTCAATATACATAGCGGCTGACGGTAGCCAGATCACGGGCGGTACAGTGGAGTACCAAGGAGTACAATCAGGTTGCGTTGCCCAGCACTGGGGTGCGTCACAGTGTGTGTGTGTGTGTGTTTATGTATGTGTGGGTGTGGGTGTATGTATGTGTGTGTGTGTGTATGTAATAATAATAATACTACTTGTAATGGGATCGAACGACTATAGTAAAGTGACTCAGTGCGCTCGGCCACCGTGACCTTGTGTGTGTGTGTGTGTGATGTGTGTAATGGTGAGTGTGTGTGTGTGTGTGTGATGGTGTATGTGTAATGTGCGTGTGTGTGTGCGTCTAATAATGTCCAGAGTATAATGAAAAGAACATCATCGGTACTGAAGGGGTTAAGGTAAAAGATATGTCATCGTTACCGAAGTGGCTATAACATATACGGTGGTTTAAGGGAGCCCACCTCGCTTTTTTTCTCCCTTTCTCTATTTCCCTGGCTTGTATCCATTCGGCCCCATTCAGCCTACTGTTTTAAGACGTTTACCCCCATCCAGGTGTCAATATTTTCCTGGTGAGCGGTAGCGAGCCAGCATATATATTTTTTTGTTTTAACAGCAAGCTAAATTTGTACATTTTTCGATAGAAAAATGTCTCCGGCGAAGCCGGATTTCTCCATACAATGCTGGCTCGCTATCGCTCGCCAGGAAGAAATCGACACCTGGATGGGGATAAACGTCTTAGAACAGTTGGCTGAATGGGGCTGAATGGATACAAGCCAGGGAAAGAGAGAAAAGGAGAGAAAGCTCATATAATGAAAAAGGATGTCACCGTTACCGACGGGTTAAGGGGGTAGGACTCGCTTTTTGCGAGCCAGTAATTTTAAGAGGAACCGGCCTTCGGCCGGAACATTTTTCTATCGAAAAATGTACAAATTTATATCGAAAGGGGGTCTTGTGGGTGTTTTTTTAAGCTTGATGGAGGTCAAGCGAGGAAACTAAAAAATAAATGAATAAATAAATTAATAGACCAAAAACCGGCCATTATCCCCTTAAACCCGGCCATTAACCCCTTAAACCCGGCCATTAACCCCTTAAACCCGGCCATTAACCCCTTAAAACCGGCCATTATCCCCTTAAACCCGGCCATTAACCCCTTAAACCCGGCCATTAACCCCTTAAACCCGGCCATTAACCCCTTAAATCGCTGTACATGTTTGGGAATAACTTATTGTTTGTATGACTCTTTGATAACACCGCCAGTACGCATTGTTTACTTTAAGGGGGACCACCGGCTTTTTTTTTTATCTCTCTCTCCCTTTCTCTCTTTCCCTGGCTTGTATCCATTCGGCCCCATTCAGCCAACAGTTTTATGACGTTTATCCCCATCCAGGTGCCGATTTCTTCCTGGCGAGCGATAGCGAGCCAGTATTGTATGGAGTATTGTATGGAGTATGGAGTATTCCGGCTTTGACGGAGACATTTGTCTATCGAAAAATGTACAAATTTAGCTTGCTGTCAAAACATAAATATATATATGCTGGCTCGCTAGGAAAATATTGACATCTGGATGGAGGTAAACGTCTTAAAACAGTATAGGCTGAATGGGGCCGAATGGATACAAGCCAAAGAGAGAGAGGGAGAGAAAGAGAAAAAAAAAGCGAGGTGGGCTCCCTTAAGGGGGGACATGGTTCACTTTTGGGTCGATTTTATTTAATGTATTTATAATTTGTCTCCTCTCCCCTCCACGAATTATAATGGGTGGGGTTAGAAACTATGGTATACGAGTGTACAAGAGGCTGGCAACCAACCTTAAGGGGCGGAGATCTCCACTTGATGGATTTTTTTCTGGACCCCTTTCTCCCTCATGTTTAGCCTCATTGCTTTTGATATTATAAAACGTTTGCTCCATTAGTTTAGCGATTTTAAGAACTTTCACCCCATATTAAGACCTTTCGTGCAATTCAGGTGTCGATTTTATCCTGGCGAGCGATAGCGAGCCTGTAATTTAAGAGGAACCGGCCTTTGGCCGGGAAATTTTTCTACCGAAAAATGTACAAATTTATCTTGGAAGGGACTCAAGGGGGTGCAATTTTAAGCTTGATGGAGGTCTAGGGAACACACTAAATACCTCCCTTTAATTAGTTCTCCTTGAAAGAACCAGGTGATAGTCTCGTGGTGGCTGATCCACCAACGACTATTTTACGCTATCCCAGACGTCAACTAGGGTATTTTTGTGGGTACAGGGTATTTTTGTGGGTACAGGGTATTTTGTGGGTACAGGGTATTTTTGTGGGTACAGGGTATTTTTGTGGGTACAGGGTATTTTTGTGGGTACAGGGTATTTTTGTGGGTACAGGGTGTTTTTGTGGGTACAGATTTTGTGGGTACAGGGTATTTTGTGGTACAGGTATTTTTGTGGGTACAGGGTATTTTTGTGGGTACAGGGTGTTTTTGTGGGTACAGGGTATTTGTGTGGGTACAGGGTATTTGTGTGGGTACAGGGTATTACAAATGGGGTGAAGACAACAAAAAATCCATATAGTGGAAATTTCCCCTTAAATCTCTGCGTGTCTGGGAATAACTCGACTCTTTCAGAAAACCAGAGGACGCTTGCTTTGCTTTAAGGGGAGATTTCCACTTGAGGGATTTTTTTCTGGACCCCTTTCTCCCTCATGTTTAGCCCCATTGCTTTTGAGATTTTAAGACGGTCGCCCCATTATTTTGCCGATTTTAAGAACTTTCGACCCATTTCTGTCAATTTTAAGACCTTTCGTGCCATTTAGGTGTCGATTTTATTCTGGCGAGCGATAGCGAGCCTGTAATTTAAGAGGAACCGGCCTTCGGCCGGGAAATTTTTCTACCGAAAAATGTACAAATTTATCTTTAAAGGGGCTCAAGGGGGTGTAATCTTAAGCTTGATGGATATCTAGAGACCAAACTAAAAAACCTCCCCTTAATCTGGCTCTTAGTAGACGATTATATTCAGTTTTGGAAGGAAAGGGGGGGGGGGGGAGGGAGTTAGAGGGAGGGAGTGTGTGTGTGTGTGTGTGTGTGAGGGAGGGAGTATGTTCCTTTGTGTGTGTGTGTGTGTGTGTGTGAGGGAGGGAGTATGTTCCTTTGTGTGTGTGTGAGGGAGGGAGTATGTTCCTTTGTGTGTGTGTGTGTGTGTGAGGGAGGGAGTATGTTCCTTTGTGTGTGTGTGTGTGTGTGAGGGAGGGAATATGCTCCTTTGTGTGTGTGTGTGTGTGTGTGTGTGTGTGTGAGGGAGGGAGTATGTTCCTTTGTGTGTGTGTGTGTGAGGGAGGGAGTATGTTCCTTTGTGTGTGTGTGTGTGTGTGTGTGAGGGAGGGAGTATGTTCCTTTGTGTGTGTGTGTGTGTGTGTGAGGGAGGGAGTATGTTCCTTTGTGTGTGTGTATGTGTGTGTGTAAGGGAGGGAGTATGTTCCTGTGTGTGTGTGTGTGTGTGTGAGAGAGAGTGATTTTGTTCTGTGTGTGTGTGTGGGTGAGTTATTTTGTTCCTTGTGTGTGTGTGTGTGTGTGTGTGTGTGTTTTCCGAAGAAGTTGCAGGTTACGTGGAATAGGTGAGTTACTTTATTCTATATAAATCTTGGTTTGGGGAAAGTTGGGATTTGGCCAGTTAAGGGGAGATTTCCACTTGAGGGATTTTTTTCTGGACCAACGATTCCCTCATGTTTAGCCCCATTGCTTTTGAGATAATAAGACGTTCGCCCCATTAGTTTGGCGATTTTAAGAACTTTCGCCCCATTTCTGTCAATTTTTAGATATTTCGTGCCATTTAGGTGTCGATTTTTTCTTGGCGAGCGATAGCGAGCCTGTAATGTAAGAGGAAACGGCCTTCGGCCGGGATATTTTTATACCGAAAAATTTACAAATTTATCTTGAAGAGGGTCAAGGGAGTGTAATTTTTAAGCTTGATGGAAGTCTAGGGTACAACTAAATACCTCCCCTTAAGGTGTGTTCTCTCTCTCTCTCTCTCTCTCTCTCTCTCACCTAGAATTAAGTCCTGCCCACCTCGCTAGGATCGTAAGGTATGTGTGGTCAGTGTATCTATGTAAATATATGTAAATATCTCTCTGTTTTTGTTTTCTTTCTTTGTTGTCTGTGTGTGTCAATGTGTGTATTGTGTATGTGTGTATTTCCTGAGGTGTTGACTGTTTCATGGAAGAGATATGATGTATTTGGGGAAGTTGTGGTTTGGGCAAGCAATAGGTGTGGTGGTGTGTGTGTGTGTGTTTGTGTGTGTGTTGGGGAGTGTGTGTGTGTGTGTGTATATGTGTGTATTGGAGAGTGTGTGTGTGTGTGTTGGGGAGTGTGTGTGTGTGTGTGTATGTGTGTGTGTTGGGGAGTGTGTGTGTGTGTGTGTTGGGGAGTGTGTGTGTGTGTTGGGGAGTGTGTGTGTGTGTTGTGGATGTGGTTGAGTGTGTGAGTGTTTGTTTGTTTGTGTGTGGGGAGTGTGTGTGTGTGTGTTGGAGTGTGTGTTTGTGTAAGGTTTTGTGTTGGAGTGTGTGTGTGTGTTGGGGAGTGTGTGTGTGTGTGTGTGTTGGGGAGTGTGTGTGTGTGTGTTGGGGAGTGTGTGTGTGTGTGTGTTGGGGAGTGTGTGTGTGTGTTGGGGAGTGTGTGTGTGTGTGTGTGTGTGTGTTGGGAGTGTGTGTGTGTGTGTGTGTTGTTGGGGGGCTTGTGTGTGTGTGTGTGTTGGGAGTGGTGTGTTGGTAGTGTGTGTTGTTGGAGTGTGTGTGTGTGTTGGGGAGTGTGTGTGTGTGTTGGGGAGTGTGTGTGTGTGTGTTGGGGAGTGTGTGTGTGTGTTGGGGACTGGAGAAGAATTTTGTTACGTAATAATACTAATAATAATAATATTATATTTATTTCAAGAAGGCAGCTAATAAGGCTGAAAATACACAAACTTAACCTAGATCTTATCCTAAGGGATCTAGTGACCGATCCTGGCTGCTAACGAGGGTGCCTATATACCCCCGAGGGAGTAGGACGTGGCCAGTAAACTTAGTGGGTCCCCCGAGACATTGCATGCCTTCACGGCCAGGGAATTTTGTTGAGAGAACTTCCCCTGCCGGCGCGTGGGATCGAACCTAAGGATGAGCTCTCTAAACCACTGACATTACTATTCAATAAATCCTCAAGGCGTACCATAGAGAGGTTTGAAGAATAGCAATAGAAAAGAGGAAAAACTAAATGTGTTGAGCTAAGTGGAGACCAGAAAACAGAAACGTAGACAGATAAACAGAAAAAGAGGCTACGAGGACCATATAATATATATATATATATATATTTGTAAAGACCTCCGTCTACGTATTGTGAAAAAAAACTGTTAAAACGGTAGAGGGCCTCCTCCCACTAGGGCCCAGTGGTCAGCAACCCTTAAGGGAGGTGACCTGTTTTTTGTTATTTCTGTCCTGTTCTCACTTTCTTTGGCTTGTATCCATTCGGCCCCATTCAGCCAACTATTTTAAGACGTTTATCCTCATCTAGGTGTCGATTTCTTCCTGGCGAGCGATAGGGACCCAGCATTATATGAAGAAATCCGGCTTCGCCGGAGAAATTTTTCTATCGAAAAATTTACAAATTTAGCCTGCTGTCAAACAAAAATAAAAAATATGCTGGCTCGCTACCGCTCACCAGTAAAAAATTTACACCTGGATGGGGATAAACGTCTTAAAACAGTAGGCTGAATGGGGCCAAATGGTTACAAGCCAGAGAAAGATAGAAAAGGACAGAACAAAAACAGGTCACCCCCCTTAAAGCCAGAGGAGCCGTTTTTTAAAAGTTTCATACAAATGTTGTACTGTCTGAGCCGCAATACAAAATATTTGGTATAATAAACCAAAATCTACAGAAATAAACCAAAATCTACAGAAATAAACCAAAATCTACAGAAATAAACCAAAATCTACATAAATAAATAAAAATCTACAGAAATAAACCAAAATCTACAGAAATAAACCAAAATCTACAGAAATAAATAAAAATCTACAGAAATAAACCAAAATCTACAGAAATAAACCAAAATCTACAGAAATAAACCAAAATCTACAGAAATAAATAAATATCTACAGAAATAAACCAAAATCTACAGAAATAAACCAAAATCTACAGAAATAAATCAAAATCTACAGAAATAAACCAAAATCTACAGAAATAAATCAAAATCTACAGAAATAAGGGAATATAGCCTACCCTACTTCTGAAAAAATAAAGTAATATAACCTACCCTACTTCTGAAAAAACAAACTATTGTATAGCCTATATAATAGTGATATTGTTTAATTACTTGTATTCACAATTGTTAAGAAAGACATATATCTAGTAATTCTAGAAATCGTAACAATTTATGAATATACTGTAGATCTTGGCAAAGTTAAATAACAAAAAATTTAATGTTGAATGTGTTAAATGATACCTTCGTTTTGAAGGAATAATTATAATTTCTGAAGCTTCTGGAGCCACACTATAGTGTCCTGAAAGAGTATGTTGCCAACCCCTGCACTAGGCACAGCACAGGGGACAGAGAAAAGTGGTGAAGGAAGGGGGGGGGGGGGGGGGTTCAAAAATGCATCAACAGAATAGCCTTCTTTCATATGTACAATACTTTACCATTTGTTCTTGTTAAAAAATACATTATATTTACATGGTTTTCATTGTGCAGACAGATTGTTAATATATGTTTTACTAACATATATTCATTAATACATACCGGTAATTCAAATTCCATGTATAGGAAATACACTTGTATGGTTATATTTTCAGATTAAATAGACAAACAAATATAATGGTTGCCTCACCAGACTACCTTATAAGAACATAAGAACATAAGAAAATGGGAGTCTGCAGAAAGCCGATTGGCCTAAGCAAGGCAGATCCCTGTCCCACACAACCCCAATTCAATTACAAAGCCCAATTTTAATTATAATTATATATTCTAGCCACCACCCACACCAGTCCCCCGTGACTGTGCTAACATTACTGCCATGCACTGTCCTGTCTTAAGGCCAGGTGTGTTCTATCATGTTCTCTCCACCAACCAACTCTACTCCTAAAATCGATTATTTCTTAGACTTCCATCAAGCTTGAAATTACACCCCCTTGACTCCCTTTCAAGATAAATGTGTAAATTTTTCGGTAGAAAAATGTACCGGCCAAAGGCCGATTCCTCTTCAATTACAGGCTCGCTATCGCTCGCCAGGAAAAAATCGACACCTAAATGACACGAAAGGTCTTAAAAGTTACATAAAAGGGGCGAAAGTTCTTAAAAACGCCAAACTAATGGGGCGAACGTCTTAAAATCTCAAAAGCAATGGGGCTAAACATGAGGGAGAAAGGGGTAAAGAAAATAATCCCTCAAGAGGAAATCTCCCCTTAAGTCACCCTTTGTTCGGCTGCAGAGAGAGAGAGAACGAGTTTGCGTTAAGTCATCTATGAAATTAATGAAAGTGAAGCAACCTCTGAAGTTGTGGGTACAAAAAATATATACTGTACATCCCAAGATGCTGATGCTAGAAAATATAACTGGCCAACAGATCTATCTATTGCCGGACGCCTTACTCCCCTTAATGAGGGTGGCCATACACAGAAGGCCCCCAAGAGGGACAACCCATGAAGGACTTACAGGATTAACCACTCAATTTAAGACTCGTCCTACCCCCAGGCCCTCTATGTATCTTTTTAGCAATATTTATCTACAGTGGTGTTCGGCTAGTCCATCCACTAACCTGCTTCACCCTTATGTAAGCAGTACCGATTTGTATCAGGTTTACTCCCCTAGACAGGTTGCCGACCAAGGCTGACGAGTGCCATCCACTCGGATTTTTATAAGGTTGTCTCCCCTAGATGGGTTGCCAACCAAGGCTAATGCGTCGCATCCACCCACTCCAACAGATCTGGTATGATATAATAATGTTTAGTCAATTATCGTTATTACAAAGTTGGTACATGATATGTTTTGAATATGGTTCCCGGACATCTCAACCAGTAGACCATTTCAATCAGTAGCTCTCAACCAGTGCCAAATCAACCAAGACCAACCAAACAAGTGCCAAAATATAGTACTAACCTAACCGTATTGGTTGATTTGGTACTGGTTGAGAGCTACTGGTTGAATTGGTCTACTGGTTGAGATGCCCGGTCATCTTTGAATATACACGTAGGCCTACCAGTTGTGTAAGGATTGCCCACTTTGCAGGAAATGTGCTATCTCCGACCATAACATTGTCTACAAACTAGGTCAATGTGCTATCTCCGACCATAACATTGTCTACAAACTAGGTCAATGTGCTATCTCCGACCATAACATTGTCTACAAACTAGGTCAATGTGCTATCTCCGACCATAACATTGTCTACACACTAGGTCAATAGATAGGATTGTCGCGGGGTTTCGCTGAAAATAAAGCCTGAGAATATGAGTAAGAATAATTGTCTAGATAGGGTAAATTGCCGTACTGGTACATCAGATAGGAATAGAAAATATCAGTCACAGGATTTTAATTGTACTGCTAGTAGAAATATTGAAGGTGTAACGGAAGATGGGAATTCAGTTAGAAATAAAGGTAAATCCGATACCAGTAAAATAAATTCATTGCGATTATATTATACAAACTGTAGGAGTTTATTTAACAAAATGGATGAACTTAGAGCACTTGTTAGCAACGAAAATATAGACATTATAGCACTGACTGAAACATGAATTAATACAGAATCAAGACATTTTTTTAGCAGAATTCCATATACCAGGATATAGTTTGTTTAAACGCGACCGAACAAGTAGGAGGGGCGGCTGAATAGCAGTGTTTGTCAGGAGTTCTTTAAAAAGCTGAATTAAATCAGGTATTAGACTAAATACTGATAACGAAAGTGTTTGGGTAGAACATAAGAACATAAGAAAGAACATAAGAAAATGGGAGTCTGCAGAAAGCCGATTGGCCTAAGCAAGGCAGATCCCTGTCCCACACAACCCCAAATCAATTACAAAGCCTAATTATAGGCTCAAAAACTCTAATACCCTGAGGATCATCTTACCAAAACGGTTAGAGATTAACGCAGGATTATGGGGGTCTGCAGAGCGCTGATTGGCCCAACCCGGCTGATCCCCCTTCACACCCAACCCTTCTCGTCCATATGCTTATCCAATTTTATCTTAAAGCTCCCTACAGCTTTAGATCCCACTATAGCACTTGGTAGTCCATTCCACCCATCTACAACTCTGTTACCAAACCAATATTTGCCTATATCTTTTCTGAAACGAAATTTATCTAATTTGAAACCATTGGTACGAGTTCTTTCGCTATCACTGAGCTTTAGTACATTTGTCATAAGAACATAAGAACATAAGAAAATGGGAGTCTGCAGAAAGCCGATTGGCCCAAGCAAGGCAGATCCCTGTCCCACACAACCCCAGTTCAATTACAAAGCCCAATTATAGGCTCAACACTCTAATACCCTGAGGATCATCTTACCAAAACGGTTAGAGATTAACGCAGGATTATGGGGGTATGCAGAGTGCTGATTGGCCGAACCCGGCTGATCCCCCTTCACACCCAACCCTTCTCGTCCATAAGCTTATCCAATTTTATCTTAAAGCTCCCTACCGTTTTAGACCCCACTATAGCACTTGGTAGTCCATTCCACCCATCTACAACTCTGTTACCAAACCAATATTTGCCTATATCTTTTCTGAAACGAAATTTATCTAATTTAAAACCATTGGTACGAGTTCTTTCGCTATCACTGAGCTTTAGTACATTTGTCATGTCCCCTTTGTTAATCCCACTAACCCACTTGAACACCTCTATCATATCCCCTCTAACTCTGCGTCTCTCTAACGAATGTAAACCTAATTTCTTCAACCTTTCTTCATACGAAAGATTTCTAATATTATGGATCATTTTTGTCATTCTACGCTGTACTCTCTCCAATGAATCTATGTCCATTCTGTAATAAGGACACCAAAATTGGACAGCATAATCCATATGGGGTCTCACTAATGACAAGTAAAGTTTTAAGATAACATCAGCAGTTCTGTTACTCACACTCCTAGAGATGAACCCGAGAATCCTGTTTGCCTTATTACGAACGCTTATACACTGTTTTCTAGGCTTCAAATCATTGCTAACAAACACACCTAGATCTTTCTCACAGTCTGAATTTTCTAATTCTAAATTAGCTAGTTTATATTTAACATTTGTATGCATCTTCCCTATCTTTAATACCTTGCATTTGTCAATGTTAAACTTCATCTGCCAATTTACTGACCATTCATGTAAGGTATCTAGATCCCTTTGGAGGCACTCTATATCGCTATCTGAATCAATTGATCTCCCCATTTTAGTATCGTCTGCGAATTTACTTATCCTACTAGTTATACCTAAATCTAGGTCATTTATGTATATAAGAAACAACAGGGGACCTAATACCGATCCCTGGGGGACACCACTTTTGACTGCTCCCCACTCTGACTTGGTACCATTTATGCTGACTCTCTGTTTCCTACCAATTAGCCATGACCTAATCCATCCCAACAACGATCCTCCTATTCCATGTGCCTCAACCTTTCTCATCAATCTCTCATGAGGGACTCTGTCGAAAGCTTTACTGAAATCTAAATAAATAATATCATATGACTTGTCACTATCTACTGCTTCATATACCTCTGAGAAAAAGCTAAGCAAATTAGTAAGGCAAGAACGTCCCTGAGTGAATCCATGCTGAGAAGAATTTATTAAGTTAAATTTGTCTAAGTGGCTTCTAATTTTCCTAGCAATAATAGACTCTAGCAACTTTCCTATGATTGATGTGAGACTAATGGGACGGTAATTGGATGCTATCGATTTATCACCTTTTTTGAAGATCGGAACTACATTTGCAAGCTTCCAAGCTTCTGGAACTAAACCTGTTTCTAAAGATTTGTTAAATAAAAATGCTAATGGGCTACTTAACTCATCTCTGCATTCTTTTAATACTCTAGCATATACCTCGTCAGGACCAGGCGATTTTTGAGGTTTCAGTCTGTCAATTTCCTTAAGCACATCATTTCTACTTATACTAACTGTACTTAACATATTTTCTATACTATCACTATATACCATATTGACTTCTGGAATCTGTGCCAAATTTTCATTAGTGAAAACGGAAAGAAACTGACTATTTAATGTACTGCACATTTCTAAATCATTTTCTGTTATTTCTCCTATTGAAGTTTTTAGGGGGCCTATTACATCTCTAACTTTAGATTTATATAGTTGGTAAAAAGCTTTAGGGTTAGTTTTGAGTCACTGGCTATCCTTATTTCATAATTTCTTTTTGCTTTCCTGATTTCCTTTTTGACCTGTCTTGATAGAGTCTGATAGTATATATGTAGATGATTTTCGCCTTTCTTTATTTTTCTATATATTCCTTTCTTTTTTCCTATAAGATCTATTAGCTTATTAGTCATCCATTTTGGTTGGTTCTGCGGCGATCTAAATTTTCTTTTAGGGATATATTTATTTTGAGCATTGTGGAGTGAAGCAATAAACTGGTTATATGTAGGTGGCAAGTTTAACTCTGGCATATCCTGACTTAATTGCTTAACAATAGGGTCCACCCTTGGCCGGTTCACACGGACAAGTTTTTGTCCTCAGTCCCTTGGGAGCTGCCGATTGGGAGGAAAATCTCGCCGGGGTGCAGCGCTCTGCAGACCCCCATAATCCTGCGTTAATCTCTAACCGTTTTGGTAAGATGATCCTCAGGGTATTAGAGTGTTGAGCCTATAATTAGGCTTTGTAATTGATTTGGGGTTGTGTGGGACAGGGATCTGCCTTGCTTAGGCCAATCGGCTTTCTGCAGACTCCCATTTTCTTATGTTCTTATGTAAACTGTGGATGATAGACTTCACCGCCCTGAGAACTGTGGATGATAGACTTCACCGCCCTGAGAACTCCCCTTATCCCGAGAACAACAATAAACACAGCATGGATGAGTTGAGGCGGCCGTGAACAGTCTGTTTACTTTCTCATTCATGGCAGGTAATACTTCTGCTGATAATATTACCCAACACAGCCTGTTTAGTGATATCGTATACTGCAGGTTTGCCATATGACCCTCTTCCAAAAAAATAAATAAATAAATGGTGCCAACTCCCTTCAAGTTAATGTATAGCCTACATTTGTTGGAGGAATATTTTTCTTAAGTTGCAGGATCGCCATTGCTAGTCAGGAAAAAAAATGACACCTCGGTGTGGCAAACGTCTTATAATTGCCAATGTAATGGGTAAAGAGGTGTAATAATAATTTAATGATAGTTAGTTAAAATAGTACTTCAGAGGCTATCAACCTTATTGGATTATTAAGCCAGCACACTAAGTCAAGAAGAACGTATAAGGACTGGAACCTCTCTGCAAGAAATCCAGTCCCTTATTAATGATAGCTTAATATAAACAAATGTATAGCGTCCTCGTAGAGTATACCGAGGGGGTTTATAAGGATGGCCTGCATAGCCCCCCCCCCCCCCCCCCCCGTGTCCCTGAGGAGGTCACCCAGGTAAGAGTGGTGGGTTGACCAGTGACCACTTTCACTACCAGTACACTAGGGTACGTATGTTAGGGAAATTAAGGGGGGTGACCTGCTTTTTGTTATTTCTCTCCTTTTCTCTCTTTCCCTGGCTTGTATCCATTCGGCCCCATTCAGCCAACTATTTTAAGACGTTTATCCCCATCTAGGTGTCAATTTCTTCCTGGCGAGCGATAGCGAGCCAGCATTATATGAAGAAATCCGGCTTCGCCGGAGAAATTTTTCTATCGAAAAATTTACAAATTTAGCCTGCTGTCAAACAAAAATAAAAAAAAAAGCTGGCTCGCTACCGCTCACCAGTAAACAATGACACCTGGATGGGGATAAACGTCTTAAAACAGTAGGCTGAATGGGACCAAATGGGTACAAGGCAGAGAAAGATAGAAAAGGACAGAACAAAAACAGGTCACCCCCCTTAAGTCCCGTACCACACAAACAATATTTAGCCTTCACCACAATTATCACTACTACCATCACCACTACTATTGTACTATTACCACTACTATCCCCATTATCGATATTAACGACATTACTACTATTACCATCACCACTACTATCACTACTATTACAATCACCACTTCCACAACAACAACAACAACTACTACTACTACCGGTACTACTACTACTACTACCACCACCACTACCAATACTACTACTATTACTACTACTACTACCCCCATTATCGCTATTAGCCTATTACCACTATTAACGCCATTACTACTAACTTGACAATAATCTTGACCCCTTAACTTCTTATAACTCGAAAAGAATGAAAGCAATCGGGCTGATGTTTCTATCATTTGAGAAGAGTCCACCAGGAAAAAGGTGTGGATATTTACAGCCAGTTCGCTCTAGGCCCTTTTGAGTTACAGAGAGGTCAGGGATCAAGATTGATGTCAAGTTCGTTTGTGCTACCTTTACCACCATCACCCCAACTACCATTACTATCACTACTAGGCCTACATTGTTTTTAAGTGTTTTTATAATTGTTATTCTTGATATGCAAATATTTGATCTGAGTATCGTATTTTTCTTGTTTAAGTATAACCTTATTATATGCTAAATTACTAACTATATTCTTGATATTAATTTAATATGTCAGTTTATGTGTACTGAACACCCGTGTCTTCAATATACAGTATATATAATTTATGTCGGAATATACAGTACTTGGTTGATTGATTTGACGTTCATCACCACCAAGTAAGACCACCACCACCATCACTACTACCACCACCACTACTACTACTACTACATCTCGTCCATATGCCTTTAAGATAAAATTAGATAGGCATATGGACGAGATGGGTTGGGTGTGAGGGGGATCTACCAGGTGTGGGCAAATCGGCGCTCAGCAGACCCCCGTAATCTTGTGTTAATCCCTGACCATTTTGGTGGGGGCAGTACTCAAGGTATTAGTGAGTTGGGCCTATAATTGGGGTTGGGTGTGACAGGGATCTGCCTTGTATGGGCCGATCGGCTTTTTGCAGACTCCCATTTTCTTATGTTCTTATGTACTCCGTCCATCACCACCACCAAGACCACCATCACTACTACTACTACTACAACCACCATCAGCACTACTACTATCATCAGCACTATTACTACTACTACTACTACTGCTGCTACCACCATCAACACTCCTACTATTATCATCACCACTACCATCACCAGTTACCACCATCACCACTACTACTACTACTACTACCATCACCACTACCAGTACTACCACCATCACCACTACTACTACCATCACCACTACCAGTACCACCATCACCACTACTACTACTACTACTACTACCATCACCACTACCAGTACTACCACCATCACCACTACTACTACCATCACCACTACCAGTACCACCATCACCACTACTACTACTACTACTACTACCATCACCACTACCAGTACTACCACCATCACCACTACTACTACCATCACCACTACCAGTACTACCACCATCACCACTACTACTACTACTACTACTACCATCACCACTACCAGTACTACCACCATCACCACTACCAGTACTACCACCATCACCACTACCATCACCAGTTACCACCATCACCACTACTACTACTACTACTACTACCATCACCACTACCAGTACTACCACCATCACCACTACTACTACCATCACCACTACCAGTACCACCATCACCACTACTACTACTACTACTACTACCATCACCACTACCAGTACTACCACCATCAGCACTACTACTACCATCACCACTACCAGTACCACCATCACCACTACTACTACTACTACTACTACTGCTGCTACCACCATCAACACTCCTACTATTATCATCACCACTACCATCACCAGTTACCACCATCACCACTACTACTACTACTACTACCATCACCACTACCAGTACTACCACCATCACCACTACTACTACCATCACCACTACCAGTACCACCATCACTACTACTACTACTACTACCATCACCACTACCAGTACTACCACCATCACCACTACTACTACCATCACCACTACCAGTACCACCATCACCACTACTACTACTACCATCACCACTACCAGTACTACCACCATCACCACTACTACTACCATCACCACTACCAGTACCACCATCACCACTACTACTACTACTACTACTACCATCACCACTACCAGTACTACCACCATCACCACTACTACTACCATCACCACTACCAGTACCACCATCACCACTACTACTACTACTACTACCATCACCACTACCAGTACTACCACCATCACCACTACCAGTACTACCACCATCACCACTACTACTACTACTACTACCATCACCACTACCAGTACTACCACCATCAGCACTACTACTATCATCACCACTATTACTACTACTACTACTGCTGCTACCACCATCAACACTCCTACTATTATCATCACCACTGTTACCACCATCACCACTACTACTACTATTACTACCACCACCACTACCACCATCACCACTACTACTACTACAACTACTACTAATAATAATACCTGAATAAAAGTAATCTAACAATGGTCAGGGTAAAATATTAAAAGGCATGTCAAAGTGAAAGGAGAGAGAGATAATTATTTATTTTTTAGTTTCCTCGCTAGACCTCCATCAAGCCTATAAAAACACCCAATAGACCCCCTTTCAAGGTTCCTTCTACAATTAGAGACTTGCTATCGCTCGCCAGGAAAACATCGACACCTAAAGTAAAGGACACGAAAGGTTTTAATATTGACCACAAAATGAGGCAAAAGGTCTCAAAATCACCAAACTAACGGAACGAACGTCTTAAAACCTCAAAACAAATATGCTAAACATGAGGGAGAAGGGGGTCCATAAAAAGCGAGTAGTACTACCCCCTTACTAAATAAGTGTGTATATAGTTTGATACACCCCGTCTGAAGCAGCGGGTGACCCACATCACACCTACGACACCATGGGGGTAGGCTAAATCAACTTTACGACTTTCACCCATAATAGTTAGGTGTGTGTGTGTGTGTGTCATATAATTGTGTATGTGTGTGTTTATATAATTGTGTGTGTGTGTGTGTTTATCTAAGTGTGTGTGTTTCTATGTCTGTGTGTGTTTATCGAAGTGTATGTGTGTATTTATTTTATTTGTATGTGTCTAAATGTGTGTGTGTGTTTATCTAAGAGTGTCTCTGTGTGTGTAAATCTACAGTAAGTGTGTGTGTGTTTATATAATTGTGTGTGTGTATCTATAAGTGTGTGTGTGTTTATATAATTGTGTGTGTGTGTATCTATAAGTGTGTGTGTTTATGTAATTGTGTGTGTGTATCTATAAGTGTGTGTGTGTTTATATAATTGTGTGTGTGTGTGTTTATTTAAAGGTGTCTTGTGTGTGTGTATTTAAGCGTGTGTGTGTGTGTTTATCTAAAAGTGTGTGTGTGTGTGTGTGTGTGTGTGTGTGTTTGTTTGTTTGTTTGTCTAGGTGATAGCAATTCCCTCTATATCTCCTTGATTATGGGTACGCAAAGGGTATAAAAAATGTCCATGATAATCTACCCATTAAAAGTATATTGGCGGTAATGAACCCATCTAATACAAGGATAGAAAGGTAAATCACTATTAATATACCCCCTTTCCTTATATGCCTTTTACATATTATTCTTACAAGGTAGTCTGATTCACTTTCCCCCTCTCACACACATACAATCTCTCTCTCTCTCTCTTAACCCAGCGACTTATTATAAGTGTTAAAAATCATCAAAGGCATCGACAATATGAACTGATATAAATATTTCACTATCAAGCAATCAAATTACACGCGGAGGAACGGTTGCAAAATTATTGGTAAATCTTTGAACTCACACGAGATCTCTCTCTCTCTCTCACACACACACACTCTCTCGATTATTAGATACATATTTACCTACCAATTTTGTTTCTTTCATTATTATCTCTCTCTCTCTCCCTCTCTCATTTATTAGATTCATATTTACCTATCAATCAAGTATCTTTCTCCCTCCCTCCTTCGATCTCCTCTCCCGCCCTCTCTCTCACACACACACACACACATACTCCCTCTCTCTATCTCTCTCTCTCTCACACACACACACAGGCACATACTCTCTTACACACACATAATCTCTCTCTTAAAACACACTCTCACACACGCAGTCTTCCCCCCCCCCCTCTCTCTCTCACACACACACACACACATACACAATATCTTATTTTTATATCTCAGGATCTCAAGAAGGAAGGAAAGGTGCGTTCCTTGGAGTAGGCTAAGGTCTCTCTCTCTCTCTCACACACACACACACACACAATCTCTTATCTTGATCTCTCTCACAGGATCTCTAGAAGGGAGGAAAGGTGTGTTCCTTAGAGTAAGCTGTTTATATGGGGTCAAGGCTTATTTGGTCAAGGTTTCTCTCTCTCTCTCACACACACAAACACACTATCTCTCTCTCACACAGAATCTCTAGAAGGGAGGATAGGTGCATGCCAATATGGGGTCAAGGTCTCTCTCTCTCTCACACACACAAACACACTATCTCTCTCTCACACAGAATCTCTAGAAGGGAGGATAGGTGCATGTCAATATGGGGTCAAGGTCTCTCTCTCTCTCTCACACAGAACCTCTAGAAGGGAGGATAGGTGCATGTCAATATGGGGTCAAGGTCTCTCTCTCTCTCACACACACACAAACACACTATCTCTCTCTCACACAGAATCTCTAGAAGGGAGGATAGGTGCGTGTCAATATGGGGTCAAGGTCTCTCTCTCTCTCTCTCTCTCTCACACACACACACTATCTCTCTCTCACACAGAATCTCTAGAAGGGAGGATAGGTGCGTGTCAATATGGGGTCAAGGTCTCTCTCTCTCTCTCAGAATCTCTAGATGGGAGGACAGGTGCATGTCTTAAAGTAGGCTATTTATATGGGGTCAAGGTCTCTCTCTCTCTCTCACACACACACACACACGTTAGTGACGTTACAAACACACATATGCCATCAACACAAACACTCTATCTCACAGTCCTACATTTCACCCACGCAGACACACACACATGCATGCATACACACACACACTAAAACACATACACAACACACACACACACACTATAACACATACACTATTACACAACTCCCACTGGCAATAATATATACATCAGTCTAACACACACACACACATTTTAGCTCGAACGTCCCTTGATTTTGGCCCTGTCACTCTTTCAACTCTGGGGGAGGCACTCGCTGCAGGCAGTTATGCCTTTTGTCTCCCTCATTCACATAGAAGATAAAAATCAAAAATATATACTGTATATATACACATATATATATATATATACACACACCATTACACAACTTTCACTTTCATAATATACACATCGGTGTAAATAATTTCCTTGACCTTTAACTAAAACCATGAGCTCAATATACATTCCCAAGATTAGCATTGGAAATTTTGGATTCTCGCATGTTAACCTATCCAGTAGCGGTGATCGTCCTTTGCATCATATTCTGGCAACTATTAGGCGATTTTATTCAGCCATTTTAGTTTGTCATCTAGGCTAAGAAAACGCCTTCCCAGATTTCCTTCAAACTAATAAATGCCCACCCAGACCCCCTTCTACGCTAAATTTGTACATTTCTCGATGGAAAAAATATCCTACGAAAAGGCGGATAATGTCAAAGATACACACACAGGCTCGCTATCTTGTGAGAGAGAGAATGTGTTTGTGTGTAAGAGAGAGAGAGAGAGATGAAAGCGAAGTTTCTTGATGTATCTGATTTTCTACCTGACCTTTGTTTAGAATTTAGCGCAAACATTCTCTCTCTCTCTCTCTCTTACACACACACATATTATCTCTCTCTCTCTCTCACACACACACACACTTTCTCTCCCTCTCTCATAACGAACCCTAGAATTCAACCCCCCTAAAAATAAATAAATAAAATTATTTTAATAATAAATAAATAAATAAATAAATAGACTAAAACTAGAACTAGAGAGAGAGAGAGAGAGAGAGAAAGAGATTTGCATTTATCTATTCATTATTATTTTTCTTAGTTTCCTCCCAAGACCTCCATCACACTTTTAAAAGTACCCCCAAGCTTCCCCTTTGAGATCAATTTGTACATTTTTCAATAGAAAACATTTCCGGCCAAAGGCCGGTTCCTCCTAACTTATAGTCTACATGCAGGCTTGCTATCGCTTGCCAGGAAAACAATTCGACAACTAAATGACACAAAAGGTCTTAAAATCGCCAAACTAGTTATGGGGTGAATGTCTTAAATCTCGAAACAAATGGGGCTAAGCGTGAGGGAGAAAAAGGTCCATAAAAACCCTAACCTCCCCTTAACCCATTAAGTATCGGTGACATCCATTTCATTATAGTCTGCCAACTATTAAGTGATAGGCCTATTATTCAGCTAAGGAAGAACGTCCACCAATCAGAAGGCTACAGAATATCTCAATTAATCTTTTTTACCTACCATATATCCTTCCTAAGCCTCATAAAATCGTCTAAATGCAGCTGGAAAAAAAATGGTTGGCCAGTGATTTAAAGATACCCACGGGCCACAGAGGGTGAAAGTTAACCCGCCGTACTGTGTGCCCCAGTAACTCCACGCCGAAATAACCCTAAAATCCCTAGGTGAAGGTATTGAGGGATAAGCCATTACAACGGCACCTCGTATCTACTTTTTCGAAGTGTTGAGAAAGGAAAAGGAGTTTAGAGAAAGAGAGGAACCTGTTGGATTGACTTTGTTACATGTGTTATTAGTCTATATGCGTATCTCCTTCGGGGATCACGGCGTCGGGCAATAGATAGATAGATAGATAGGTAGCGGGTACAGTCCCGCTAATAAGTGATGTCTCGGCTGTTATTACGTTTGGCTCGCCCTGTGCTGTATTAATGATAGTCAGATGTTGAATAGGGTGGGTTAGTATAGGAACAGGTTTGTATATCCCCCTCGAAGTGAATAAATTAAGTTTAGATATTGCTGATACCAATTATTGATCAAAACATACTTAGTGCCGAGACATCACTTATTAGCGCGACTGTACAACAGATTATTGCTGTACTTTTACTTTATGGTATGACGATGGTGTATTGGTGTTGTTGTCATGGTGTTTGTGTTGATATTGTTGTTGTTTGTTGATATTGTTGTTGTTGTTGAGAGAGAGAGAGATTGAACTTTAAAAATAGTGCTACACAATTGGAGTTACAAGAACTAAAGACAGGCGCAAATATAACCGTGTTTTTATTTAATTACAAAAATTGTCCTATGGTTGACCAAGATAACAGATAAATAACTATACCCCATTTGTCAGTATACCAAAAATCAAGACCCCTAACCTCTGTAACTCAATATGGGCTAGAGCAAATGGGCTGTACATTTTCACACCTAATTCCCTGCCTGCCTCTTCCCAGATGTTAGAAATTTTAGCTCAATTACACTAGTCGAATTGGAGTTAAAGAGGTTAGTGGTCAAGATGTTTGGGAAGAGTTGTTATCGGGCGTACCACTACCGACATACAGCATAACTCGACCTCTCTAAAACATTAACCTAACCTAACCTAGTATTCATGTAGTAATGATAATACTATAAAACATATAGGTTAGGTTAGGCTTTTTATTTAGGTTAAGTATTTTATAGATGATTTATGTTGTACGTCGGTAGTGGTACGCCCGATAACACAACTCTTACCGATTTTTGGCCTACCTACAATGAACAGACTACAGTGGAAGTCCCTCACACAATATATATCATCTTGGCTTATCTTCACCTGGAACTAGTATCAGCGTCTGGTGGTATCTTCTGTGAGTTATTGATATATTTTTGAGTGATTTGGGTTATCTCACTTGTCTAAATTTGGTTATTAAAGATAATAAGCTACAATTGACTAACTGTTTCATGCACCGGGGGCTGCCTTTTAGTATTCAGAAATAGAATTATCTTAATTTCATAATTACCTCTCCAAAATTAGATGTCTGCCCACAACTTACTCAAGATAACTGCAGAGGTTGAAGTACAGTACCTAGAAACTAAAGGTTTTTAAAGACCCTATGGTCACAAAGGCTTTTAAGTATCCCAGAGAGAACGCAATTTGCGTCCTTGTGCACAAAAGGGTTAACCCCTTCAGCATGATGACATAAATACCATCATATTCTGGTTACCATTAGGCAATTTTCTTTAGCTTATAATCTACCTCTAGGCCTCAAAGGGCTGAATTTGGCCTCAGCATCTTGTATATTGTCAGCTATTAGGACTAAATCGTCTGCATAAAACAGTTCCAACGGGAGTCCGCATGACCTGTACTGAAGTGGTTAATGCCAAATTGTCCTGGTCAGACACTCTGATATAGTTTTATCCTATAATATAGTAATATAAACAACAAAACTATTTAACCCCTTCACCACCATGACTTACTTTTCACCATATTCTAGTTCCCATTAGACAATTTTCTTTGTTTATATCTACCTATGCGACTCAAATGGGTAACTACAATCCCGATAAACCCTCTTAGTAACATAATCTTCCTTAAATTGCATAAAATCATCTAATTTTGGCCAGAATCAAAGGTAAAAAGACTTCATGGTGCTGAAGGGGTTAACTTAAACTCGGTGTCAGCGACTGAGAAAATAATGGCCACTCATAGGACAACAGTTCCATCTGATTGGGTATTGCAAATGTGTCCAATATTGTCTTGCAGTAATGTTATATTATCAACCCTTTGAAGTTTATGATGCATTTTGACAGTTTATTCTGGCTATTATTAGATGATTTTATCAAACTTAAGTAGGATCTGTGGGGATTATAAGGGTAAAGACTATCTCATCAATACATACACCCTTCCTAATTTAAATATAATTGTCTAATAATAGCCATAAAACAGAAAATAAATGTGAAAAGGGTTACCAATAATTATAGGAAGAAAACATCACTACCAGACAAAATTGGACGCATTAGAAGAGCAAGATCAGCTGGAAAACTGTTGCCAAATGGGTGGCTATTCTTTATTCAGTCGCTGACACCAAGTAGGCTATATAACACTCTTCAATATGTACAGTTCTTTTTAACACTTAACCCTCTCCGACATATGACGCAATTTTGAGCCTATTAGGGATACTTTAAAGCCTTTATTACCATCAGGGTTTTTTACAAACCTTTATTTTAGTTACTTCAACCTCTGCAGTTGTCTTTGAGTTAGCTGTGGGCAGAAAACTAATTTTGGAGAGGTAATTATAAGAGTGAGAGAACTCTATTTCTTATTGCTAATCTGGCAACCTCTGCATCATATATGTCTGAAGGGGTTAAAGAGCGGGGCCCGACTTAAGTCTGTATCTAAAAAGCAGCAAGTTAGGAGCATTATTAAGGCTTTTAACCTGACAAGCGCGATATAGACCTAGGTGCTAGGGTAGTTATTTGTGCATTTCTAGCCCTGGATTCTGACAGAATTCGTTATATTTACAATATAAACCATTATTTGTTTTCGGTATGCTTTTATTTTACATATATGATGTATATATGAACCTTCAAGAGTGCTAAAATAAGTGGGAAAAGCATTTGGGTGGTGAAAAACGAAGATATTGGCCACCCGGTCATAATCTCAGGCGAGAGAGAGCCACAGGCAGCCCTCCCCTCTCGCTGTCTGGGAGTCAACTGAGACGAGCGGGGCGGTGTGTGCCGGTGTCTGGGTGTTGCATAACGATCTTTTATGCAACCCACTTGTTCTACATTATCGCGGGAGAGAAAAATAACCGATAAATGATGATAATAAGTGGATAAATAGGTGATAATTAAGGAGGGGGGAGGGGGGAATAAGGTGGGGAAGGAGGGGAGGGGGAGGGGTGAGAAACACATGGATGAGTACTAGAGGGGAATTATCTCACCTAGAGACAAAATCCTTTGTTTTGATAGGCCCTTTTTTTTTTTGGAAGGCTTTTTTTATGGTCTTGCTTCCGTGAGGCCTATCGCGTTCCCTATAGGAAGCCTTCCGTGAGGCCTATCGCGCTTGCCGGGTTAAAGGGTTAAAATTGAGTGCAAATGGCCGGGAGCGCAGCAGGCCACACGGCCGACACCCAGGGCTTACCGCCGCCCACTGACTCACGCTCCCTCTGTTCTCGAGAGGCCGGCAGTGTAGCCAGTAGTGAGCGTAGCTGGAAAAAATATGCCGCTATACGCTAAACTCCCATGTTGGTGGTACCACTGCATCAAAACGACGAGTGCTACGTAGCTCGTTCTGGTCTCATTTTGAAGCTTGTAGTGCCTAGTTTTTTGCTGAATACATTTCTTTTCATGCAGATACTTGATTGATCATTCAGGAGGGCCTGAATATGCCCAAAATAGCCCAAAACCCCCCGCTAGATGAGGGTAACTAGCTAATCACCCACAATCAGAAAAAAACATAAAAAAAAAAAACATTTATAATGAAGCTAGACCACATTCAGACTATAGTGTTCCACGGAATCAAGCAAAGTCATTTGCCTGTTAATTAAACTTCTTTCCATCAATAAAGCAAATTTAAAAGACTCAACAACTAAACTCAAATGCCTGCTATGCTCAGTATACAAAATGATCATAATAATCACAACGTAAATATTTGCCAAGCCGGGATAACTAAATAGAATCAAAACACGGCCCAGATTAAGTAAAAAAAGTAGAGTACTGTACTGTACAGTATAAAGCCGATATCACACGAGCGCTTTTTCACTCAACATTTATCCTCAACACTGGTCTGGCAGCTTATGTGGTCAACATATAAAATATTTCGGTCACGTAAGTTTATCTATCATCAGTCTAGTTTCCGATACCAGTACAAAATAGTCGAGAAATGTTGCCAGAAAAATTTTGATCATCAAATGTTGACTAAAAGCTCTCGTGTGATACCGGCTTAAGTGATTGCAAGTGAGAGGAGATATGAATGAATGATCCTCTAAGGTATTAATTATATGCACCTTCTGTGGTGGTTGAATGATATTTAATTTCATAATAATAGTATTGTTTTGCTAAATCTTCAATTCGTTATTTTCAAAGTGATCTTTAAAAGCGAGTTTTTCTTTATAGTGTGCGGTTCCTGGTTTTGATTTGTTTGTCTTTGCAAGTTTTACATTTCATAGTATTGTTTTGCTAAATCTTCAATGCATTATTTCCACCAGTGATTATTATAAGTTCGTTTGTCTTTACATTGTGCAGGCTTTTGATAAATATTCAATGCGTTATTTCCACCAGTGATTATTATAAGTTCGTTCGTCTTTACATTGTGCAGTTGAAAGGCTTACAAAGAGAATATGTGAGTCAGATACAAGGGGGGATAGAAGGGCGGGAAGACCCCCATTGAGATAGAGAGACTGTGTAGGACAAGCTTTGGATGATAGAGGAATGACTATAGATCAGGCAAGAGAAATAGTAATAAATGGAGAATGCTTGTGAATAGATGAGTGAACACTTGATCATTTGGGGGAAGGGGTCGGGCGCAAGTTGGACTAGATAATAGTCCATCAGGCGCCTGGCCCGGGGATACGATTTATATGAAGGGTGCGCATGGAAGTGTGGTGGGCGGGCTTGTGGTGGTAGGGCTTCACTGCATGTCTACCTGCCGAGATCGGAACCTCTACATACATACATACATAAAATTTTAAGACTGAGTGTTCCACACATAAGTGCAGTTTCAGTCTCTTGTCCTAATGGCGGCATTCCAGGCAACCCTGTTAAGGGCTGCTTCACTTGTCAAGTTCTTGGATTTGAGATCGGCGCGTATAGTCCGATCCCAGGTCTTCCTCGGTCCACCCCTTGGTGCAGCTCCCTCCACAATCACAGACCTGCATTTTTTCACCCAATTTTGTTCATCCATTCTCTCCACATGTCCATACCATCCCAGTCTACTTGTACGCATCACCTCGCTAATACTCTTTATACCTAAACGTCTCCTCAGCTCAACATTTGTTATTCTATCCTGTAGCCTGGCCCCACACATCCATCTCACCATTCTCATCTCATTACGCTCCATTCTGTTGACATCCTCTACTTTAACGGCTCATGTTTCTAAGGCATACGTCATTGCACTTCTAACACATGAGGCATACACCTTTCCCTTCAGGGGGAGAGGCATTCTTTTCATGGTCAGGATTGGCATCAATTCTCTGAACTTCCCCCAGCCACACCTAATTCTAGCAACAGTGGCAGCCTCAGCCCCACCACCGGCAGAGATGGTATCTCCTAGGTAACAAAACTTGTTCACCAGCTCCCAAAGACTCATTTCCAAAATTCACAGCCACAGGATCATCACTTAACACAAGCTCGCCTTTGCACACTACGCACTCAAATTTCTCTATTTCTGACTTATCCTTTGGCAGGGGCCCCTTTATTCTACTACAGTGCTTACTCCCATGGTGTACCCAACATCGACAGATGCTACATTGAATTGAGTTAACGCCCACTCCCTTTCCACACACTGCACATGGGTATGCACCGCTCTTTTCCGGGTGGTCGAGGGCCGGGGGAGTGCTGGAGGGACCTTGGTGACCCTGGTCTCTGAGTCTTCTCCTGGATGACCTAGATGTGTGTGAATTTGTATTTTGTTTTTGTGTGTTTATTGTTTTATGTTGTGTTATCCCTATTCTGGCTCTGTCTTGAGTTTTTTTAACCTGGCTAAAATTAGGTGATTTTATATAGCTTAATTAAGGACCTATATTACTAAGAGGGCGGGCGGGTGCCCAACCCCGAAAAGGGTTGAAATAGGGGAGCTATCCCCCCACCAAAGGCGGCTTTCTAGGGCCTTTCCTAGCTGATGCTGAGAGGATTGGGTTCTAGTCATGTGGTGATGGGCTGGTCTATCAGAGTGAGAACTGAGCGATCTCTGCCATACCCATAGCTTACTCTGACTGTTCCTTTTACTTATATATTTCTAGATCTCAAGTGACGGCGTCTCTTGAAGTGTGTGTAACAGAACAGCAGACATAATCTTGAAATTTTATCTAGCGTTAGTAAGACTACACAATGAATTATGCTGTTCAAAATTGGAGTCCCTATTAGAGAATGAACATAGATTCCTTGGAGAGAGTACAACTAAGAATGACAAAAAATAATCTTTTTGGAAAGACGGAGCAATGTTTAAGAGAAAGAGCCTACGGGCATAGATCAGGAATTAAGAACGGCATTGGGGGGGGACTCTCAAAGATCTTCTATCTAAGCATTTTAACACAGATTGTACTAAATTTGATTGTAAATACCAAAATTAATAGAAATTGTTCAAAGTAATCACAATGTTTTAGATAGAGCAAAATTATTGGATTGGGGAAAATTAATGACCAATCCTATCCATTTGGACTTAACAATCAAATAAAAAATTTAGGCAACATTTTTGTAAAAGATTTATTAAAAAACGATTTTAATAACCTCATATTTTACTTCCCTGTTTTACAACATAAGACCTGGTAGACACGAGTAAAAGAAGACTTAATACATTTAATAAAAAAGAAAAACAACGGTCTGATATTAAACAAATTATTGTTAATAATTTTATATTCATTATTCGAAATTTCGGAATTAAAAATTAAAAGACTCATTGAAAGGCCTACAAAAGAAAAGTTTTGCTCCTTTTTCTAGAAAATATTCTAAATAATACAACATAATTTCACAAATAAATTTAGAATATGTCTTTTGCTTTTATGGGATATATTAGAGCTAATTCTAAGAAATCCAAAGATGAACCGTATTAAAGATAAGTCATTCCACTTTAAATTATTCCTCTAAAATTTCGGACAAAATTAATGTAACAGTCTTATTAATTCAAAGACAGTTAAGTCCATGTTACCAGATGGTTGTAAAGATTTCAAACCATTAATAGTGGTATTCATATGAACGACCTGTTGGGTCTATTATTTGTAATTATAATAAAGTTTTAGGAAATCTTCAGATAATGAGATTTTCAATAATAATAAATGCGTGTGTGAAAGAGTCATGGATATGCCCAGCTAGCAGACGTGATGCACTAGCAAAGTTCATTTATAGTCCGATGTCACTATTAACAGGTGTGTAGAACTAGTTAAACATTTTGCAAACGACAAATTAGCGGGCTGTGTCGTAAAGGGTTTAAATTAGAATAGGGAGTAATAAAGTAACATGGGAACATAATTTTAAAAGATTAGTGTTTTTTTTCAGTTAATAATTAAAAAGATAAATTGTTAAAAATTGCGTGCTGCAATGTCAAGAGAACTAGAAGCATTGGTCTAAGATTATTAATTAAGTAATTTGAAATCAAAATTTTCCTCGCTTAAAAATGAATTTAAATCTTTCAGATTTTATAGACTAAAATAATTATAATAAGCTTAAAGCGGCGAGTTATAAATTTACATAAACATTTTTGTAATCACTACAGTGATAAAGCCAGCAATAATTATAGCTTTCACATGTAAGAAATTTTATCTTGAAAATATAAAAAAGATTAGGTATTAAGGGTAAACATCTTACGTAAAAAATCTTTGCGGTAAATTCCAACTTGTTTATGAAATTCAAATAATCTGAATATTGATAACTTAATCGATGAACCTACCAAGAAAAATATAATATTTGATATAAACTTTCTGATAAGAACAAGATGCATTGCAAATATATATACCATGTTTACCTAAATTTCATAAAAGACCTTTATAAATATCGCTTTATTGCCGTAGCAAAATTTGCTACCACTAAAAGAGAGGCGTAAGGAGACTCCTATCAGAACAAGTCGTAAATTGCTTAAAATACATTAAAGTACTCATAAAAGATATTGTAATACCATCAGGAAAAGAGAACTGGCATTACTATTATTGGAGTGTTGACAATTCGTTAGACGTTATTGATAAAATAATACCATGCCGAAAGTGTACCCCTCGGTACATAGCTTCGACTTTTCAACGTTGTATACCAATTGCCTTTAGATTTAGTATATTCAGAGCTTTTGCTTTAGTATAGATTTTTGCACTTTGAACAGGTTCGTTAGGAATGGTAATTATTTCATAAATGTTATACATATTTTAATAATGCATCACTTAGCTACTACTCCCACTAGTTTCTGTATATTTTGATAGACTAAACTTAAAGATGCCCTTAAATCCTTCCTTTCATACTTATGTTAGATTCGGGCCGTACATTTTTCAAACAAATATTAGGAATTCCTATGGTGGAAATGCTAGCCCTTTAATTGCAGACTTATTCTTGCTTGCTTTAGAATTTAAATATAATAACAAAGACTTAGTTTGACAGTAGCAAGAAAATAAATTCCAGAAAATTAGCATCTTGCTAACTGTTAAGAGTTACAATAATAGTTAGCGATATCTTGATGATATTCCTTGGTTTGCAATTTGTTAAATTTTAATCAAGTGCGCCTAAACTTATTTACCCTAATTCTATTTCCCCTCACACAATTGTAAGGTAAATTATAAAGTTAAAATTTTCTTGAGATATAATATAGAGATTGGTTAATGAAACAGTGCATACTTAAAGTATATCACAAAGTTGATGATTTTTTAATTTTAACGTAATAACCTTTCCTTTCCCTAGTAGTAATATCGATAGTAAAATCACTTATAACTGTTTTTTTATTCCCAATTAATAAGATTTTGTAAAATCTGCACTAAAGTAGATGACTTTTGGGCTAGAGCTTAGGTTACTATAACAGAACTCTTAGTGGACAGAGGTTTTGAGGCAAGTAAATTGTCCCATAAATTTAATCTTTTTTAGGGTCAATTATTGTGACTGTATTGCTAAAATTGACCAAAATCAATAATTTTAATCACATTTTTAACTTGAAGTTTCTTGTATAACCTCTGCTTACATTTTTGTCTGTATTTATTGTTTATCTTTTTTTCTTGTTCTATTGATAATTAATATTAATATTGATGATTTTTTAAATTTATTGTTTCTTGTTAAAAGAGTACTCTTTGTTTAAATCTGTTGTTACTTCATATGTTGTAATTATTGTCTTTACATTATATGTATTCATTGTCTCGATAGTATCACTTGCTTACTTTTGCGATTTCCTTAGTTTATTTGTGCTATAAATTAGGGTATTTGGTCGGGTATTTATTGATAGGGGTCACTTGAGGCATGCTATGCTTACAGGTACCTACGCCGTAGCACTACGGTAGTGAGTGCTGTACTGTATTTTATATATTATTTGTATAGTATAGATATCCTATCAATATTTGTATTTTGTACTATTTTAATGTCTTGTCATGTTGCAAATTTGATTTTAAATAATATTTTGACTTTAACATATAGTTTCTTTATCATGCAGAGTTTTAGTACAATTTTGCCAGAACGTCCCGGACTTCCCAAACTTGACTACTTCCTTTAACGTGACGATAGTGCGTTTTTATATGTGCCGATTAGTTTGCTGGGAAACAGATTAACTTGCTCATGTAGTATAATGTACACCTCTATGTGGTGGATTGTGTTCTTTTATTTAATAATTTTCATTTTTAGTAAACGTTGTTTCCACATAGCGATTTTGATAATTTAATTTGACTTTATATTGTCCTTGTCCCAATTTTGGTTTGTTTAGTTTGCAAGTTTTACATTTTAATTAATAATAGAAATCTTCCATATGAAGACAGGTTGAAGAAGCTAGGCTTACATTCGTTAGAAAGACGCCAGATGTTACAATATGATATGATATGATAGATATGATAGAGGTGGTTCAAGTGGGGAAGTGAGATAGGCTAAAATGCAGGGGATATGAAAGATGTACTGAAGCTCAGCGAGAGCGAGAAAAACTCAAACAAATAGTGTTCACAATGGATCCTTTTCGTTTCAAGAAATATAGGGCAAATACTGGTTTGTTTGGTGAGTGTTATATACCTGTGGAACAGGCTACCCTAGCGCCATAGTGCGATAAAGAATGATAGAGAGCTTCAAATACAATTAGATAGACATAATGGACAAGATGGGTTGGGGGAGAAGAGGATACTGCCTGAGTGTGGGCAATCGGTTTTTATGCGGGCTCCATTTTCTTATTTTTTGCTTCTCTTTTCTCTGTGTATGAAGGAGACAAAAGGCAGGTTACTAACTATAATACCATATACATAATCGCTCTTATTGATACCTTTCATCCACTTAAAAACACCTCTATCATTATTTCCTCTACATATTCGTCTTTCTAGCAATATGACAGCAATATTAACTAATAAGTCAGTCAGTCACAACTAATAATTATTATAATGTTTATAACACACACACACAAACACACACATTATATATATATACAGTATGTGTGTGTGTGTGTGTATTAGAATATACAATGGGTGAAGCATTAGAACAAAAATAGATTATTGGTGAGTGGGAAGAGTATAATCTGTGATTTAGTTTTAGTTTGCAAGTTTTACATTTTAATTAGAGGACCAGGTGGATCCTCTAATCACATTTAATTGGTACCATTGACTGCCTTGGTCCTTTAATTACAATTTATACTCCTCCCATTCCCCACTACCTCTTTTCTTAGTTTATACAATTTTTATATTTAACTGAATATTTAATAGAGATGAGCTGCTTGAGGAGTACGTGTAGAGTTACTCGTAGAGACAGATTGAGGAATGAAGAGATACGTAGGAGAGTGGGGCAGCAGGAACATTTGTCAGGCAGAGTGGACAGAAGGGTGCTGAGCTGGTATGGTCATGTTGAACGAATGGGAGATGAAAGGCTTACAAAGAGAATATGCGAGTCAGGTACAAGGGGAGATAGAAGGGCAGGAAGACCCCCATTGAGATGGAGAGGACTGTTTTAAGAAAGGCTTTGGGATGATAGAGGAATGACTATAGATCAGGCAGGGGAAGTGTGGTGGACAGGAGTGAATGGAGAATGCTTGTGAATAGTTGAGTGAAACACGTGGTCATTTGGAGTAAGGGGTCGGGCGCAAGTTGGACTGATAATAGTCCATCAGGCCGCCTGGCCCGGGGAGACGATAAATAGAAGGGTGTGCCTGGAAGTGTGGTGGGAGGGCCTTGTGGCTTTTGGCTCCGCTGCATGTCTGCCTGCCGAGATCGGAACCTCTCCGGTGGTCATGGCCGTGGGAGTGGCTGGAGCGACCTTGGTAACCCTGGTCTCTGGGTCGGCTTCTCCTGGGGGTGACCTGGATGTGTGAGAGTTGTGTTTTTTATCGGTGTTTATTTTTTTTGTTTTATGTTGTTTTGGTGTTTTCCGTTCTTGCTCTGGCTTGAGTCAGCTACCCCCAAATGGGGATT